>OW964824.1:35401743-35546743 GCA_943142095.1 Ophonus ardosiacus | reverse complement strand
TTGTAGATTGCGTAACTGCAAATTTACGTAAGTCGCATGTTCGTAAATCAGTGAATGACTGTATTTTAATATTTAATTGAACTTAATTTCATTAAATATTTGTACAATCATCCGTAGTTAATAACATACAATTAATGAAAATTAAAATAGGAAGCATTACGATCACTTCGATTTACAAACCGCCGAATGAAAGATTTTTTTTGCCAGCAATTAAACCATCCGCATGTGGTAATAGGAGTCACAGCAAAACTTGGGGATATCAAGAGACTAACGCAGATGGAGACCTTTTAGAAAGTTGGGCCGAAAGAAATGAAATGTCTCTCATTCATGATCAAAAACAACCTTCCTCACTCAACAGCGTAAGATGGAAGAAAGGATGTAATCCAGATCTCATTTTTACATCCAAGTCCTTAGCAGGATTATGTAACAAAACATTTTTCGACCCATTTCCACACTCTCAACATAGACCAATAATGCTCAAATTTAAACCAGTAATTCTGCCCCAGAAAGTTCCATTTAAAAGAAGATTTTATTTCAAAAAAGCCAATTGGAACAAATTTATTAAAACTCTTGATGAAGAAATTAAGGATCTTCCTCTTACCTTAGATAACTATGAAAAAAATATCTCCGCCATTAAGAAAATAGCGAGACAATGTGTCCCCTGTGGTTATAGAACTTACTATATTCCTGGATTTTCCGACAACATTAAAAACACCTTTGACGAGTACTTGGAACAATTTGGCAAGGATCCTTTTGCTCCAAAAACATTACAGTTAGGTGATAAGCTTATAGAATCCCTAAGTAAAGAGAGACAAGGAATGTGGAAGGACACAATCGAGAGTCTAGACATGAGACACACCAGTAGAAAAGCTTGGAGCCTTAACAAAAAACTATCAGATGATCCAACAGCTCCAAAAGATTATGTCATTATCTCAGCTAATGAAATAGCTCATCAGCTACTCTTAAATGGTAAACCAGACCAAAAAATTAAAATTTCGTCAACTTTCAAACGGAATCAAGGTTATACTATAATAGAGGATCCATACTTTACTGTGGATGAACAGTAATAAAATCCTTAAAATTCAGGAAAGCCCCAGGACCTGATGATATATTTAATGAATTTGTAAAAAACTTAGGACCTCTAGCTCTGAACTGGTTTCTTGAATTCTATAACTTTTGTTGGTCCGATAAATCTATACCAAAATTATGGTTAAAAGCTAAAGTTGTAGATGTCTGCAAACCAGGGAAACCTCGGGATGATGTTAGAAGTTACCGACCAATCTCTTTGTTATGCTCTCCTTTCAAACTTTATGAACGGCTCATATTGAACAAAATTGGATTTGAAATAGATGAGCACTTGATTCCTGAACAAGCAGGCTTTAGATCAGGTAAATCTTGCACTGGTCAAGTATTAAACTTAACGCAACACATAGAGAATGGTTTTGAAAGAAAGGAGAAATCTGGAGTAGTTTTCGTAGATCCGTCTGCAGCATATGACACCATAAACCATAAGATCCTTTTAGAAGCTAACAGAAGTATTGAGATCCATTTTGTCAAATAGAAGATTTTATGTGGAGTTTCAAGGTAAAAGAAGCCGATGGAGGAATCAAAAAAATGGTCTTCCCCAAGGTAGTGTTTTGTCACCTATACTTTTTAATATATATATATAAATTAAATCAGGGATCCGTAGGATTTGATTTTTAAAAATAATTTATATTTTATTTTAAAGTTTATTAATGTTTATTTATTTAAACAAAGTACATTTATTTAACGAAGCAAGACTTATCTCTAAGATGACTTTCCACAAACTGAGATTCCTAGTGAATCTCATGTACTAAGGTTGACATCAGATACCTGCTTATTCAGCTACGGAAAGTTACTAGTGGCTGATGCAATAGTTGTGCAATAAGGGTTGGGACCCTACATAAATCCTCCCTCCTTAAGACGAAAGAACACCTGTTGGTTCCTCAAAAGGTGTTGTTTCGATATTTTGTTTACTATGAGAATTTTGTTTTATTGACGATTTTCTTGTAATAATGGCCGAATAAATTTTTCTAATTAACATTATTGCAACAGCTGCAATTACTACGTATAATAATATGTCGTAGAACATGGAATGTGATTCTGATTTGTAGACTTGATTTAAGTGAGTTATTTGTTGTGTTGGAATTTTGATTGTTTCTAAATTTCTTATATTTAAGGTTTTATTAAATATTAACTTTTTGTTATTATTAACAATATTCAAATTTATTACTTTATCGTAATTAATGTTTTTATAAAGTTTTTGTTTATTAATTAAGCAATTTCTTAGAGAGTAAATACCAGAGATTTCTCTTTCTTGTATTTCATTATCACATTCGATATTCATCGATTCCTTATGTGGTAAATAAAGATATACAATGTTTGAATTTGGAATGGAAATTACTTCATTATGGCTAAGTATCTTAACATAATTACAGTTATTGTTATTTCTATGGAAATATAAATTTTCTAAACACTTGTCGGGTATTAAATTGTCCTGACTGCAAATGTACAATTTGTTTTCTACTAGTGTGCATTTATTCAAATGTGTGATCTGTGTGTTGGAGGTAGAGTAATATCCTGGTTTTACACTTAGGGTTACAAAGGTGTTGTTGTGTATAGTGGGTATAGGGGTGACTTGTATGAGTTCGGTTTTTAAGAGAGGAATAGGGACGTCTATTATCAGTTCTAACGCGAGTTTTTCATATTTACAATAGACTTTGATTAGTTGTTGATTTTGCCAATTTTTGATTATAAGGTTTTTGAAATCGTTTGGTAATAATTTAGCAATTTCCATTTTGATATCTTCTCTGGATAATATGCCGAAATAGAGAGTATTTGTTTCACAGAATGCGAAAGTCGTTTCAATTTCATTCATAATGCTTATCAGGTTTGTTGACGTAAACATGAGTTGGGTGATAATGTTTTCGAGGTAGAGTTTATCGTTCATTACGTCTATCATTTTACCTATGGATTTCTCTAAGTTGATTATTTTGTCTTGAATTGATTTATTATTTTTATTAATTTTGTCAACTTGGTTGTTGAAATAATTTGAAATATTTTTGTTAAAGACTATTACTTGATTTAAATTATCTTTGAGTGTGTTTTCGTTTTCGTTTATAGATTTTAGTGCATTGTCATATTTTTCCTGATCTGAAGCGTCTAAATTTCCTGTTATGGTCTTAATAATGAAACCTAGTCCGTTAGCTATTGCTCGTTTATCTTTATTACCATCATGGAATAAAATTTGTATTTTATTATTAATTATATCTAAAAAGTTCTCTAATACTATAAGATTATTATTTATTTCTTCTACATATTCATCGCTACTGTATTTATTATTTATTTTGGATTTTATTTTATTATAATGAATCGTGAGATTATTGTACGATTCTTTAATTTTATTAAGATTCAAGTTCACGTAAATGTACTTATTATTACTGGATATTAGGGTCTCGCCTAGTTTTAAGACGTTAATTCCGGGATTGTCTCTTTCGTCTCTGATGTTGTCGGCTGTGCCGGATCGCATGGCTCTGTAAATTTACGATAAGGTTTTAGATTATCAAGTTTTATCTTTTTGTTGTTATTTGTTATTATTTGTGCACGGTCTTTAATGTACTTTTTAATTTCTTGTTTTTTATATCGCGGTTTTTCTATTTTGCCGGTATTGCGTTTAGCCTGCTGTTCGTACACTTTCTTTTGCAATTTGCAAGTGCCTGCTTGTGAGGTGGCGTATTTTGTTTTATTTTTATCTAGCAAAATTTTGGTTTCCTCGTAAATTTTTTTCATTATTTCCTTATGTATTTCAACGTAATTATCTGTTATTATTTCGGGAGATATTTCTTCTTGTGATTCATTAAAATGGCCGAAAAGGATTTCGTTTGGAGTTCGTTTAGTTGCTGAATGAATAGTTTGATTGTATGCTAGAAGGGCGTATCGGGTTTTGTTGCTTGTGCTTAAATCTTTAAAGTCTTTGTTTTGTTCTAATATTCTCATGTGCTCTATAAGAGTAGAGTGAAATCTTTCTATATTACCGTTGCTTTTGGGATTATTTACGCTGATTAAGTGTATACGAATATTTTTAGAGGATAAGAAATTGAAAATTAGTTGATTGTTAAATTGCAAGCCATTATCTGAGATAATTAATTTTGGATTTCCGAATATTGAAAAGTATTTAATTAATTTTTCAACTATGGTTGCTGTATTGGTTTCTGGCAAATGATATATCTGGGCGTGTTTTGAAAAACTGTCGATAATTGTTAAGAATTTATCCTTTTTTAAGGATAGTATATCGATATGAATTATTTCAAGGGGTTTTGAAGCAGTTGGGGTTTTTATTAATGGAATTTTGGGTGGATTTCTTTCGTATTTGTTTTCTTGACAAACTTCACAATTATTTATAAATTTCGTAATAGTTAACTGCATGTTAGGCCAATAATAATTTTGTTTTAGTTTCTTGTATGTTTCGACTATGCCACGGTGGTTGGTTTTACCCCAATGATAATTTTGAATTAGTTCTTGTTGTTCATCTGAGGATTCGATATCCTGTAGTTGATTTTTACAGCAAATTAATTGATACGTGCCTGGTTGAAAGTATACTTGTAAGATATTGTTTAGCATATTTCTAAATGATTCTGGTACTATACAATGATATTTATTTCCTGGTGCTAGGTATTCTTTAATAAATTTTAATAATGTATCTTTATAATTTGTTTTATTTATGTACATGTACATTCTTTGTTTATCATGTCCAAATAATTTTTCTACTTCGAAAGTACTTTTTGAATTAGTTTCTTTGAATACTATTTGATTTTTTCCGAAATTTATGGGACCGTCTATGTAAGAGAGTCCGTTTACCGGTGACTCGTCATCCGAGTGTTGCGTGCAGCTGTCGGTGTCCTTTTCCGCGATAACAGAGTTAGCGTAATTTTCAATGTTATTTGAAGTGAATACGTTTATTTGAATGTTTGTATTTTTAAATATTTCTTTCAACGAATTTTCTATGTCGCTCCAATTTTGTCGATCTAGTCCTGAACAAATTTTTGGAATGTTAATTTTATTAATGTTATTTTGAATTAAATAGTCTCTTAATTGTTTTAGACAGCTTTCTATGTTTTCATGAGAAGGAATTTCGTCGTATTTGTTTTTTGTTATTAAATGAATTATGAGTCGTGGTGAAATCTGAATGGCAATATCATTTTTTATAGTTATTTTATTTATATCATTGGTCGTTTGGAATTTTTCATTTATTTGTTTTGCAAAACCCTTACCCATTTTAAAATCTCTGGATATGCAGTGTACTATAGGTTCGGTATGATCAAAAATATTATCGTTTCTGTAATTGATTTCGAAAGGTTTAGGGATTCTTGAGAGGTAATCTGCAACAACATTTTGTTTTCCTTTTTGGTATTCTATATCATAGTTGTACTCTGATAATTTTAATTTCCATCTAATAAGTTTCTGATTAGGTTCTTTTAAGGTATTCAGCCAAATTAAGGGTTTGTGGTCCGTTATTAATTTAAATTTAGTTCCGTATAGATATCTGTGAAAGTGTTTGATTGCCCAAATAATAGCTAGTAACTCTTTTTCGGTGGTGGAATAGTTAATTTCGTGTTCATTTAGTGTCCTACTTGCGTATGCTATTGGTAAGTCCTTTCCGTCAGTGTTTTGTGAGAGTACCGATCCTAGTGCGTAATTTGAAGCGTCAGTAGTTAATCGAAATTGTTTTGATAGATCTGGGTACTGTAATATGGGTGAATTTGAGAGTAATGCTTTACATTTTTCAAAACAGGAAACATATTCTTTGTCATCAATATTAATTTTTGCCTTTTTCTTCAAACATCGTGTAAATGGTTTTGTTAATTTAGCGAAATTTTGAATAAATCTGCGATAATAACCGAGTAGACCTAAAAATTGTTTAATCTCTTTTTGAGTTTTTGGGATTGTGAATTTTTTTATAATTTCGATTTTATCAGGATTTGGACGTACGCCTGCGGTGGTAATTAAATGGCCAAGATACGCGACTTCTTTTCTCAAGAACTCGCTCTTATCAAGTTGTAATTTGAGGTTTGCTTCTCTGAGTCTATGGAAAACAGTTTTGATATTATTTATATGTTCCTGCAATGAAGTGCCTAAAATTATTATATCATCTAAATAGACAAAGCAAATTTTGTTTACAAGATCTTTCAAAACGAAATTCATCAGTCTCTGAAAAGTACTGGGGGCATTTTTTAAGCCAAAGGGCATTCTGAGAAATTCAAAATGTCCCTGGTCGGTGGAGAAAGCAGTTTTTTCGATTGAATCGGGATCCATTTCTATTTGGTGGAATCCGCTTTTTAAGTCAATGGTTGTAAAGTAGTTCGATTTTCCTAATTTGTCCAATATTTCCGTAATATCGGGAATTGGAAATTTGTCGTCAATAGTTTTAGAATTTAATTTTCGGTAGTCGATGACTAATCGAAATTTTTCTTTGCCAGAAGCATCCTGTTTTTTGGGTACAATCCAAATTGGACTGCTCCACGGTGAATATGAATGTTTAATAATTTTTTGGTTTAATAATTTGTTTATTTGAGAATTTACCTCTTCTTTATAAATGTATGGGTACTTATAAGATCTTTGGTATACTGGCGTCTCATCGGTAGTTTTAATTTTATGTTTTATTTTATTAGTAAAGGTCAAGTCTTGACTATCGGGTATAGTCAAGTCTTCGAATTCTTTTATTAATTTATTTAGCTCGGTTTTTTCAATGTCATTAAGATGGTCGGTCCGGAGATTTAATTTTTCGGATATTTCTTGAACATTCATTTCTAATTTAGTTTTATGAAAATAATTGAAATTAAATTTGTGTTTACTTAGTAAGCTTATTGTTTCATCAGGATAGTTTATTTTTGCGTTTAATAATTTTAAGCCTGAGTTACCTATTACAATATTAAAATCTTTATGAAATTCATAAATATAACATTTCAGTTTTTTATTAAATAATTCTACAAAGGTGTAGTGGTTTCCATGAGAGGTAGCATTAGCTGTTTGAATTTCGAAATATTCGGGGAAAATTTTGAATTTATTTTTATTTTCCATGACAAATTTTTTGCTGATAAAATTTTCGGATGATCCTGTGTCGATTAAAACTCTACAATTTTTAAATTGAATAAAAGGTAGTTTTGAGGTATAATTTGCTAAGGATTCGAGTTTTCTAGAAGTTCTAAATAAAAATTTTCGTCACATTCTTCTGTTTCTTCTGGATTTTCAATAATTTCTGTATTGTCTGCATTTTCGAAATATTCAATTTCATTTTCATTGTTTGATTCTGTGGGGTTATCTAATATTTGTAAATCTTGTCGTTGTCTTTTTACTTGTGGTCTAAATGTTTTTGTACTAATAGACATAGGTTGTGGGTAGTTTTGTCTTGGTGTTACTTGAATGGGTTGTCGTGGAAAATTTTGTGATTGAGGATGTCTCAGTAGCGGGGATCTGTGTTGGTTTTGATTCTGGGAAAAAGTATGTTTGTATTGAGGAGTTGGTGCATTTATTTTGGGTTTTTGTAAATTTTGTTTATTTATATGTGCGTGAAGATATTGAAAATCATTTTTGATTAAATTTTGTATCTCCGTCAGAGATTTTGGGTTTCTAGCCGCTAGTTGGCTTTTGTATGGTTCTTTGCAATTTATTATAAAGTTATGTGATGCATAACTAGACAGAAATGTGGCTAAATTTTCGAAACCGGGGCCAAAATTTAATTTTAATAAACTTATCATTCTTTTGAAAATATCTTCGTATTTATCAAAGTAAGTAAATATGTCTTCATTAGATTTTTGTTCGAGATGTGATAGTTCTGTTAAGAAGTGAACTTCGTTTCTTTTGTCTCCATATTCTTCGATTAATAATGTTTTTAAAGATTTCCAGTCTGTGTAAGTTTTAGTTGCAAGTTTTGTGTTAGCCTCTTTAGTTATTTTCTTTCGAATTGTATGTAAAATAATTCTTTTAACAATTGCAGATAAATTTTGTTTGTCGATAATTTCAATTATTTCATCGCAAATATTAATAAAGTGTGACAGGGTGCCAGTGCTCCCGTCATATTCAGGTATGATATCTATTAATTCTTTAATCTCGTTAGGAATTTTTGGAATTGTACTCAATGTGGCTGGTTGGATTTGTGGTGGATTCATTGTGTGTTTGTGTAATGTGTTTTATAATAGTTATACAGTAATTAGTTTATTACTAAAATAAAATAATGTAGATTGTTATTACTTTGTAATATTTGAATAGCGTAATATGAATAATAATTATTAAAATAATTTCTAGGTTGTTTAACAACAATGAATAGTAAAATGTAATAAACTTACATTAATATTAACAGTAAATTCACGACTGCCAATTTCATGGTCCTGGTGGAGTGAATTTGGGGTGGTTCCTGATGTGCGCTCAGGTGGTGGGGTCGAGATGTCTACTGCGGGCGCTCCGCTTCTGATGACTTTCTCGGAATTAACGACGATATGATTAGCCTTTCCTCGTCGGAGGTTGTGTAGAGGGTCTTGTAGCCTGATGTACTTGTAGTTTTGGTTCCACTGCTTCGGAGTGTGAAATCTTCGACGAATTGATCTCACTAATAATTATTGTAGTGAGATTTCGGACTTCTTTAGCACTCTGGGAACTTGATGGTTCGTAGATGCCACGTTTAACACTTGAAAGTGACGACTTAAACTCTTTAACGAATTAGAGATTCTAGTTTAGAAAATCTTCGAAGTTTAAAGCCTTTTGGGCATCCTACAGCGACTGCGCCAATTAAATCAGGGATCCGTAGGATTTGATTTTTAAAAATAATTTATATTTTATTTTAAAGTTTATTAATGTTTATTTATTTAAACAAAGTACATTTATTTAACGAAGCAAGACTTATCTCTAAGATGACTTTCCACAAACTGAGATTCCTAGTGAATCTCATGTACTAAGGTTGACATCAGATACCTGCTTATTCAGCTACGGAAAGTTACTAGTGGCTGATGCAATAGTTGTGCAATAAGGGTTGGGACCCTACATAAATTATATATATATATATATATATATATATATATATATATATATATATATACCAATGACCAACCAATTGGTCCTTTTATCAGAAGCTTTATTTATGCTGATGATGTTACAATCTTAAGTCAATCTCACAATATTGAGGAGATAGAAAAACAATTGTCTGATTCATGATCAAAATTCAGTATACTACAAGGCTAACCAGCTACGTCCAAATCCAGAAAAAACCCAAACATGCTTATTTCACCTTAATAACTCAGAAGCAAATAGTGAACTACATTTAACATGGAACTCAGTCAGCCTGCGCCACAACCCTTACCCAATCTATCTAAAAACAAAAGCAAAAGTTAATACCAGGAATGGTATTCTTCGCAAATTAACTTATTCCTGTTGGGGAGCTTCATCCCATGTTCTACGTACATCAGCTTTGGCACTATGTTATGCTCCAGCCGAATATGCATGCCCTGTTTGGGGAGGTTCAGCACATTCACATAAATTGGATACAGTTTTAAATGATACATGTCGATTAATAACTATGTTATACAGGGTGTATCAAGATAATGGAACAGTGCATTTTATTCGTGTATGTGAAAAGATACAGAAAAAAGTGATTAAGATATTTTGTAAGGCATAGAGGGGGACACATTTTAGCATAAACTTCATTATCTTAGATCCAGTGGTACTCAAACTATAGGGCAATATTATATTTTTTTAAATGGCATTATATATATTTTATTACCTCATTAAATAGAAAATTTTGTTCTGAATTCAACGATATAATAATATCATACCCTTACATTGCGAAAAATTTGATAAAAATTAATTCAAATTTAATATTTCATTTCTACTTTATCTAAGTAATCTGAGCAAACATTCAATCAATAAAACAAAATAAAATTTATTTTAGTTTTATTACATGCAAGTAACCTAAGATTTTGGCAATAAATTCAACTTTTAAAATAATTTTTTTGTTTTATTGTTTGAATGTTTGCTCAGATTACTTAGATACAGTAGAAATAAAATACTAACTTTGAATTAATTTTTATCAAATTTTTCGCAATGTAAGGGTATGCTATTATTATATCGTTGAATTCAGAACAAAATTCTCTATTTAATGAGTTAATAAAATGTATATAATGCCATTTAAAAAAATATAATATTGCCCTATAGTTTGAGTACCATTGGATTTAAGATAATAAAGTTTACGCTAAAATGTGTCCCCCTCTATCCATTACAAAATATCCTAATCACTTTTTTCTGTATCTTTTCATATACACGAATAAACGGCACTGTTCCATTCTCTTGATACACCCTGTATATGCTAGCTGGGTTGCTCCTCCATATATAAGGCGTGAGAGCTGAACGTACCAGACAGTCACTTGATGCTAGACACCCATTATATGGACATGAACTTCCTATTGCAAGACTTAAGTCAAGGAAAAGTTTTTTAAAATCGATTCCGTTAACCGCCTCTAAAATTTTGACTAAATAATATTGTGGGAAAAGAATTTAAATGAAAAAAATATTCCAAAATGGAATTCAATAGAAAAACTTCCAGCCGGATCAGAGTTAGATTGGGGAACTTGGAAAACGCTTAATCGTCTTCGTTGTTTTATGGGAAGATGTAAAGTTAATCTTCATAAATGGGATTGCACATGTGGTGTTCTTCAGACAATGGAGCACCTCCTGATTTGTCCACATTTACCAACTACCTGCACAGTCCAAGACTTATGGAAGGGTACCGAAAACGCGGTATTATGTGCCAGATATTGGAAAGATATTTAAAATATATATACAGGGTGTCTCTTAAATAGGGGGACATGGCTTAACCACAGATTCCCGAGGCTAAAATAAGACGATTTAACCAAACTTGCTTCTACCGGAAAGTGTACCATTTAGCCAGAAATCTGCTTCAAAGTTCTTCGAAAAAAAATTAGTTTTGCTTATAATAATAGAACGCTTTATACGATTTGGATGATATTTGGTATAACAGTTTATATGGTTATAGGTAATCTTTTAAGGTGATACTTGTTATTATTAGTGAACCACTAGTGTATGAAACTTAGGTCTCCCAACATTAATTAGACCGTAACTTTTTAATGGCAATGCCGAAAACGTGAAATTATTTTTCTTCAGAAAGATAGATTCAATAGTAAACTTTTGTCTCTCTATGTAATTTGTGATATCTGTTACGGTTCACACAGAAAAAAATAAAATATGAGTATTTGCACTGCTAAATTTTTAAAATAAATTTAATCTAGCAGTCTATCCAAATGTCAAACAAGTAATTTTTAATGACAGTAACAATTGATTTACGAGTTGTCAAAAATTTTCTTCGCAATATTCTAAAATTAGTAACATCCGTTTGTTCGGCCTAATAGTATTTTACTACCATTATTATAAATAAGACGATTACATATCTCAGCTTACTCCTAAACAAGTTGTGAAGATTGACAACTCGTTACTGTTATTAAAAATTACTTATTTGACATTTGGATAGACTGCTAGATTAAATTTACTTTAAAAATTTAGCAGTGCAGACACTCAGATTTTATTTTTTTTCTGTGTGATATCACAAATTACACAGAGAGACAAAAGTTTACTATTGAATGTATCTTTCTGAAGAAAAATAATTTCACGTTTTCGGCATTGCCATTAAAAAGTTACGGTCTAATTAATGTTGGGAGACCTAAGTTTCATACACTAGTGATTCACTAATAATAACAAGTATCACCTTAAAAGATGATTTATAACCATATAAACTGTCATACCAAATTTCATCCAAATCGAATAAAGCGTCCGATTATTATAGGCAAAATTAATTTTTTTTCGAAGAACTTTGAAGCAGAATTCTGGCTAAATGGTACACTTTCTGGTAGAAGCAAGTTTGGTTAAATCGTCTTATTTTAGCCTCAGGAATCTGTGGTTAAGCCATGTCCCCCTATTTAAGAGACACCTGTATATATATATATATATATATATATATATATATATATATATATATATATATATATATATATATATACATATGTGTATATATTTTACATTATATTTCTGTAACCAGATACGATTAAATAAATTTCATTTCGTATTCACCGCGCGAATCCCCACCCTAATATGAAATACTGACTACGTGCGTCCGTTCCCACCATGTTACATTCCCCTCCCCCATAATACAAGTTTATGCTCTCTCCATATTATTCCTTCCTCCAAGGCATCAATTGAGAGGGATCGTCAAGGGCTGCCATGCAAAAATGGCAAAAGTTTGACAGCTCGATCGGCTTTTGTTTTCGGCATAAAGTTGTCAGAACCATGACGTGTTTGGTATCAAATGAGAGGTATCATATAGAGCTGTCATGCAGAAATGTCAGAACTTCATCAATAAAACCAAAATCAAAGCAAGCAATTAGTAATTAAAATATCAAATACACCTGTCATTAATTGAAATGGTATATTACAATAAAAAGGAAGTTTTCACTTCGGATGTGTGGTCTTAAGCACACATTTTTTTTTGTACCAAATGGCGACGCAAATCACCGATGCTATCTGTATTTTACTAGTTCTAATATTCTCGCTAGATGTCTCATGCTTAATTTGAAGCTTCCATTCCACATAATATATTCGTACATACTTCAATATGAATGTTTGTCTGCCTGCCAGTTAATACTTTGCAGATTATACATATCCACAAAGATTCATTCGTTTATTTAAAACCAATACAATTACAAAATTAAGTCTTAGAATATATACGATGTTGCTCGCCGCATACATCGCACCCTGTGACGGCGCGCCTCTGATCTAGGTAGATAATACAACTTGGCTAATATCCAGTAGTTGTTGTTGATTTGATTAATATTATTGTTGAAATTAAAAATAGTGGCAGCTGGATTAATGGGAATAAAATTAATCAATCATAAACAATGAGACTACAGATACAAGCCCGCCTCCTATTACTTACCATCACACGTCTGCGCCCCTCTGTAACTAAAAGAAAATAAGCGAAGGGCCTTAAAGAAGTGGAAAATTGTGAGGTGAACCATAGCCTACGTTATTAATACAAGGCCGGAAACAACTCAAATTTTGTTTAAAAATCTGGCCAAAAACTAGTTCCAAAACCGTTGATGTGGACGTGACATTTTCGATGTCATTTAATTGTCTATTTTTATACTGTCAAAATATATAAAAATATAGCGATTATAACCAACGTTATACGGTCTTATACAAAACACAGTAAGTAATAGGTATAATAAATAGATAATATTCTTCTTATTTACTGTTCATTGCATCACAGTAATCAATTTACAACTCTAAACGAAACTAACGTATTATTATTATTATATACTACAATATTCACAAGGTAAATTAAATAATATTTTAATTAACTTTGGCAATATTTTGGAAAAGGTGATAGAAGATGTCAGCCATTAGCGTTCCGCCATTGATATTATGCATTTGAGAACCCATAACCCATCCAATAGGTACTTTTGTATATACTATTGATTATTATTACATATTGAATATAAATATTTCGAGACAATGATTTATTCCTGTTTAAAAACTGCATAATGTCACTGGCTTTGTGATCTACATTAATTAATAAGGGTTTGATAAATTTTCTTCGTTATTTATAATATTTATTTGAACAATTAACACTGTTCATTGTAACTAAGTTACAGAAATTTCAACTGTTGACTTTCATCTAAACAGTTACAATAATATATACAGAGTGAACACTGAAAACCGTGACATAGGCGTTTAACATGGGAAAACAGTTTTTTTCGAATATTATCTGTCCCGTAAGACTATAATGGAAGTTTTTGATATGGTTAGAAAGGTTATTTAATTTAGCATCGAAGAGTATCTAAATACTCCTAATTTAATGCCTTATTATTGAAATATTTACGAAATTATAATCCCACTTGACAGTTATTACTTATAATTTACTAAAAACAGTAATCATGGAAATGTATTCGGTAGCTGACTTGGTTAAATCAAGGCTAATTCAAATCCCTCCCGGTTCAAGTTAATATTTTTATTATTTTTATATTTATTTTGTACAATGTATTATTAAATAAATTACAAAATTAAAACTTAAATAGTTTGGTACATTAAGTATTTTCTTGAATTTACTATACTATTTCTTTGTTATATCACTGCTAATAGTATTAAGCAAAAAAACAAAAAGTAATCACTAATAAATAAACCTTCACACGGGTTTGTCAGACGTGTTAGACTTTTATTGTCATTTTTCGAAACATTCTTTCCGAAAACTTTGTAAATCCAATGGATTTTTCATTAGAAGAAAAAATTAGTATAATTACATTTTAAAATCAAGGGATGAGTTTACGAGAAATTCGAGACTTTTTTGCTAGGATACATCCCGATAGACAAATTGCATCCCATGAACGAACTAGACGAATCATTTTAAAATTTGAAAAAACCAGTTGCGTAAATGACGAACATAAAACTAAACTTAATTATTTATTTGGCTTAAATTTACATATTTATTTTGCTTCTTGTAAATTTAGTCAATAAAATACTTGATGTATCAAAAAATTATTTGTTTTAATTTTGTAATTTATTTAATAAAATATTGTACAAAATAAATATCAAAATAATAAAAATATTTCCTTAAACCGGGAGGGATTTGAACTAGTGAAAAATTATCATGGAGCCTTGATTTAACCAATTCAGCTATCGAATACGTTTCCATGATTACTGTTTTTAGTAAGTTATAAGTAATAACTGTCAAATAGCATTATACTTTCGTAAATATTTCAATAATTAAGCATTAAATTAGGAGTATTTAGACACTCTTCATATCAAAAACTCCCACTATACTCTTGCGGGACAGACAATATTTGAAAAAAACTGTTTTCCCATGTTAAACGGCTATGTCACGGTTTTCAGTGTTCAGCCTGTATATATAATACTGTAGCGCTGGTAGGCTACCACAGGTGATGTCGCGGTGTTGTGCGGGCGATGATACTTCATGTGGAAGACGTTCCTGTATACAATCATGCATGCGACGTGTGAAAAATTCATGAATCTTACGGAGTCTCATAGCTCAGTTGGCAGAGCGTCGGACTAGTTATCAGAAGGCCCTGGGTTCAAACCCCAGTGAGATTCATGAATTTTTCACAAATCTGTTCTTCGTTATTTATTAATATTATATTGCATAAACTTTCATTTAAAATACTTTAAAAAATGTGAAATGGCTCATTGTATTGAAAGTTTTCAAAATCATGTGGTATAGAAGTCATTAAAGCTTGAGCAATACACACTATGACTTATCCAAACTGTATCTTACTGCTGCAAAATCAAATTAATAAGGAAAAAATTGTTACTTCTGTTAATTTTTCTATTTTAGGAATTTTTTTATTATTCGCTAAACCTTTTTACCTCCCGCTACCCTAGGTAAGGTAGGTACAGGGATCGTGCTAAAAATCGGAAATAGAGATTTTAGTGAATAAGCACGTTTTGATGTCTCCAGAATCCGATTTTAACATTTTTACAATGATGCTGTAGGTATGTATGTGTGTGGCTGTGTGTCTGTGTGTGTGTGTGTGTGCGTGTGTGTGTGTGTCTGGCTGTGTGTGTGTGTGTGGATCTTGTGGACACGATTGCTCAAATACTGTTAATCAGAAAATTTTCAAATTTTGTATACCCATTCTACACTAAAGTGAGAAGAGCTCATTAGTTTTTAGTGCATATCGGATAACCGGAAGTATCATTTATACAAGATTTTAACAGATTTTCTTGTAAAAAATGCATTGAATATAATTTTTTAGCAACTTTTACTAATTAAAATTGAATATAATGGTACAATCTTCAATTCTTCAATATTTAGTAAATAACTCTAAATAACTTTAAATATGAATATATAATATAATTTATTTTAATAATGTTGAGAGATTCGGTGGTAGGCACAATCTGTTTTAAACCAAATTTACAAAAACAGTGAAAACAAACCACAACAAAAATATGTAAAAATTAGCTATTTAGGGAAAATTTCAGATTCCATTGCAAATAATTTTAGATCTTCAAACGTAACACCAGCCTTTTATTGTAATTACACTTTGAGAAATTTAATTGTTAATAATAAAACCGAAAACAGAGACAGGAACCTTAATTGTGGTATCTATAAAATAAAATGTAACGACTGCGAAAAATGTTATATAGGCCAAACAGGAAGAACGTTTACAATCAGATATCAAGATCACATGAGATCACACAAGCTAAATAAAACTGATTCTAATATTGCCAAACACCTCATTGAAACCAATCACGCTTGCAGTATAGACAATTTAAATTTTTTACATATTTTAGATAAAGGACAAAAAATGAACATTTTAGAAGCGTATGAAATTCAAAAAGCTTTAAAAACAAATTTACCTATTTTAAATGATCAAGTTGATTTGTTTCAATCGGAATTTTTCGAATGTTTGCTAGGAAAAACCACTAAGTACCCCCTACCATAAGTAACCCTAAGGGGATAGTATATAAGCTGTAATTTGTAAGATTCTTGTAATGTACTTCTGATGATGGTCTAAGAAACCGATCGAAGTGTCTTAAATAAATATTTTGTGAAACTTACACCAAGTGTTTTCTTCAACTAATTTTTCCGTTATAATTTATTTTCATATATCGTCTTGCCTATGCGTCAAACAAAAACATCATTTTAATAACAATTCTGACATATTTAAACAAATGTCACTGTGAGTAAGTAATTACATTAAAATTAATAATGAAACCGTGTTACGGGGAATATAGTACTAAAATATTTAATTTTAATGAAATTAAGGTTTGTAAAAATAATATATATTCCATCATACATAAATATTAGATGTACAGGATGATCTGATTTATTTTTTTTTTTTTCTATTTTTGCAGCACTATAAATTAATATTAATTTACAACTACACATTTACGAAATAGATCATACGGCGAAGAATTTACAAAGATTGCGTTTTAGAGCACCTAAGTTGATGCTGATTTTTATTTTTCCTTAAAGTTTATTAAAATATCATCCAAAACTACTCAAATTTCGTATTAAAAACTCATATAGGTATAATTTGAAAGAACATATTAGATTTTAACCATATATGATAAATCGGATGTAGTACTTAATTTGGAGTTCTAACAGATTTTTGACGAAAAACAATAAAACACAATCCAAAATTTCGTATTACAGACTTTTCTATTGGACAACAAATTAGATTTTACTTATAAACGATCAACCGAAAGTGATACTTTACTTAAAGCTCAATGCTATTTTAAACACGGAATTGGCGGAAGGTCTTTTGCTGGCCACATCAGATTTTTTATTTTTTAATATTACTTTGGTCATATCTTAACAAGAAAATAATAAACCCAAATTTGGTTTGTTACAGATCAATATAGAGTTTTTTTAACCACGAGTACATTTTTGCTAAGTTTTTAAATTAATTTCCAAAAAATTCTTATTTTTGCGTGCCTTAGAATGTGGTTGGAAGCTGTGACGTATGTAGAAGATATTAAAGAGATGGAAAACGAGAGAAACACCATTACTTGGAGCTATTCGCAATAGGGTAGTTGCGCATTTTCTAATTTATTTTTTTCTGAAAGAATTGTTCAAGTTATTCACTTTAATACATATTTTATGTCTGGCAACTGTATATTTTTCAAAATATAATTTTTTTAATAAAAATTCTTATTTCAAATTTTCCCGTGGTGACGTGTTTTATTAATACCAATCACAGTCTTTCTTCCCCTAGCGGTACACTCTCGGTTGTACACTTTGTACACAATACTACCATTTTTATTTGAAACGATTTATATGTTTGAGAGAACCACTATTTCAAAAGAAATTATTCATTTTCACACAAATTCATTAGTTTCATTACCTTGTTTTAAATCTGCTGATATAGAAAAGAAAAATAAAATATGATTTTAACACGTAAAACATAGGTTATGTCACTAAAAATTACATGTACATTCACTGGGGTGTGCAGCCAACTGGTGGCAAAATTATGAAGTTGTCTATATATGAATTAAATATCTTGAAAATATCTGGTATTCAAGTAAATAATTATAAAATATAAGTACTATTAAATAATATTTTTTTATCTGTTATTTTTCTTTTAGAATTATACTGTAAATATTTGTATGATACAATTAAATATAATTCAACATCTTCGCTTTGTCGTGGTGTTCTAACAAGCTTGTATGAGTCATACGGACTTGGTCGAACTATATAATTAAAAGTCTACGTCACAAGAATTCCACCGCGAACTTTATTTATGAAAATTATGAATGAAAAGTTTTATATTTTCTAATAATTTTTACATTCATATGTTTAGAATTAGTTTATATTTCATAATTAATAGGAAAAAATAACATGAATTTTTTTCGCAACTACCCTACTGCCAAGTGCTATGATATAAATAAAAAAGTGACATTTGAGAATCGGGCCACTAATGTCGGATCTACATTACCACGATTTAAAATATACTGGTTATGCACTTTGTCATGAATTTCATTGTTTTTGATGTTCTGAATGATATGTTTCCTCGGAACATCCGCTAGATGCGCTATTTGACAACGACCTTATTTTAATTTCAAATTAGAAAATTTATCATCGTTTTGATCAGGATTTAAAATATCGGAGTATGTATACTAAAATGAAAATAAATACTTTATAATATATGTTTTGATGTGATTTTATAAATATTTTCTTCATAATGACGAATTATCGCGTTGCGTCTAAATCGGAAATAGCGAAGCAACAATAAGTATCACTTTGGGCACGCGTCTCAAGGTGAGTGGCACAACCAATATATTTTAAATCGCGGCTAGATCTTGAACGGTTCGGTAGTTTAGATATTGGTTCCAAACACGTTGCCAACATATCCCATACTTTTTCTCTGGAATTTAAGTCTGTGCTACAATCGGGCTATTGTATCCACCGAATATTAACTTACTGTAAATGCTGTGTTAAATAATTGATTATGATGGAATTTTTGCACGAAATTATTTTCCGTCATTACGTCTTAATAAATAAAATGAATAGAATCGTGAGTTGTACTGACGTGCTTTATGAGTGGCCGATAAAAATTTCGTTTCTGCGGGACTTATCGCCATTTTATAAGTGCAATATAAATTTTCTGGACAAGTGAAAAGTGTCTTTCCAAGTGAGAGTGAAGTGTGCCAGTTTCTAAAAGGAATATACCATCAATATCTAATTGAAAATAATCACAGTATTGGAGATTTCTGACAACGAGTGTGGTGTGAAGGTCGTGCGTGGTAGGCAGGCGAGAGACGAAACAGCGTAATACGCGCGCGCCCAGAACGATCACATCAGTGTTGCCACAGGTAGCAAAAATTAACACCCCAGAAACGTCAACATCTACGTTACGAATGAGCAACAAACGAGATAGAGAACCGAACAGAAGCTTCGAAGAAACCTTAGCCTTTAAACAGAGTAAGAAGGTCATAAGAAGCCCAGATCTACAAGTAAAGAAAGAAGGAAGTATAGAAAACATCGATATGGATGAGATTAAAAAACTAAACACGACGCTAAATAAGATATGGGAAGAATTAAGAGCAAATACTAATGAAATCAAGGCGTTAAGAGAGGAAATGAAAATAAAAGAAGAAAAATGGAAAAAAGACAAGGAGATACTAAATACCAGAATCCCTACTCTGGAACAACGCCTAGAAACACAAGATAAAACAAATAGAAAGAACAACATAGTGCTAAAGGGTATCCCAGAAAATATCCAGGACAACAAAGAGCAGATAAAAGAATTTTTTCAACAGAATATAAACGTAAAACCAGCAATAAAAAAGTAAGCATGTGGCAAAATAAACAGAAAGAGAAGATATTGCTTGTAGAATTAGAAAAATGGGAAGATAAAAGGGAGATCATGACCCATAAACAGGAACTGAGAAAAAAACAACCTCAGGTGTATGTGGAAGACGATTTAACCAAAAAAGAGAGAGAGATACAAGCAAAGATAAGAGGAATAGCAAGGGCAGAGAGGGAAAATAATAAAACAGTGAAAGTCGGTTACGGGAAAATAACAATTGATGGGCAGCTATATGAATGGTGTGAACAAGAGCAGGGGGTGGTAGAGTCAAACAAAAAGACAAAAAACTATTAGACCCGGCAAAAGAATGACACACAAAAGCCGACAGAGCAAAGAAAATGGACACGAGTAATGGAACTATAATTAAATGCATGAGATTAGGAACCTGGAATGTAAGAAGTATAACAGGGAAAGAATACGAGATTATAGAAGAAATGCAAAAGATGAGAGTAGATATATTAGGTATAACCGAGACCAAAATGAAGGATAAGGGACTGAAACAGCTTACAGAGCACTACTGGATGCATTGGTCAGGAGTAGAAAGTAGTGAGTTGGCTGCAGGAGGAATAGGGTTAATTGTACACAAAAAATACATATGCCAAATGGAAAACATTAAATATATAAACGAAAGGATCATGTCCATGGACTGGAAAATTGAGCATGAAAACGAGTACACGTTAATAGTAACGTACGGCCCAAACGAAAGCGATAAAAAAGAGGATTTAGATAAATATTACAGCGAACTACAAGATGCAATGGACAACACAAAGAAAAATATAATTATAATGGGAGATCTAAATGGTAGAGTCGGAAATAATAACACAGGACTAGAGAGAATCATGGGGAGAGAAGGAGAAAAAACTTTGAACAATAATGGACGAAGAATAATAGAAATATGTAATGATTGTATAATAACTAATTATTTTATGCTTTATTGATTTGGAAAAAGCGTTCGATAAGGTGAATAGGGAACTATTATGGAAGTGTCTGGAATCGAGAGGAGTTGACATAGCCACAATAAACTGTGCAAAAAGATTATATCAACAAAATAAATGCTACGTCAGAGTCAGGAATAACGCATCCGAAACGTTCGAAACAAAAACAGGTCTAAAACAAGGTTGCATATTGAGCTCCCTACTATTTAACTTATACCTTGATGAAGCCATGAAACAAATCAGAAACAAACTCAAGGTTTATAAGGTCGGGTATTGGAATATGGAACAAAAAACTATAAACGAACTAAGCTAAGCGAACGACATGGTTTTAATAGCAGAAAACGAAAATGACTTGCAACACAACATCAACTTGGTCAAGGAGGAGTTCGATTCCTGGGACATGATTATAAATAAGGAAAAAACCAAAACCATGATAATAAAGAGTACAGGAAGCACGCATAATACAAAAATAGGAAACATATCTATAGAGCAAGTGAAAGTCTTCAAGTATTTAGGAGTGGCTATACACGAAAACGGCAACCTTCACCAAGAGATAACTGAGAGAGTTAATAATGGCGGGAGACTCTTTAATGCTCTAAAAAATAAATTCTTTGCAAAGAAAGAAGTACCAACACAGACAAAAATCGAAGTATTGAAAAAGGTGGCAATTCCAGTACTAACGTACGCATGTGAATCGTGGACAACAACAGAAAGAATACACAGCAGGATAAGAAACGTGGAAATGAGGTTCCTTAGGAGAAGCGAAGGAAAAACCAAATATGACCGTATTAGAAATGAGACGTACAGAATAAATCTAAACGTAAGACCTGTGAAAGAAACATTAGAAGAAGGACAATTAAGGTGGAGAGGACACGTACACAGAATGCAGAAAGAGAGGATAGCTAAACGAGTATATGAAGCTAGAGTAACAGAAAAAAGGAAAAGAGACAGACCTGCAAAAACATGGGATGAGGAGGTAAGAACGGCAATAGAACACAGAGGATCAACAGGTCCAAAAGCTAAGAAGATTATGGACGACAGGAAAGCCTGGAAAGACTTCTGGAAAAGAAAACCTACGGACCAAGAAAGAAAAGATTAAAGAACAGTTCCAGCCTTACACCGAAAGGTAGATAGGCTTTAAGATTAAGTAAGTAAGTAAGTAAAATAAAATGTTTGTTAGAATAACATTTAATAAATATATACACAATATTTATTTTTTTATTGGGGTACGACCCAGCAGTATTACCGTGACCTGTTAAATAGAATTTAGAACTACTTAAATGAGTTTCGGTATTATTACTATTATTAGAATTTATCATCAGCTAACAACTCACTGACATCTGATCAGCTGAACACTCATACATACGTCAAACACCACGGCAAAATAAAACAGAGCTAATTTCAAATCGGATTAGGACAATACTTTGAGAAGAGTAGGCATTAGGGCTTTCAACATCCGAAATTTTTTCTGTCTGGATATCCAGATATGAGTCTATCCGGTATCCTAAAAATTCTGTTTCCGGCTATTAAATCGGTATCGAAAATAGCCGATATTCGCAAAACCGAAATTTAGAAGACAGAAGTTCGGACAGCCAACCTCCGATATCCTCATAACAGCAATCAGGAAAACCGAAACCCGGAAATCAAAAATCTGATATGCGGAAACCGGTATTTCAACTTTTAGACAAATCGGTGGTCTATCTAGATTAAATAATTTGTTGAATATTGCGTGCAAGTTATGTAAAGAGACAATATTCGCTGCTAAAATGTGAATAAAGTTATTAAAAAAAAAAAAAAAAAAATTGAAGAATCCCCATTAATATGATTGTATTTATTTTTGTTTTAGGCTGTATGCAATTGGGGTAGAGACTCAATTGAATCTTGGGGTAGAAGAAAGAGATCCTTGAACAACATTACTGATGAAGATAGGGAAGAAGATATGACTCTTAGTCAAGAAATATTAGTTTTAGACTTCGGAGATGAGAAACAGTCCGACTACTTGAAAAGCGAAGCGTCGAGTACAGACTTCGGTACCTATTGTATATTATTTAAATAATAATTTACTAATAAACATTTTTTTGTAGCTGATAAGACAGTGACAATAATTGAACCGTGTCCAACGAAGACGTCTGTTCTTGCGTTAGGAGTAACTTGTGCCTTACTAGTTCTCCTCTATATAAGCACATTCTTCTGTTATATGATCAAAAAGTGGATAACACCTATCAAGCATATTGCTTGAACAATAGGCTTTAACTATTGAATAATATTTTTGTACTAATAAATTTGACCTTTCTGCTATGTTAACGTTGCAATTTTTAAGAGTCACATGTTTGCCAAATCTGTGATATCGTTAACATGGTATGAGATGTCAAATCTAGTGTCAATTGACGGACAAAGCAATATTTATACATAGCAATTTCTTATGGTACTCTATTTAAGTAGTAAAATGGCATGTTCATAATAAAACAATCACCTTGTGCAATCTCCATTTTTATAAGTACCTACGTTTGTTTTCGACATATGTGTCGAATTATGATCATGCCGGTCTTGGGTAGTGGTGTTGGTTTGGTGTTGGTGCTCCGCTTACTTTCTATTGTGATTCAAACGCTATAATTCTTTGATATACCAATGAAAAATGTAAGAAAATATTGTGGCATGTGAAACATAAAATTGTTCCTAGTTTTTTCATTATTATTATTAAAATTTAAATTTACGAAAATTTTCGTTATCAGTGCTATTTTAAGATAATTTAAGTTATTTATTCTATTTTGTAAATATTGTGCTACTTTTCGATAGGATATAATTATTTATACCGTATTATAATAAACAGTCGACTTTAAAATATTAATAAATATTGTATTTATTTTGAACACCTGTTCCATAAATTAACTAATTTTCTCTACTCCCATATCGGTAAATTACCTTTTACATCATCAACATCTATGGCACAACAGTCCTTGTAGGGCCAAAGTTTCAAGTACCGTAGGTACTCGTTTCATGACCGACAGTACTGGAGAAGTTGGTGTACTTAATCCGTGCGACGACCACTGATTGCAATGCAACCAGTGCGGCAGCGGAAATGCTCCTACAGCTAGCACCACGTATGGTTTAACATGGACATCTGGTCGGGTCATCGCATGCGAGTGCGATTAATGCCTGATATTGTGGCATTTTAACGACTACGCACTTAGCCCGCCGGTAGATTCGAACCGAAGAAACTCAGATCGATCAGAACATGTAGAGACAGCGCTTTGATCTGCACGACTATTACTACACCGGCCACCTTTTACATACAATCTGTCAAACAAGTAAATGCATTCTTATGCAGAGTGTTACGTAATATACCTGTGGAACCGGGTTCGATCCCGACCGACGCCAAATATTTATATATGGCACAAAAGTGATCCCTGTAGTGCACTCTCCACACCAGCAAGTAGTGTCCGTGAGTTGACGCCTGGTAAGCGCCCGCACGGTACAATACATTTCATCATCATTATATATATACAGTATGTCCACGGATCGAGTTCCAAAGAGGAACGGCCATTTCAGTTTTAACATTTTCAAATTTTCTTTTAGTTTCAAATAAATAAATTTGCGATGTCATGGTACTATCTTGGTTTTTTTAAATCCAGTATGTATTCGAAATTTTTTTTTTTTTTGGGAGAAAAGGGGTAGTGTAACAATTGTTACAATTTATCTTATTGTATTTATATGTTCGCGCGCGTATTAATTAGGGATATTTATCGAGGCGGCACTGCGCGGGATTGAGACAGGAGACACGGACAAACGGTTTTTTGCAGCTCTTCTTGCTTGACCCTGACGTAGTGAAGACGATTTTTTTATGTGATCTATAGAATTGAAATTGAGTTGAGATCTTATACAGTATTATGTTCTCTGAGACTTGATATTTTTACTTGTACAGGTGTGTTCTTTGCAATACTTTGGCTTTAGTTTTGTCTTTTTTCAAATATTTGAGAGTTTAGCGATATTGCGTAGTGTCGTGTCGCATGTACTAGTAAAAATTGATGCGTCATCATGTATTTAGATGTGTAAATCTTTTCAAAATTTATTTGCAGGCTTTTGTTAGCAATCCTACACGTAAATTATTTCATTTATGAAGAATTTTGGTATTTTTTCACAATTTGCAACTCTATAGATCGCATGAAATCTCTCTTCACGCACGTGTTCATTTTGCCGTATTTTTATGTAGTATTTAGACTAAATTTTGTCTCGAGTGATAACTCAAAATTCCGTTTCGACAATGCTACATACAACTAGTAATTCAGTTTAAAAATTTTGCCATTTTTATCGAGATTATTAACAGTAAAATCTCCTAGACCCACGCGTCATCGCATGCCATCAACTTTGCTGATTCCTCCACAAATGTTAAGTAGTTCAGTTTAAATTTTATGTCATTATTTCGAGATTATTAACAGTAAAATCTCCTAGATCCACGCGTCATCGCACGCTATCAATTTTGCTTATTTTTCCACAATGTTAAATAGTGCAGTTTAAATATTATTTTTATTATTTTTGAGATTAATAATTAATCTCTGTTACGGCATACATAGCGTGCCATTTTACCCTAAATCCTGAATCCTTCATCCATTTTCTGAAATGAGTGGTGAGAGATTGGATGAATAATTGAGTAACTAGATTTATTTTTTATACGTCCTAGAGCGCGGGAGGTTCATTGACCTCTAAGTTACCGCACGAGTTCGTGTGCTTAAATTTTTGTTCATATTTTTGGGGTTTGTTCAGTGTAGCGCTTTCGAGAAAATTTTGGAAATTTCTGGTTATTACTATTTCTCGGCGCGGTCGCACACGTTTACTCATACTCTACTACGAGGGAGTAAATTTTGTATTTTTCCAAATTTTATATAGAAATATTTCGGGGATAAAAATTTTTGAGGAGAATTCAAATTTACATATCAAAATTTAGTTACATAACGTAGGCTATTTTTTATTAAATTGTCACTTGCAGCTGATCTTTTCTACTTCTTATTCTTGTCTGTTCTTTCTTCTCTAGTTATAAAATTTTGACTAATTGTTTGCATTATTGCTCTTGTAAATATTTATCAGTTTTGATATATTGTTCAGTTACCGCACAATCTAGGCCGTATTTTTTAACTTTTATTATTGTGAAATACAGAGTACTGGCGAATAATATTTCCAGGGAATATAGAGGAGGCTGTTTGAGGAGGAGTCCTGTATTTTGTTGAGACCTAGTGGCTATCTCACCGAGACCTACCAGTCGGGACAGTTCCCAGAGCTGAAGTTATACCTCTAGTTGCCCAGGGCACGACGCTACCACCGGGCATAGCTCTGCCTCGCATTTTGCTGTATTTGAGAGCAGGCCGAAATTATCACCGAATTGGGAGACGTGCTTCCAGCTCTACGTGCACCTCCTCGAAGCAGACGCCCAGAGCGTTCCCGCAGGCCGTCTACAGTCCCAACAGGCTCTTCCTCAACAGTTTTTCCGAGAAGATCAACCTTAACTAGATTTTATATGCGAAAATTATCTTGCCAGTTAACCAGTTATAGTTTTGTACACCGTTGGCCTCAGGTAATAAACTTTATGCAAATTTTTATTATATTTTTCATCACTGGGCGTGTAGTACCAGTTATAGTTCCTTTCCTTTCACTACGCTGGCGCTCAAAGTCACCGTATTCTGGAGTGTATTTGTAGTTGATAATTTGTTAACTATTTTACTTTCAATTTTTGCTGGGCAAACATCCCTCAGTACACTATTTGAGATGTAAATATACGGAAATATTTGATTAAATTCTTTGACAACTCGACGGATCGCTTTATTACCTTTGCCATAACATGGAATTAGGTAAACTCGTTCGTCTTTTGACAACGATTATGGTTGATTTTCCTAACTGGCAGTTAATAAAAATAAATAAATAACGGCAATTACCATGATAACGCAAATTTATTTTTTCAACTAAAACGACCAATTTTCGATTTTTATCTGAAACTAAAAGAAAATTTGAAAATGCTAAAACTGAATTGGTCGTTTCGGGACATGCTTACTTTTATCAAGAATACATTTTTTTGTAAAATAAAAAAAAAGTTTTTCCTCTTTGGAACTCGATCTGTGAACATACTATATATATACAGGGTGTTAATACTAAGTCGTTACACCCGAAAATGGTAGTTAGAACTCATTAAAACAAACAACTTTTCTTAGTTTCAATTTTTGATTTGGTGCCCCAGTTCGTAGTTATTGGAGTTCTTTTGTTTTTCGAAAAATCGTCATAACTCCATTATTTTAGACTATTGAAAAAAAATTTTCTTTCAAATTTACCTTTTAGGATTTACCTTTATTTGGCAGTTACAATTATTTTTTATTTTTTAAAATGACAAAATGGCGATTGATAAAAATTTCAATACATGATTTTTTGATAAGCACTCCATCGATTTTCGAAAGTAAAACATTTATAAAATCCTTAAACTATCTACTACAATATTTGTCATAAACATTTTTTCCAATCTATCCAAAAAAAGTATTTATTCATTTACTTGACTTACATGCAGTGTGTTCAGAAAGAAATCTAATTTGGAGTAGGCTATAAACCCAGAAACGAATTGGAACTAAGAAAAGTTGTTTGTTTTTGATCAATAATGATCAGACATACGTTTCTGTGTTCATAGCCTACTCCGAATTAGGTTTCTCTCTGAACACACTGCACTTATGCAAGTCAAGTAAATGAATAAAGAGTTTTTTGGCTAGATTTAAAAAAATGTTTAGGACAAATATTGTAGTAGATAGTTTAAGGATTTTATAAATGTTTTACTTTCGAAAATCGATGAAGTGGTTATCAAAAAACACATGTTTCGAAATTTTTGATCGATCGCCATTTTGTCATTTGAAAAAATAAAAAATTATTGTATATGCCAAATGTTTTAGAGCCTAAAGGTAAATTTGAAAGAAAAATTTTTTTCAACACTCGTTAAAATGAGGGAGTTATGACGATTTTTCGAAAAACAAAATAACTTCATTAACAACAAACTGGGGCAGCAAATCAAAAATTGGATCTAAGAAAAGTTGTTTGTTTTAATGAGTTATAACTACAGTTTTCGGGTGTAACGACTTAGTATTAACACCCTGTATTTGGGAGTACACGCGACTGGTCGAGTAGTTAAGTTTTTCCTCTTTGCACCTCTATTTGAGATGTAAATATACGGAAATATTTGATTAAATTCTTTGACAACTCGACGGATCGCTTTATTACCTTTGCCATAACATGGAATTAGGTAAACTCGTTCGTCTTTTGACAACGATTATGGTTGATTTTCCTAACTGGCAGTTAATAAAAATAAATAAATAACGGCAATTACCATGATAACGCAAATTTATAAATGTTTTACTTTCGAAAATCGATGAAGTGGTTATCAAAAAACTCATGTTTCGAAATTTTTGATCGATCGCCATTTTGTCATTTGAAAAAATTAAAAATTATTGTATATGCCAAATGTTTTAGAGCCTAAAGGTAAATTTGAAAGAAAAATTTTTTTCAACACTCGTTAAAATGAGGGAGTTATGACGATTTTTCGAAAAACAAAATAACTTCATTAACAACAAACTGGGGCAGCAAATCAAAAATTGGATCTAAGAAAAGTTGTTTGTTTTAATGAGTTATAACTACAGTTTTCGGGTGTAACGACTTAGTATTAACACCCTGTATTTGGGAGTACACGCGACTGGTCGAATAGTTAAGTTTTTCCTCTTTGCACCTCTATTTGAGATGTAAATATACGGAAATATTTGATTAAATTCTTTGACAACTCGACGGATCGCTTTATTACCTTTGCCATAACATGGAATTAGGTAAACTCGTTCGTCTTTTGACAACGATTATGGTTGATTTTCCTAACTGGCAGTTAATAAAAATAAATAAATAACGGCAATTACCATGATAACGCAAATTTATAAATGTTTTACTTATATATATATATATATATATATATATATATATATATATATATATATATATAGTGACCGAAGGGTACGTCAAAAATAATATTAACAAAGTGACTAAATAAGTTCAAGATACACAAATGTACACCTACCTGATCACACACAATAAAGTTGCTGACGGCTAACTTATTCAGTCTGGTTGCGGGGGTCGGGGTACGGGTTTTATAAGACAGCGTATACTGGAGGGATGTTTGCCCAGCAAAAATTGAAAGTAAAATAGTTAACAAATCATCAACTACAAATACACTCCAGAATACGGTGACTTTGAGCGCCAGCGTAGTGAAAGGAAAGGAACTATAACTGGTACTACACGCCCAGTGATGAAAAATATAATAAAAATTTGCATAAAGTTTATTACCTGAGGCCAACGGTGTACAAAACTATAACTGGTTAACTGGCAAGATAATTTTCGCATATAAAATCTAGCTAAGGTTGATCTTCTCGGAAAAACTGTTGAGGAAGAGCCTGTTGGGACTGTAGACGGCCTGCGGGAACGCTCTGGGCGTCTGCTTCGAGGAGGTGCACGTAGAGCTGGAAGCACGTCTCCCAATTCGGTGATAATTTCGGCCTGCTCTCAAATACAGCAAAATGCGAGGCAGAGCTATGCCCGGTGGTAGCGTCGTGCCCTGGGCAACTAGAGGTATAACTTCAGCTCTGGGAACTGTCCCGACTGGTAGGTCTCGGTGAGATAGCCACTAGGTCTCAACAAAATACAGGACTCCTCCTCAAACAGCCTCCTCTATATTCCCTGGAAATATTATTCGCCAGTACTCTGTATTTCACAATAATAAAAGTTAAAAAATACGGCCTAGATTGTGCGGTAACTGAACAATATATCAAAACTGATAAATATTTACAAGAGCAATAATGCAAACAATTAGTCAAAATTTTATAACTAGAGAAGAAAGAACAGACAAGAATAAGAAGTAGAAAAGAGCAGCTGCAAGTGACAATTTAATAAAAAATAGCCTACGTTATGTAACTAAATTTTGATATGTAAATTTGAATTCTCCTCAAAAATTTTTATCCCCGAAATATTTCTATATAAAATTTGGAAAAATACAAAATTTACTGCCTCGTAGTAGAGTATGAGTAAACGTGTGCGACCGCGCCGAGAAATAGTAATAACCAGAAATTTCCAAAATTTTCTCGAAAGCGCTACACTGAACAAACCCCAAAAATATGAACAAAAATTTAAGCACACGAACTCGTGCGGTAACTAAGAGGTCAATGAACCTACCGCGCTCTAGGACGTATAAAAAATAAATCTAGTTACTCAATTATTCATCCAATCTCTCACCACTCATTTCAGAAAATGGATGAAGGATTCAGGATTTAGGGTAAAATGGCACGCTATGTATGCCGTAACAGAGATTAATTATTAATCTCAAAAATAATAAAAATAATATTTAAACTGCACTATTTAACATTGTGGAAAAATAAGCAAAATTGATAGCGTGCGATGACGCGTGGATCTAGGAGATTTTACTGTTAATAATCTCGAAATAATGACATAAAATTTAAACTGAACTACTTAACATTTGTGGAGGAATCAGCAAAGTTGATGGCATGCGATGACGCGTGGGTCTAGGAGATTTTACTGTTAATAATCTCGATAAAAATGGCAAAATTTTTAAACTGAATTACTAGTTGTATGTAGCATTGTCGAAACGGAATTTTGAGTTATCACTCGAGACAAAATTTAGTCTAAATACTACATAAAAATACGGCAAAATGAACACGTGCGTGAAGAGAGATTTCATGCGATCTATAGAGTTGCAAATTGTGAAAAAATACCAAAATTCTACATAAATGAAATAATTTACGCGTAGGATTGCTAACAAAAGCCTGCAAATAAATTTTGAAAAGATTTACACATCTAAATACATGATGACGCATCAATTTTTACTAGTACATGTGACACGACACTACGCAATATCGCTAAACTCTCAAATATTTGAAAAAAGACAAAACTAAAGCCAAAGTATTGCAAAGAACTCACCTGTACAAGTAAAAATATTAAGTCTCAGAGTACATACTACTGTATAAGATCTCAACTCAATTTCAATTCTATAGATCACATAAAAAATTCGTCTTCACTACTTCAGGGTCAAGCAAGAACAGCTGCAAAAAACCATTCGCCCGTGTCTCCTATCTCAATCCCCGCATCGATAAATATCCCTAATTAATACGCGCGCGAACATATAAATACAATAAGATAAATTGTAACAATTGTTACAATATATATATATATGTGTGTGTGTGTGTGTGGGAGTACTCGCGACTGGTCGAATAGTTAAGGAGACAAATTTTAAAGCGGGATTACAGTCAAATGGATTTCAGTGGGCAGAAAAAATTTTTGACACTCTTTTTAATAAAAGTAAAATTAACCGAAAGCTTGACTTTTATTAAAAAGAGTGTCAAATTTTTTTTCTGCCCACTGAATTCCATTTGACTGTAATCCCGCTTAAAAAATTGTCATATATACGAGACCCGTCTCACAGTAGTTGGCTCACTTTTTAAATATTCCTTTATCATTACTTAACTAATAGAGTTTGTAATATTAATTAAATAAATCTTTACTTTTTATTTAAAATGAAGAGTTTCAACATTGCGCAATGCTAAATTAAATATTTCTCTAAAGATTAAAATTTTAACGGTATAACAGTAACACAAATCGATATACGTATTTTTTTCACGTTATTTATCAATATTGGGTAATATCGTTTTTTATTCTAAATTACTTCTGTAATTCTTTTTATTTTATTTAAGAAAACCTAACAACTTTACGAATTTTGTTTATTTTTTTTTGTTTTTCTTAAATTTTTGGTTCTAGGTACCAATTAGTTTATTCTACATTAGAAAATGAAATATTTTAGAAAACATATCGTGCTACGTGTCATTAGAACGACAAAATGTTTGTGATATTAATAAAAACTGACGATGATTTACGTTAGTTATTATTTGTATTATAATTAACAAAATAAAATGAAGTTAAAGGGGGTGGGCCAACTGCAGTGAGACGGGGCTCGTATATATATATTGTGACGTAATAGATAAAGTAAAAAATTGACAAAAAATTTTGACGTGATTTTCTGAGGGATAATCGCGCGTCACACTTACCCGCAGCAGCTCAAGGGTTGGTCGTGGTTGCGCGAGGTCGAGGGTTCCTAAAGGGTGGTTGTGCAGGGATGAAATGATGGGCGCCAGTTATGTCGGGTTAAGAGAAGACACAACAACTCAAAAGAAGTTACAGTAAAATTTTAAGTTTATTTAAAATATTTGCAAAAATGTTTTTAAGATAAATTTTAATTAAAATTATTAGTTGCAAACAAAAACAACCCAAAAAAATATGGTCGTACACACCTGGTTGAAGACCTAATTCGGGGTTACAAAAAAATGATGGATCCTAGAGATGAGTGGGCCGCTGGAGGGGGGAAACCTGTCGCACGGCGTCGTGGTAAGTTCGGACCGACTGCCTCGCTGATGATACTACGATCTGCCAAGTCCGCCTCGCTGATGACGGCTACGATATGCCAAGTCCTTCTCTCTGAATATGCCGAAACGTTGTCCAGCTCTCGTCAGAGCAGGTTCACGCTGATGGTGACGTTAAAAACGCAGGGCGGCATCCAGAGCACGTAGGGCTTAGGCGTAGTGGTGATCGCTCTAAGTCTTAGGAACGGCACTTTCAGGCAGCGAGTGTGTATAGCTTGCGGAAGCGGTCTCTCGTCTCAATGTGAACTTTGCGGAGATGATTCCCCGCCCCAGCGATCCAAACAACTCATCCGGACCGGGACGTTGAAAAATCATAAAAAAGACCATAAAGTTTAGGCGTTGCTACAAAAAAATTTAGTACAAAAATACAAAAAAAATCGTATTTACAACAATTGTAATAGCAAAAATATTCCGGATAAAAATGTGAAACTACTTGTCAAAAATAATTTTTAATACTGTGCACAAAAAAACAAGAAAATAGCTGGCCAAGCTGTAGTGGGACAGTGAGAGAAGAGATTAGAACAAGATAGGGTTAGTAAAATTATTTGAGCTCTAGCTTTAAGAGAAAAATCTACTCGGCGGAATTTTTATAGTAACAAAATTATTAATCTAGGTAGCCTAAAAATTACTAGATAAAATTTTAGATAAAAGGCTTACCCAGAAGTCGAAGATACTTTTAGATAAACTCGTAAAAACTTGAACGAGCAACAATACAACTTTGTTACTGTGACGTCAAATCAGCGGTAGCCACGTCTGCAACTCCACCGTATAAGATAGCTAACGAGCGGTATAAAAATGTGGTAAAATTTAATAACAAAGTTGTTATATGATCCCAAAAACCTATTAAAAAATTATATAAATTACCCAAACAATTTTAGCCAAAATTATAAAAATAGATAAATTTAGAGATAAATTTTTGGACAAAAATTATTGGACAAAAAATATAATTTTTAAATTTTGGACAATAAAAAGATTTGACAAATAGCCAATTTTTAATCCAATTAAAAATATTAAACCCAACCAAAAAGGTTGACAAAAACACAAAAAGTTAAGCAGAATATTACGAGACAAAAAGGGAATTTAAAGCAAAAGTGAAAGCGTTAAACGCTGGGGACCGGTGAACCGTACTGGTTATTGGTTCAGCATAAAAAGTAATAGTTAAACAGAAAAACTATTATCGCCTCGTATTACAAAAAAACCTTAATTTTGAATAACCATAAGCCTGAGGCGATGTCCGGTCGGGTTATTGGCGTGACGCCACTGCATGCGCTGACGGTGGATGTAAAATTTTGACAAAGAACTGATATGAACAAAAAATATAATTGAAACGTACCCAATCAGATGTTAAACTAGCCAAATAAATGAATAAAAGATAACAAAAGTGTATCATAACACCGATGATACAAGATAAATAAATAGCACAGCAAAATTTGGAAAAATACAGTCAGCACATGCGTAGTCTCCGTCACGCCAAGAACACGACTCGAATCGAAGTGACATGTGCTCGTCCACTCTTCAATTCACGCGGAAGCACACAAAATATGTCGCTAATCAAATTGAACACTAAGATTTGAAAAAAACCGCGTAACGATTTTTTGAAATCGTTACAATATATATAGTATGAACTGTCAAGTAGGACTATACTTTCGTAAATATTTCAATAATAAGGCATTAAATTAGAAGTATTTAGATACTCTTCGATGCCAAATTAAATAATCTTTCTAACCATATCAAAAACTCCCATTATAGTCTTACGGGACAGATAATATTTGAAAAAAACTGTTTTCCCATGTTAACGCCTCAGGTGTCTTTCTACAAAGCCGAGACACACAGCACGGGTAGTCTAGCCCAGAATCTCTATCGCACAACATTTAACTCTTATGAATTATTTTGAATAAAATCTGACTGTACCTTTAACTTTTGTAATAATATAAATAATTTTTATGAAATATAAATAAATTTATATTATAATTGGCGCAGTCGATAGAATTCTCAGCGAAATACAACATTGATTTCGTTCGTTTCAACGATTTACTGAGAATTCGAACAGAAGATTGTCCGATCGCGTCGCGCATCAGCTACGAAGACTTTGGTGCCCGAGAGAACATCGAGCATATCTTCAAGGACAACATAGACCAGCAGCCGTTGCAGACCAAGTGACTTCGAGCGAATATCGATCACAGGCCAATGGACATAATCTTCTTACTCATGTAAGTACATATGTCAATTAGAGATTTTCAAAGCGATACAGAGTTAAGTAACACAGATACAGAATCGGACTCTGATGACTCACTAACATCATATACCAACCCCATTAACCAACAGATCTTGAAGAAATTTTAATCAACCCTATTATTAACTTAACAATGGCACCCGCGATTATGAAGGAATATCTGGACATGATCCCAGAATTCCATGGGGACAATAGACACTAGGGCTGGGAAAATATCGATATATCGATAATTATCGATATTTTTAAAAATATCGGCCTGCTATATAAAAATTACTTATCGATATTTATCGATAATTATCGATAACTGTCAATAAATATCGATAATTATCGATAAACATCGATAAATATCGATTATTATCGATAAACATCGATAACTATCGATAAACATCGATAACTATCGATAAATATCGATATATATATATATATATATATATATATATATATATCGAAATATCGATAAATATTTTTTTCCATACAAAACGACACAAACACAACATACAAGTTGTAGTGTTGTGTTGTAAATCAGTGAAATATACTATTGGCTGGATATCGCATATTCTATGTAGCAGTAGCAGCGTACTCTGAACTGAAGGCCCGTTGAATAACAATGACTTGAGTGTGTATTTTTGTGCTGCCATGAGCCATGACCGTTTAGTAATTTAATTTTGACATATGGTTTGTAGAGGTTCTTTTCAGTATAAAAAAATATGCAGTATTATTGCTTTTTTAACACAACCTATCTTAATAAAACCGTGTACAAGAAATTGTTTTCACATAAAATAGTTATTTATAGCTGTATGTATGTATAATACATATTTATGGTTGTTTTACCAATATAGCAACATATACACATTTATCGATAATAAGTATGATGTTAATATTAATAATTAGTATTTGCCTATATCAACATTAGTCAATAATTATCGATTAATATCGATTAATGTCGATATTAATCAATAAATATCAAATATTTATCGAAATTAATCGATTTTACTTACAATTATCTTTATTCTTCGATAAATATCGATAATTATCTCAAAATCGATGTATCGGAAAATATCGATATCATTTTGTTATCGAATACCGATATTAAAATTTGAATATCGCGCAGCCCTACTCCGAATTCTAGACGAAAAACGTGTATTTAGAATGTTTTGCAGTAATATGTATAACTTCAATACGGTAGTTCCACTGGGTTGGAAAGGGCACCACGGAAGCCCTTCAAAAGCTTGTACACACTAAAATATAGTAAAATCTGTCATATTCTGCCATAAGTCAACATATTCCACGAACACATAAGAAAAAACACGTGTGCAAAAGATTTTACTCAAAAATTCATTCTACACCGCAAAACGATGAATTCTGATGAAAAAACTATTTTTCACATATTGTCTCCGAATTGCGTGTATTTAGAGTGTTTTACAGTAATTTGTATAACTTCAATACGGTAGTTCAACTGGGTTGGAGAGGGCATCACGGAAGCCCTTCAAAAGCTTGTATACACTAAAATGAACACGTAAAAAAACCCGTGTCCAAAAGATTTTACTCAAAAATTCATTTTACACCGAATCGCTTCAAAATGCGTTTTCTAGACGAAAAACTAGTATTTAGAGTGTTTTACAGTAATTTGTACAACTTCAATACGGTAGTTCCACAGGGTTAGAAAAGGCATCACGGAAGCCCTTCAAAAGCTTGTATACACTAAAATATAGTATAATCTGTCATATTCTGCCATAAGTAAGCATATTCCATGAACATTTAAGAAAAAACACGCGTCCAAAAGATATTACTCAAAAATTCATTTTACACCGCAAAACGATAAATTCTGATGAAAAAACTATTTTTCTGATATTGTCTCCGAATTGCTTCAAAATGCGTTTTCTAGACGAAAATCATGTATTTAGAGTGTTTTACAGTAATTTGTATAACTTCATTACGGTAGTTCAAATGGGTTGGAGAGGGCACCACGGAAACCCTTCAAAATCTTGTATACACTAAAAATAATATAGTCTGTCATATTCTGCCATAATTCAGCATAATCCATGAACACAGAAGAAAAAACACGTGTCCAAAAGATTTTATTCAAAAATTCAATTTACACTGCAAAATGATGAATTCTGATAAAAAAACTATTTTTCACAAATTGTCTCCGAATTGCGTGTATTTAGAGTGTTTTACAGTAATATGTATAACTTCAATACGGTAGTTCCACTGGGATGGAAAGGGCACCACGGAATCCCTTGAAAAGCTTGTATACACTAAAATATAGTATAATCTGTCATATTCTGCCATAATTCAGCATATTCTATGAACACATAAAATAAAATACACGTTTAAAAGAATTTACTCAAAAATTAATTTTACACCGCAAAACAATGAATTCTGACGAAAAAACTATTTTTTACATATTGTCTCGGATTTGTGTGTATTAGAGTGTTTTACAGTAATATGTATAACTTTAATACGGTAGTACCACTGGGTTGGAGAGGACAGCGCGGAAGCCCTTCAAAAGCTTGTATACACTAAATATAGTATAATCAGCATATTCCATGAACACAAAAGAAAAATCACGTCCAAAAGATTTTACTCAAAATTTCATTTTACATCGCAAAACGGTGAATTCTGATGAAAAAGCTATTTTTCACATATTGTCTCCGTATTGCTTCAAAATGTGTTTTCTAGACGACAAACGTGTATTTTGAGTGTTTTACAGTAATTTGTATAACTTCAATACGGTAGTTCCAATGGGTTGGAGAGGTTACCACGGAGGCCCTTCAAAAGCTTGTATACACTAAAATATAGTATAATCTGTCATATTCTGCCATGTCAGCATACTCCATGAACATTTAAGAAAAAACACGTGTCCAAAAGATTTTAATCAAAAATTCATTTTACACCGCAAAATGATGAATTCTGATGAAAAAACTATTTTTCACATATTGTCTCCGAATTGCGTGTATTTAGAGTTTTTTTACAGTAATTTGTATAACTTCAATACGGTACTTCCACTGGGTTGGAAAGGAAACCACAGAAGCCATTCAAAAGCTTGTATACACTAAAATATAGTATAATCTGTCATATTCTGCCATATGTCAGTATATTCCATGAACACATAATAAAAAACATATGTCCAAAAGATTTTACGCAAAATGATGAATTTTGATGAAAAAACTATTTTTCACATATTGTCTCCGAATTGCGTGTTTTAGAGTGTTTTTCGGTAATTTGCGTAACTTCAATACCGTAGTTCTACTGGGTTGGAGAGGGCACCACGGAAGCCCTTTGAAAGCTTTTATACACTAAAATATAGTATAATCTGTCATATTCTGCCATAAGTCAACAAATTCCATTAACACATAAGAAAAAACACGTGTCCAACAGATTATACTCAAAAATTTATTTTGGTTGGAAAGGGAACCACGGAATACCTTCAAAAGCTTGTATACTCTAAAATATAGTATAATCTGGCATAATCTGCCATAAGTCAGCATAATCCATGAACACATAAGAAAAAATACGTGTCCAAAAGATTTTACTCAAAAATTCATTTTACACCGCAAAATGATTAATTGTGATGAAAAAACTATTTTTCACATATTGTCTCCGAATTGCCTGTTTTTAGAGTGTTTTACAGAAATTTGTATAACTTCAATACGGTATTTCTACTGGGTTGGATAGGGCACCACGGAAGCCCTTGAAAAGCTTGTATACACTAAAATATAGTATAATCTGTCAAATTCTGCCATAAGTCAGTATATTACATGAACACATAAGAAAAAACACGTGTCCAAAAGATTATACTCAAAAATTTATTTTACACCACAAAACGATGAATTCTGAAGAAAAAACGATTTTTCACATATTGTCTCCGAATTGCGTCAAAATGCGTTTTCTAGACAAAAACTTGTATTTAGAGTGTTTTACAGTAATTTGTATAATTTCAATACCCTAGTTCCATCGGGTTGGAAAGGAAACCACGGAAGCCCTTCAAAAGCTTGTATACCCTAAAATATAGTATAATCTGTCATATTCTGCCATAAGTCAGCATATTCCATGAACACATAAGAAAAAACACGTGTCCAAAACATTTTACTCAAAAATACATCTTATATCGCAAAAAGATGAATTCTGGCGAAAAAAGTATTTTTCACAAATTGTCTTCGAATCGCTTCAAAATGCGTTTTCTAGACGAAAAACTAGTATTTAGAGTGTTTTACAGTAATTTGTACAACTTCAATACGGTAGTTCAACAGGGTTAGAAAAGGCACCACATAAGCCCTTCAAAAGCTTGTATCCACTAAAACATAGTATAATTGTCTTATTCTGCCATAAGTCAGCATATTCCATGAACATTTAAGAAAAAACACGCGTCCAAAAGATATTATTCAAAAATTCATTTTACACCGCAAAACTATGAATTCTGATGAAAAAAGTATTTTTCACAAATTGTCTTCGAACTGCGTGTATTTAGAGTGTTTCACAACAATTTGTATAATTTCAATACGGTAGTTTAACTGGGTTGGAGAGCACACCACGGAAGCCCTTCAAAAGCTTGTATACACTAAAATATATTTTAATCTGTCATAATCTGCCATAAGTCAGTATATTCTATGAACACATAAGTAAAAACACTTGTCCAAAAGATTATACTCAAAAATTTATATTACTCCGCAAAACGATGAATACTGATGAAAAACTATTTTTCACGTTTTGTCCTGAATTGCTTTAAAATGCGTTTTCTACACGAAAAACGTGTATTTAGAGTGTTTTACAGTAATTTGAATAACTTCAATACGGTAGTTTTACTGGGTTGGAAAGGGCACCACGGAAGCCCTTCAAAAGCTTGTATACACTAAAATATAGTATAATCTGTTATATTCTACCATATGTCAGCATATTCCATTATCACATAAGAAAAAAACACATATCCAAAAGATTTTACTCAAGAATTCATTTTACACCGCAAAACGAAGAATTCTGATGAAAAAACTATTTTTCACATATTGTCTCCGAATTGCTTCAAAATGTGTTTTCTAGACGAAAAACGTGTATTTAGAGTGTTTTACAGTAATTTGTATAACTTTATTACGGTAGTTACACTGGGTTAGAAAGGGAACCATGGAAGCCCTTCAAAAGCTTGTATACAATAAAATATAATATAATCCGTCATATTCTGCCATAAGTCAGCATAGTCCATGAACTCATTAGAAAAATCACGTGTCCAAAAGATTTTACTCAAAAATTCATTTTACACCGCTGGAAAATGCGTTTTCTAGACGAAAAACCTGTATTTAGAGTGCTTTACAATAATTTGTATAACTTTAATACGGTAGTTCCACTGGGTTGGAGAGGGCATCACGGAAGACCTTCAAAAGCCTGTATACCCTAAAATATAGTATAATCTGCCATATTCTGCCATAAGGCAGCGTATTCCATGAACACATTAGAAAAAACACGTATCCAAAAGATTTTACTCAAAACTTCATTTTATACCGCAAAACGATGAATTCTGATGAAAAAACTATTTTTCACATATTGTCTCCGAATTGCTTCAAAATGCGTTTTCTAGACAAAAAAACGTGTATTTAGATTGTTTTACAGTAATTTTTATTACTTTAATACGGTAGTTCCACTGGGTTGAAAAGGGCACCACGGAAGCCCTTCAAAAGCTTGTATACACTAAAACATAGAATAATCTGTCATATACTGCCATAAGTCAGCAAATTCCATGAACACATAAGAAAAAACACGTGTCCAAAAGATTATACTCAAAAATTCGTTTTACACCGCAAAACGATAAATTCTGATGAAAAAACTATTTTTCACATATTGTTTCTGAATTGCTTCAAAATGCGTTTTCTAAACGAAAAACGTGTATTTAGATTGTTTTACAGTAATTTGTATAACATCATTACAGTCGTTCCACTGGGTTAGAAAGGGAACCAAGGAAGCCCTAAATAAGCTTGTGTACACTAAAATATAGTATACTCTGTCATATTCTGCCATAAGTCAGCATATTCCATGAACACATAAGAAAAAACACGTGCCTAAAATATTATACTCAAAAATTTATCTTACACCGCAAAACGATGAATTCTGATGAAAATAGTGTATTTCACAAATTGTCTCCGAATTGCGTGTATTTGGGGTGTTTCACAGTAATTTGTATAGCTTCAATACGGTAGTTCCACTGAGTCGGAGAGGGCACCATGGAAGCCCTTCAAAAGCTTGTATACACTAAAATATAGTATAATCTGTCATATTCTGCCATAAGTCAGCATATTTCAAGAACACATAAGAAAAAACACTTGTCCAAAAGAATTTTCTCAAAAATTCATTTTACACCGCTAAACGATGAATTCTGATTAAAAAATATGATGTGGCCAACACAAAACCTCCGGCTATTTAATTTTTATTAATTTAAATTCATACTTTCGTATTTACTAACGCTGCAAATTGTTCCGTTGCATAAAACTTTTGGTTTATTTACTATTTTCTTTTTAAAATGTCACTATTATTAATTTGAAGGGATTAGTTTTTTGACAGTGACATTTACTGTCAGTTACATTTATTTGAAATATGAACTGTGTAACAAAGGAATTGTGTTTATCTTAGGCTTCGAGACTTACAAAAAAAATATTTTTAAATTTAACTGTAGAATATATAGTAAAAGTATTAATGTATTCCTGTAGAAAATTTAATAATCTTTAATTTTCATAACGTCAAATTGCGAAAAAATTGCATTTAATGGTATTTTTTGGAGAAAAACCATTATGAGTTTCAGATAAAGTGCCATTTCCGGTTATCAGATTTACACCAAAATCTAATGGCTCCTTTTTATATTAGAATAGGGAAGAAATGCAAGGTTTCAGAATTTTCTGAATGATATTATTTGAGTTAGAGCGAAGACAAAATCCCTACACATTCACACACACATACACACATACAGACATCATCGTGAAAATGTTAAAATTGGATTCTAGGGACCTTAAAACGTGGTCATTTAGCAAAATCTTGATATGTGAATTTTAGCACGATCCCTATACCTCCCTTACCAAGGGGAGCGGGAGGTAAAAAGGATTTTTCACAAATTGTCTCCGAATTACTTCAAAATGCGTTTTCTAGACGAAAAGTGTGTATTTAGAATGTTTTACAGTAATTTGTATATCTTCAATACGGTAGTTCCACTGGGCTGAAAATGGCACCACGGAAGCCCTTCATAAGCATGTATACACTAAAATATAGTATAATCTGTCATATTCTGCCATAAGTCAGCATATTCCATGAACACGTAAGAAAAAACACGTGTCCAAAAGATTTTACTCACAAATTCATTTTACACCGCTAAACGATGAATTCTGATTAAAAAATTATTTTTCACAAATTGTCTCCGAATTGCTTCAAAATGCGTTTTCTAGACCAGAACATGTATTTACAGTGTTTTACAGTAATTTGTATATCTTCAATACGGTAGTTCCACTGGGTTGGAAAGGGCACCACGGAAGCCCTTCAAAAGCTTCTATACACTAAAATATAGTATAATCTGTCATATTCTGCCATAAGTCAGCATACCCCATGAACACATAAGAAAAAAACGTGTCCAAAAGATTATACTCAAAAATTTATTTTACACCGCAAAACGATTTCTGATGATAAAAGTATTTTTCACATATTGTCTCCGAATTGCTTCAAAATGCGTTTTCTAGACAAAAAACGTGTATTTAGAGTGTTTTACAGTAATTTGTATAACTTCAATACGGTAGTTCCACTGGGTTGGAAAGGAAACCACGGAAGCCCTTCAAAAACTTGTATACACTAACATATAGTATAATCTGTTATATTCTGCCATAAGTCAACATATTCCATTAACACATAAGAAAAAACACGAGTCCAGCAGATTATACTCAAAAATTTATTTTACACCGCATAACGATGAATTCTGATGAAAAAACTATTTTTCACATATTGTTTCCGAATTGCGTGTATTTAGAGTGTTTTGCAGTAATTTGTATAACTTCAATACGGTAGTTCTACTGGGTTGGAGAGGGCACCACGGAAGCCCTTCAGTAGCTTGTATACACTAAAATATAGTATAGTCTGTCATATTCTGCCATAAGTCAGCATATTCCATGAACACATAAGAGAAAACCTGTGTCCAAATGATTATACTCAAAAATTTATTTTACACCGCAAAACGATGAATTCTGATGATAAAAGTATTTTTCACATATTGTCTCCGAATTGCTTCAAAAAGCGTTTTCTAGACAAAAACGTGTATTTATAGTGTTTTACAGTAATTTGTATAACTTCAATACGGTAGTTCCACTGGGTTGGAAAGGAAACCGCGGAAGCCCTTCAAAACTTGTATACCCTAAAATATAGTATAATCTGTCATATTCTGCCATAAGGCAGCATATTCCATGAACACATAAGAAAAAACACGAGTCCAAAATATTTTACTCAAAAATTCATTTTACACCGCAAAACGATGAATTCTGATAATAAACTATTTTTCACTTATCGTCTCCGAATTGCGTGTATTTAGAGTGTTTTACGGTAATTTGTATAATTTCAATACGATAGTTCCACTGGGTTGGAGAGGGCACCACGGAAGCCTTTCAAAAGCTTGTCTACACTAAAATATAGCATAATCTGTCATATTCTGCCATATGTCAGCATATTCCATGAACACATAAGAAAAAACACGCGTCCAAAACATTTTACTCAAAAAATCATTTTATATCGCAATACGATGAATTCCGACGAAAAAAGTATTTTTCACAAATTTTCTTCGAATCGCTTCAAAATGCGTTTTCTAGAGGAAAAACTAGTATTTAGAGTGTTGTACAGTAATTTGTACAACTTCAATACGTTAGTTCCACAGGGTTAGAAAAGGCTCCACGGAAGCCCTTCAAAAGATTGTATACACTAAAACATAGTATAATCTGTCTTATTCTGCCATAAGTCAGCATATTCCATGAACATTTAAAGGAGCACACCAGCCATAAAATTCATTTTTTAATTTCTATATAGAAAAATTGTATTTAAAATTAGAATCTTTTTACCGTTTACAGAATTTATTAATTGTTTATAGTTCTCTAAATATTTAGCGGCAAAGTTACGCTCGTGACGTCATCGTGACCGGCTTGTTGCTACACGCATATACCGTATACCTTAGTTTCGGACATAACATATTGAAAATTATTGTTATCATGGCTGCATCACTAGAGCCATATCAGTTTGAACCTGAGTATTCAGATAGTGAAATTAATCTGGAATTAGTAGATGACAATAATAGCAATATTAATAAGGAAGTAAATGCAAGGAGAATTGGAAATAAAGATTGGTGCACATGTGACAAATGCGTTGTTATGAAAAACGGAACAGAAAGTGTGTGTTGCAATGAGTGCGATAAAATAACAAATGTAAAAACTGAACTTTGGAAGTGTGTAACACAAAATCCATCCTTTAATTTGTTGATATTAAATGAAGAATGTTTAAATATGCTTCGACATCAATTAATATTAAAAACTAAAAATTGTGAAAAACGCAAATTGTTACGAGTAAAAAAACCAAGTAATAAATTATTCAGATATTTGGCATACAGGCAGTTTGTTCATTGGATAAATTCATGGATGTCCATGGGTAAAGGGAACAGAATAGTGTTACCATCTTGTGTCGTCAATAAAATAAGAGAAAGTTATCCAGAAAATGATGATAATGAATATATAGGTTTTAAAAACAACTCGAAGTGGCCAAATTAAAAGCACATACCTACTATATTTTAAATGTTTTTATTTAATGATGTAGTACATATAATATTGTTTATAATATTGAAATTAATAAAATTATTTTGGATTATGTATGAATCTTGAATTTTTTTTTTTGTTTCAATTCCGATGTAGATGGTCTCCGGTGCAATATTTTTAGGTATTTGAATTTCTTCGTTATTTTCTAATTGGAAACTTGTTTCATTTATGTTATTTTCAATATTTTCCAGAATTAAATGTCTCCAACCGATTGTTGATTTTTCATATTTTTTCACCAATTTTCTTTTTTTCTAAATTATAATTATGATCCATAATTGCAATTATTGACCTCAGCACCATACCTTTATAAGGAAAATGGATTCTTTTCGGCATATATTTCAGTCTAAGATTATGATAACTTTCTAATTGCCCAGTATGCGTAAAATGTTTTATGTGTCGCAGATCTTCCAGAAATTGTTTATTTGTAAGTGTTTTCTTCAAAGCATTATACGCTTCAGAATTACCTGACAACCATTTCTTGCGTCTTCTTTGATCAATCGTCAATTCTCCATGTTCGCATCTCGAAACAATATTTTTCCATGGATCAGGTTCCCATGAATGTACATCTCGAATGTGGTATAGCAGTGATGTGAACTTTTCGATTAGTACGTCGCTATTTTCTTTACAAGTTTGAGCCGACCACCATAAATGATTATTTATGCTGGATATCCATTCTCCAATTTCTGAATATTTGGTTTCTAAACTCTTTAAATTTTTCATAAGTGATTTAGACAAATGCCATACATCAAATTCATGTTCAATTTCCTTATAATTTGTCCTCATTAAACACCTTATTCCACGGTGCCTATCAGTCACTAATAAATCAATCTTTAATTTATCATCGTTTGTAAGTTTATTCAGCAATTTATTTAGAGCAGCTTTTTCTAATTCGCCAGAAACCATACCTTTTTGTAAAACAATAAAATCAATAATTGCCCCTGAATTAATATCTAATAATGAGTAAGTTACATATTTAGCACAGAATCCGGGGGAGTCAAATTGTCCATCCCCTGCTAACCAAACATGATGCGATTCTTTCAACAAATTGATTTTTAGATTTCTTTCCTCGAGCCATATTTTTTGTATGACAGGTTCTACATATTGATTTACAATATTATCAAAGGTAGTTCGCGATAAAAATTTCATTTTTAAGGTTTTTGCAAATTGTTCAAAAGTATTAAATGGTATACCCGAGAGCATAATAGCGGCAGTGATACCTACGTTTCCTAAAGAAATATTTTTATTCCTAGGATGTGAATACCATGTATCTTTATGACCTTCGATACATATTGTAGTTACAATCAACATTGTACCTGTTTCATATTTATTAATTTTATTATCTGGAGATTTACAGACGGGGCAGAACCGAAATAATAATTTTAAATTTTCCCAGTACACAATGTACATAGAGTATATATTGTTATCTTTGTAATTTTCTTTAGTAATTTTATCCTGAATATCAGTGTCACTAGAATCTGAATCGGAACATGTATATGAAGAACTGCTATTTTCGTCATGTTCTTGGTTAAGGGATGAACGATATGTGTGCCTGCGATATATTTCACTGCCCAGTTCACACTGAACAGCAATCTCTTTTTGCAATGAGTTGTAAGACGTGTTTTCATCATTACTGATTTCGTTTGAAAAGGAGGTGTTAGGTTCAATAACACATAAATTTTCTACTATTTTTTTCTGATTTCGTTTTGCACATCTTTCCTCCCTTTTTTTCTTAGAAGGGTTAATATTATTATCAGAATATATTGTAGGAACAGCCCCGGGTTTTAATCTGGGGTTACGTAATTTACCTGCTGGTATGTCGGCAAGTATTTTCCCTCTCATAACATCTGCTTCATTCAAATCACTTTCCAAAAAATGTGTGGAACAAATAACTGCATTTATACTAGTTTTAAAGTTTTTACGGCGAGTAAAATGTACCCATGTCTTGTGTCGTATGGGTGATTTGTTTCTATCAGGAAAACGATGCACGTGAACTCCTGGTTTACATGAATTATTACTACAGCCGTAGACAGCACACTGCACCATTCTTTACGTATGATTGTATTAATGTATATTACTATAATAAAAAACGTTTATGTTAAATATAAACAATGTATCAATATATAGAAATACATACCTATAAGAACGAAAAACTTGCACGTTTCACAAACAAATAATATTGCAATGGCAGTATGCCGTATGCCGTCAGCCGAGAAGCCGGTCACGATGACGTCAGAGGCACAACTTACACATTAATTATCTCGCATACTAAACATCACATAAATGTAAGACACATTTCAAAATTCTTCTAATTTTTGAGACTATTTTATGAGCCAATGTTCATTTTTTCGATGGTGTGCCCCTTTAAGAAAAAACACGCGTCCAAAAGATATTACGCATAAATTCATTTTACATCGCAAAACGATGAATTCTGATGAAAAAGTATTTTTCAGAAATTGTCTTCGAACTGCGTGTATTTAGAGTGTTGAACAGTAATTTGTATAATTTCAATACGGTAGTTCCACTGGGTTGGAGAGCGCACCACGGAAGCCCTTCAAAAGCCTGTATACACTAAAATATATTTTAATCTGTCATATTCTGCCATAAGTCAGCATATTCTATGAACACATAAGTAAAAACACGTGTCCAAAAGATTATATTTAAAAATTTATATTACTCCGCAAAACGATGAATTCTGATGAAAAAACTATTTTTCACATATTGTCCCGAAGTGCTTTAAAATGCGTTTTCTACAAGATAAACGTGTATTTAGAGTGCTTTACAGTAATTTGTATAACGTCAATACGGTAGATTTACTGGTTTGGAAAGGGCACCACGGAAGCCCTTCAAAAGCTTGTATACAATTCAATATAATAATCTGTCATATTCTGTCATAAGTCAGCAAATTCCTTTAACACATAAGAAAAAACACGAGTCTAAAAGATTTTACTCAAAATTTCATTTTACACCGCACAACGATGAATTTTGATGAAAAAAAAAACTATTTTTCTGATATTGTTTCCGAATTGCTTCAAAATGCGTTTTCCAGACGAAAATCATGTATTTAGAGCGTTTTACAGTAATTTGTATAGCTTCATTACGGTACTTCAAATGGGTTGGAGTGGGCACCACGAAATCCTTCAAAAGCTTGTACACACTAATATATAGTATAATCTGTCATATTCTACCATAAATCAGCATATTCCATGAACACGTAAAAAAACACGTGTCCAAAAGATTTTACTCAAAAATTCATTTTACACCGAAAAACGATGATTTCTGATGAAAAAACTATATTTCACATATTGTCTCCGAATTGCTTCAAAATGCGTTTTCTAAACGAAAAACGTGTATTTAGAGTGATTTACAGTAATTTGTATAACTTCAGTACGGCAGTTCTACTGAAATGGAAAGGGCACTACGGAAGCCCTTCAAAAGTTTCTATAACCTAAAATATCGTATAATCTGTCATATTCTGCCGTAAGTAAGTATATTCCATGAACACATAATAAGAAACACGTGTCCAAAAGATTGTACTCAAATTTTTATTTTACACCGCAAAACGATGAATTTGATGAAAAAACTATTTTTCACAAATTGTCTCCGAATTCTTTCAAAATGCGTTTTCTACACGAAAAACGTGTATTTAGAGTGTTTTACAGTAATTTATATATCTTCAATACGGTAGAATCACTAAGTTGGAAAGGGCACCACGGAAGCCCTTTAAAAGTTTGTACACACTAATATATAGTATAAACTGTCATATTCTGCCCTAAGTCAGCCTATTCCAAGAACACATAGTAAAAACACGTGTCCAAATGAATTTACTTAAAAATTCATTTTTTACCGAAAAACGATTTTTCACATATTGTCTCCGAATTGCTTCAAAATGCGTTTTCTAGACGAAAAACGTGTATTTTGAGTGTTTTACAGTAATTTGTATAATTTCAATACGGTAGTCCCAATGGGTTGAAGAGGGCACCTCGGAAGCCCTTCAAAAGCTTGTATACATTAAATATAGTATAATCTGTCATACTCGTATTCTGCCATAAGTCAGCATATTCCATAAACACATAAGAAAAAAACACGTGCCTAAAATATTAATATGAAAAAACTATTTTTCACATATTGTCTCCGAATTGCTTCAAAATGCGTTTTCTAGACAAAAAAATCTGTTGTGGCCAGCACAAGACCTCTCGCCATTTCCATATTAGGCGATATGTATTGTATTGCACTTCGCTTTCGAACCGTCGTTTTATAACAAAATATTACAGAACTTTACCCAAACATTGTTTTTTATTGTATTTAACATGTCTTCTGCACACATATAATTCTAATTATATCTATTTTATATTATTTTCATGTCAGGGATTGTTCCAATTCATTAACCAGATTGGCGGTATTTCTGATGAATATATGCATTTTACCACAATTTTACCTATAATTTCAAATAATTAATTAATAAAACAATAAGAAAAATTAAATATACTTCCCAGAAAAAGCTATCAGAATGTCACTAAAAATGTTGATATTTGACAATGACATGTGTCATGCTATAAACATTAGAAATTTGTCAACTGGTTTCCTTAGTGCCTTGGCCTCTGCGATTAGTGTACTCTATAAATTATAGTGTCTTTATCTCTAAATCTATACAAGATATAATAAAAATTTTAAGTGTATTAGATGGAGAATTTTATGTTCTTCAATATTTAATAAAAAAAACTCCCAAAAATTTATATTTAGAAGAATTTTTCTAAGAAACTACTACTTCCGGTTGTTTAATTGTTACCAAAACCTTTTCAGCTCTTCCCAGGAATGTCAGATTGAGGAAACTGCAGTTAAATATTTTTTAAGTCTTATAGATTTTGAGAAATCGTGGCTACAACATCCAGACATACACACATACACACATACACACATGCACACATACACACATACACACATCCACACACACACACACACAGACACCATTTTAAAAATGTTATAATCGGATTCTAGGAACCTTAAATCGTGCTTATTCAATAAAATCTGGATATGCGAATTTTAGCATGAATCCAATACCTCTCTTAGCGAGAGGTAAAAAACCTGTATTTAGAGTGTTTTACAGTAATTTGTATAACTTCAATACGGTAGTTCCACTGTGTTGAATAGGGCACCACGAAAGCCCTTCAAAAGCTTGTATACACTAAAACATAGAATAATCTGTCATATTCTGCCATAAGTCAGCATATTCCATGAACACATAAGAAAAAAACGTGTCCAAAAGATTATACTCAAAAATTCATTTTACACCGCAAAACGATAAATTCTGATGAAAAAACTATTTTTCACATATTGTTTCTGAATTGCTTCAAATTTCGTTTTCTAAACGAAAAACGTGTATTTAGAGTGTTTTACAGTAATTTGTATAACTTCATTACAGTAGTTCCACTGGGTTAGAAGGGGAACCACGGAAGCCCTTCAAAAGCTTGTGTACACTAAAATATAGTATAATCTGTCATATTCTGCCATAAGTCAGCATATTCCATTAACACATAAGAAAAAACACGTGTCCAAAGGATTTTACTGAAAAATTCATTCTAGACCGATGAGTTCTGATGGAAAAACTATTTTTCACAAATTGTCTCCGAATTGCTTGTATTTAGAGTGTTTTACAGTAATTTGTATAATTTCAATACTTTAGTATCACTGGGTTGGAATGGGCACCACGGAAGCCCTTCAAAAGCTTGTATACACTAAAATATAGTATACTCTGTCATATTTTGCCATAAGTCGGCATATTCCATGAACACATAAGAAAAAACACGTGCCTAAAATATTATACTCAAAAATTTATCTTACACCGCAAAACGATGAATTCTGATGAATATAGGGTATTTCACAAATTGTCTCCGAATTGCGTGTATTTAGAGTGTTTTACAGTAATTTGTATAACTTCAATACGGTAGTTCCACTGGGTTGGAAAGGAAACCACGGAAGCCCTTCAAAAACTTGTATACACTAAAATATAGTATAATCTGTTATATTCTGCCATAAGTCAACATATTCCATTAACACATAAGAAAAAACACGAGTCCAGCAGATTATACTCAAAAATTTATTTTACACCGCAAAACGATGAATTCTGATGAAAAAACTATTTTTCACATATTGTGTCCGAATTGCGTGTATTTAGAGTGTTTTGCAGTAATTTGTATAACTTCAACACGGTAGTTCTACTGGGTTGGAGAGGGCACCACGAAAGCCCTTCAATAACTTGTATATACTAAAATACAGGGTGTCTCAGGACGAGCTTACGCTATCTATATTTTAAATACTATTTAATATAATTTAACGAAATTTGGTATCTAGGGGTTATCCAATATGCCCGTTTTAACTAAAATATTTTCAAAGCAATAGTACTTCCGGTTTGACCGGAAATTAACCTCAACTTTCTTATTTTAAATGGAATACGCTATATTTTATTTTACCATCGAATGCAGCGGAAAATTTTACATATGAAGAAATAAAAACGTTTTACTCATGATCAACTACTTCCGGCGTTATTCAACTTTTTTTGATTTTTTGTCTGAAATCCGGCACATTTTCAAAACTCTGTATATCGGGAACGAGATCGAATTTTTATAATCTGAAAAAAGCCTTTTATAAAGGAGACTTTAAGCTACATTATCTATAGAAGAATCCTCGATTATTTATAAGAATGTGACGGGTACGTTACACCAAAATTACAGTTGACAAACTTCAAAAAAGACAATTTTTTTAAATGGAACCCCCCGTTTTTTATTACATAAATGTATTCTACGGCAAAAAATAAGGGTACTTTATGTAACATGTCCTATGTTGAAAGTTGATAGAATTTCAGTAAATTAGAAAAACATGTAATCTGTGTATAATTATTTCATTAATACGGATAAGTAAGCCATGGAAAAACAATGTTTGTTTTTACAAACTCATCTACTTGATTTCTTAGATAATTTACCGTTGGATCAAAGGAATTTAATATGGTACCAGCATGATGGCGCTCCACCCCGCCATAGAATAAATACTTTTTTGGAAACAATTTTTGAAGATAGGTGGCTGGCAAATAATGGACCACATAGGTGGCCTCCTCGTTCACCCGATTTAACTCCACTTGATTTTTTTGTTTGGGGTTACATTAAAAACGGCGTCTATCAAAAACCTTTAACTACTAAAGAAGATTGCCAACATAGGGTACGAACAGCATGTCTCCTCGGATGATAAAAAATGCTACACAAGAAGAAGTATTGAATAGAGTAACAATGTGCTTACATATGAATGGAGGACAGTTTGAATATGTATTAAATTAATCATAGTTTTGTATTTAGAATTTATTTGTTTTTTCCATGGCTTACTTATCCGTATTAATAAAATAATTATACACAGATTACATGTTTTTCTAATTTACTGAAATTCTATCAACTTTCAACATAGGACATGTTACATAAAGTACCCTTATTTTTTTGCCGTAGAATACATTTATGTAATAAAAAACGGGGGGTTCCATTTAAAAAAATTGTCTTTTTTGAAGTTTGTCAACTGTAATTTTGGTGTAACGTACCCGTCACATTTTTATAAATAATCGAGGATTCTTCTATGGATAATGTAGCTTAAAGTCTCCTTTATAAAAGGCTTTTTTCAGATTATAAAAATTCGATCTCGTTCCCGATATACAGAGTTTTGAAAATGTGCCGGATTTCAGACAAAAAATCAAAAAAAGTTGAATAACGCCGGAAGTAGTTGATCATGAGTAAAATGTTTTTATTGCTTCATATGTAAAATTTTCCGCTGCATTCAATGGTAAAATAAAATATAGCGTATTCCATTTAAAATAAGAAAGTTGAGGTCAATTTCCGGTCAAACCGGAAGTGCTATTGTTTTGAAAATATTTTAGTTCAAACGGGCATGTTGGATAACCCCTAGATACCAAATTTCGTTAAATTATATTAAATATTATTTAAAATATAGATAGCGTAAGCTCGTCCTGCGACAGCCTGTATAGTATAGTCTGTCATATTCTGCCGTAAGTCAGCATATTCCATGAACACATAAGAGAAAATCTGTGTCCAAATGATTATACTCAAAAATTTATTTTACACCGCAAAACCATTTAATAAGTAATATCAATAATGGCAACCTAATGCTCAAAATCGTTATCGTTCGTTTGAATAGTTTGCAGTCATTTAGTGCTGCCTCTAACGTACAAGTAAAAAATTACATAGAGATTTGGGTGCCTACTGGGGAGAGAAATAAGTTTTGATAATTTGGTGTTTCTTGTGTGTTGAGAATCATTGCGCCTGACACTCGACCGCTCGGTACAGGCCAAGTGCAATAAAATTCTGTAAACATTAGCATCACTAAATATTTGTTATGACATTTTCTTGTCCCAATATCCCTTTGGATGATAGCGTAAATAACGAAACTGAAACTGTAGTTAAGAGTGGTAACAAATTTGTGAATTTGTGAACTACAGAGTTCTTTTAACTTTTTTATCAGTATAAATCATGTTCCATTGATGCTAATTTTATAAATTGTACACAATTAAATTAATGAAAAAATGAAATACAGGTGTCATTTTCCGATCATTATTATTTTAATGGAATGCTATATAATTGTTTTACCATTGAATACGGAAGAAAATGACTCATGATCAATCACTTCCGGCATTTGATTTTTCTTAGAAAACGGCCATTTCTTCATTATTTTGTATCACACAGAAAAAAAACCTTCTAAACTTTAGTTAAATTAAATAAACAAATTCTTTAATTTTCAGTTTACTAATATGTTTCATTAAATTATTGATTTAGTTCAATTTTCTAAAATAGTTATAACAAATTATAGTAAAATTAAATACAAAATCAGATTAAATGACTACATTTCAGGCCGCGTGCCTGAGTGTCTGGTCGCGAACCTAGGGGAACCGAGTTCGATCCCGACAGACGCCAAATATTTCCAATTTTAAATGGCACAAAAGTGACCCCTGTGGTGCACTCTCCACATCAGCTATGAGTGCCCGTAAGGTGACGCCTGGTAAGCGCCCACACGGTAAAATATATCGTCATCATTACCGATGTCTACATGTGTTGTAGATAGTGGCACACCCAGTAATGGGTAAAATGCCGTGATGATATATTATTATTATATTTTATAAATAAAGAAATTAAATAAATATATATTTAAATTTTCTATTTACTTATCTAATTCATTAGATAAATTACCAAAAATTGTAGGATAAAAATAATGAAGTCAAAATATATTAAAATTAAATAAAATAAGTAATTAAAATAACCATTAGCATATTTAAGTTAACGATTTTTTACAAAATATTTATTATCTATTTCAGATGAGTTAAAATGCTTAATTAAAATTTGTAAATTGTACTAAATTATTAAACATAGTGCCTAATATAATAATATCTAATTATAATTAGACAAAATTTCAATTCTATTTTTTTCTGTGCAATGTAATCGAATTTCTATAATCCGTAAAAATGATTTTATAAAGAAAGTATTTGTTTACACTACTTAAATAAAATTACTATCAAAAATGAATTATTATATATCAACGTAAAATTATAGTTCTTGTACGGTGAGGAGTATTTGTCTCGCACAATTTTAACGTCAAGGAAAATAAGGCATGTGGGTATTCGGGCAATTGAAATTCTTTTGTTATTACTTTCAAATTTTAAAAATATTATTATCTCTAAATATTTACAAATTTTTAATTATATTTATCTTTCTATCATAGCTATTTTTATTTTTAGCAAATTTAAAAGATTTCATTTTAAGAAAAATAATTTGAAATGAATCACTATTATAAGATAACTCTTTCAAAACACCAAATTACACTGTATGAAACTCAATACAGAAATGATAAATTTATGAAAAGTGCAAGTAAAAGTACTGCTACAGAAAGAAGAAGAAAGGGCACAAATATTAATCCTAATTTCAAATAACACCATCCGTAGTTCATAATGAAAGGAAAGGTACCGACAGTTACGTTCCATGAATCTTATGAAAGGAGAATGAAATATAAGAATATTGAAATTTCCCTAATTGCAGGATATTATACAGATACTCAATTTCACTAAACTTTAAGATTAAAATAAGATGAAAGAGGTTTATACTTCAATAGAAATAGAAACAAAGACATCTTTTATGGTACCGGACGGGCAAGATGGACCTACCTGCACTTTGCAGGTGTTTTATAGAGAAATTTAATTACATCAGAATGTTTTCTAGCAATTTTCCCAAATTGTTATTAATAACCAGTAACTATTTTATAAATCACAAATTTTGTCTTTCAAAATAATAAATTTGTATTTCAGACGCCAAATATTTTTCCAATTTTAAATGGCACAAAAGTGACCCCTGTGGCGCACTCTCCACACCAGCTATGAATGTCCGTGAGGTGACGCCTGGTAAGCGCCCACACGGTAAAATATATCGTCATCATTACCGATGTCTGCATGTGTTGTAGATACTGGCACACTCAGAAATGGGTAATATGCCGTGATGATATATTTATTTTATTTATTTATTTATTTAAAACACGTCGAGCTGTACAACGGATTTAAATATAAACATTGCAAAACATAATAAAAAAATTACTAATTTGCCTTATTTATTACTGAAAATTCATTCGGTTAATTTAATAATTTAAAATTAACTTGAAAACAAACATTTGTTATGTACTTATCTGATGATGTAATTTGTATTACTATCATAACCATTGTTTTTACAAAATAAATAAATTCGAAATTGAAATCGATTCTACGAATTTAGTTAGTCCATATCATTTCATATGTAATATTACTTATTAAATGATAATATGTTTATAATTGAAGAAAAAACTATATAAGTCGCAAAAGGTTTATTTTCCTGCAATGTAAAATTTTATTACCTGTAGTAAAATCTTATTCAATAGAAAGCGTATAACCGCACAAACACATATCAAACTTAATTTCCATGTTCTTAAAACCATATTTTAAAACCAAAATACAGTGTTCTGAAATATCGACTTTAATTCAAGTATCTATGGATAGATGGCTCTGTATCGCTAAGCACATTTTTTACCATTAGGTTGCCATTATTGATATTACTTATTAAATGTGCAAAACGATGAATTCTGATGATAAAAGTATTTTTCACATATTGTCTCCGAATTGCTTCAAAATGCGTTTTCTAGACAAAAACGTGTATTTAGAGTGTTTTACAGTAATTTGTATAACTTTAATACGGTAGTTCCACTGGGTTGGAAAGGAAACCGCGGAAGCCCTTCAAAAGCTTGTATACCCTAAAATATAGTATAATCTGTCATATTCTGCCATAAGGCAGCATATTCCATGAACACATAAGAAAAAACACGTGTCCAAAATATTTTACTCAAAAATTCATTTTACACCGCAAAACGATGAAATCTGATAATAAACTATTTTTCACTTATTGTCTCCGAATTGCGTGTATTTAGAGTGTTTTACGGTAATTTGTATAATTTCAATACGATAGTTCCACTGGGTTGGAGAGGGCACCACGGAAGCCATTCAAAAGCTTGTATACACTAAAATATAGCATAATCTGTCATATTCTGACATATGTCAGCATATTCCATGAACACATAAGAAAAAACTCGCGTCCAAAACATTTTACTCAGAAATTCATTTTATATCGCAATACGATGAATTCCGACGAAAAAAGTATTTTTCACAAATTTTCTTCGAATCGCTTCAAAATGCGTTTTCTAGACGAAAAACTAGTATTTAGAGTGTTTTACAGTAATTTGTACAACTTCAATACGGTAGTTCCACGGGGTTAGAAAAGGCACCACGGAAGCCCTTCAAAAGATTGTATACACTAAAACATAGTATAATCTGTCTTATTCTGCCATAAGTCAGCATATTCCATGAACATTTAAGAAAAAACACGCGTCCAAAAGATATTACGCTTAAATTTATTTTACATCGCAAAACGATGAATTCTGATGAAAAAAGTATTTTTCACAAATTCTCTTCGAACTGCGTGTATTTAGAGTGTTTAACAGTATAATTTCAATACGGTAGTTCCACTGGGTTGGAGAGCGCACCACGGAAGCCCTTCAAAAGCCTGTATACACTAAAATACATTTTAATCTGTCATATTCTGCCATAAGTCAGCATATTCTATGAACACATAAGTAAAAACGATGAATTCTGATGAAAAAACTATTTTTCACATATTGTCCCGAATTGCTTTAAAATGCGTTTTCTACAAGAAAAACGTGTATTTAGAATGTTTTACAGTAATTTGTATAACGTCAATACGGTAGTTTTACTGGTTTGGAAAGGACACCACGGAAGCCCTTCAAAAGCTTGTATACAATTCAATATAATATAATCTGTCATTTTCTGTCATAAGTCAGCAAATTCCATGAACACGTAAGAAAAAACATGTGTCCAAAGATTTTACTCAAAAATTCATTTTACACCGCAAAACGATGAATTTTGATGAAAAAACTATTTTGCACATATTGTTTCCGAATTGCTTCAAAATGCGTTTTCCAGACGAAAATCATGTATTTAGAGCGTTTTACAGTAATTTGTATAGCTTCATTACGGTAGTTCAAATGGGTTGGAGTGGGCACCACGAAATCCTTCAAAAGCTTGAACACACTAATATATAGTATAATCTGTCATATTCTGCCATAAATCAGCATATTCCATGAACACGTAAAAAAACACGTGTCCAAAAGATTTTACTCAAAAATTCATTTTACACCGAAAAACGATGATTTCTGATGAAAAAATCTGATGTGGCCAACACAAAACCTCCCGCTATTTAATTTTTACATACATACATAAAATCACGCGTTTCCCACTTAGTGGGTTAGCAAAAACCCGGAAACAATAGTAACAATAAGAAAAGGGATAAGAGTAAGAGCTCAGCTAACTCACTTCACTCTTTAACAACATCTTCTTTCGCCTTGTCCACAATCATCATAGCATTCATACATAAGAACATATTAAAGTGAATGATTTTCGGTAGCGAATAACCGCATCTGGACCACAATAATAGTTACGCAACAATCATCCTTCCACACACATCCCTATCCATTTTTATTAATTTAAATACATACTTACGTATTTACTAACTCTGCAAACTGTTCCACTGCATAAAACTATTGATTTATTTACTATTTTCTTTTTAAAATGTCACTATTATTAATTTGAAGTGATTAGTTTTTTGACAGTGACATTTACTGTCAGTTACATTCATTTGAAATATGAACTGTATAACAAAGGATTTATTGTGTTTATCTTAGGCTTCGCGACTAATAAAGAAAATTATTTTTATATTTATCTATAAAATATATAGAAAAATTATTAATGCATTCCTGTAGAAAATTCAATAATCTTTAATTTTCATAAGACATAAAATGCGAAAAAATTGCATTTAATGGTATTTTTTGGAGAAAAACCAATATGAGCTTCAGATAAAGTGCCTTTTCCGGTTATCCGATTTACACCAAAATCTAATGGCTTCTTTTCATATTAGAATAGGGTATAAATACAAGGTTTCATAATTTTTTGAATGATAGTATTTGAGTTAGAGCGAAGACAAAATCCCTACACATAAACACACACACATACATACATACATACATACACCCACACATACATACATACATACATACACACACATACACACATACAGACATCATCGTGAAATGTTAAATTTGGATTCTAGGGACCTTAAAACGTGGTCATTTACTAAAATCTCGATAAGTGATTTTTAGCACGATCCCTATACCTCCCTTACCAAGGGTAGCGGGAGGTAAAAACTATATTTCACATGTTGTCTCCGAATTGCTTCAAAATGCGTTTTCTAGACGAAAAACGTGTATTTAGAGTGTTTTACAGTAAATTGTATAACTTCAGTACGGCAGTTCTACTGGGATGGAAAGGGCACTACGGAAGCCCTTCAAAACTTTCTATAACCTAAAATATCGTATAATCTGTCATATTCTGCCATAAGTAAGCATATTCCATGAACACATAATAAGAAACACGTGTCCAAAAGATTTTACTCAAATTTTCATTTTACACCGCAAAACGATGAATTCTGATGAAAAAACTATTTTTCACAAATTGTCTCCGAATTCCTTCAAAATGCGTTTTCTACACGAAAAACGTGTATTTAGAGTGTTTTACAGTAATTTATATATCTTTAATACGGTAGAATCACTAAGTTGGAAAGGGCACCACGGAGGCCCTTTAAAAGTTTGTACACACTAATATATAGTATAATCTGTCATATTCTGCCATAAGTCAGCCTATTCCATGAACACATAGTAAAAAACACGTGTCCAAATGAATTTACTAAAAAAATCATTTTTCACCGAAAAACGATGAATTCTGATGAAAATAGTGTATTTCACAAATTGTCTCCGAATTGCGTGTATTTAGGGTGTTTTACAGTAATTTGTATAACTTCATTACGGTAGTTCCATTGGGTTGGAGAGGGCACAACAGAAGCCCTTTAAAAGCTGATATACACTAAAATATAGTATAATCTGTCATATTCTGCCATAAGTCAGCATATTTCATGAACACATAAGAAAAAACACTTGTCCAAAAGATTTTTCTCAAAAATTCATTTTACACCGCTAAACGATGAATTCTGATTAAAAAATCTGATGTGGCCATCACAAAACCTCCCGCTAGTTAATTTTTATTAATTTGAAATCATACCTACGTATTTACGAACGCTGCAAACTGTTCCGTTGCATAAAACTATTGCTTTATTTACTATTTTCTTTTTAAAATGTCACTATTGTTAATTTGAAATAATTAGCTTTTGCCAGTGACATTTACTGTCAGTTACATTTATTTGAAATATGAACAGTGTAACAAAGGAATTGTGTTTATCTTAGGCTTCGAGAAAAGTATTAATGTATTCCTGTAGAAAATTCAATAATCTTTAATTTTCATAACGTCAAATTGCGAAAAAATTGCATTTAGTGGTATTTTTTGGAAAAAACCATTATGAGCTTCAGATAAAGTGCCATTTCCGGTTATCCGATTTACAGCAAAATCTAATGGCTCCTTTTTATTTTAGAATAGGGAAGAAATGCAAGGTTTCAGAATTTTCTGAATGATAGTATTAGAGTTAGAGCGAAGACAAAATCCCTACACATACACACACACACACACATATACACTTACAGACATCATCGTGAAAATGTTAAAATTGGATTCTAGGGACCTTAAAACGTGGTCATTTAGCAAAATCTCGATACGTTTTCTAGACGAAAAGTGTGTATTTAGAATGTTTTACAGTAATTTGTATATCTTCAATACGGTAGTTCCACTGGGCTGAAAATGGCACCACGGAAGCCCTTCAAAAGCTTGTATACACTACAATATAGTATAATCTGTCATATTCAGCCATAAGTCAGCATATTCCATGAACACGTAAGAAAAAACATGTGTCCAAAGATTTTACTCAAAAATTCATTTTACACCGCAAAACGATGAATTTTGATGAAAAAACTATTTTTCACATATTGTTTCCGAATTGCGTGTATTTAGAGTGTTTTACAGTAATTTGTATAACTTCATTACAGTAGTTCTACTGAGTTAGAAAGGGAACCACGGAAGCCCTTCAAAAGCTTGTGTACACTAAAATATAGTATAATCTGTCATATTCTGCCATAAGTCAGCATATTCCATTAACACAAACGGTAGTTCCACTGGATTGGAGAGGGCACCACGGACCACAGAAGCCCTGCAAAAGCGTGTATACACTAATACATAGTATAATCTGTCATATTCTGCCATAAGTCAGCATATTTCATGAACACATAAGAAAAAATACGTGTCCAAAAGATTATACTCAAAAATTTATTTCACACCGCAAAACGATGAATTCTGATGATAAAAGTATTTTTCACATATTGTCTCCGAATTGCTTCAAAATGCGTTTTCTAGACAAAAAACGTGTATATAGAGTGTTTTACAGTAATTTGTATAACTTCAATACGGTAGTTCCACTGGGTTGGAGAGGGCACCACGGACCACGGAAGCCCTGAAATAGCTTGTATACACTAAAGTATAGTATAGTCTGTCATATTCTGTCATAAGTCAGCATAATCCATGAACACATAAGAGAAAACACGTGTCCAAACGATTATACTCAAAAATTTACTTTACACCGCAAAACGATGAATTCTGATGTTAAAAGTATTTTTCATATATTGTCTCCGAATTGCTTCAAAATGCGTTTTCTAGACGAAAAGTGTGTATTTAGAATGTTTTACAGTAATTTGTATATCTTCAATACGGTAGTACCACTGGGTTGGAAAGGAAACCACGGAAGCCCTTCAAAAGCTTGTATACACTAAAGTATAGTATAATCTGTCATAATCTGCCATAAGTCAGCATATTCCATGAACACATAAGGAAAAACACGTATCCAAAAGATTTTACTCAAAAATTCAATTTACACCGAAAAATGATGAATTCTGATGAAAAAAGTATTTTTCGCATATTGTCTCCGAATTGCGTGTATTTAGAGTGTTTTCAGTAATTTGCATAACTTCAATACGGAAGTTCTACTGGATTGGAGAGGGCACCACGGAAGCCCTTCAAAAGCTTGTATACACTAAAATATAGTATAAACTGTCATATTCTGCCATAAGTCAGCATATTCCATGAACACATAAGAAAAACACGTGTCCAAAAGAATTTACTCAAATTTTCATTCTACACAGCAAAACGATGAATTCTGACAATAAACTATTTTTCACTTATTGTCTCCGGAATGCGTGTATTTAGAGTGTTTTACGTTAATTTGTATAATTTCAATACGGTAGTTCCACTGGGTTGGAGACGGCACAACGGATGCCTTTCAAAAACTTGTATACACTAAAATATAGCTTAATCTGTCATAAGCTGCCATAAGTCAGCATATTCCATGAACACATAAGAAAAAAACACGTGTCCAAAAGATTTTACTCAAAAATTCATTTTATATCGCAAAACGATGAATTCTGACGAAAAAAGTATTTTTCACAAATTGTCTCCGAATTGCTTCAAAATACGTTTTCTAGACGAAAAACGTGTATTTAGAGTGTTTTACAGTAATTTGTATAACTTTAATACGGTAGCTCCACTGGGTTGGAAAGGGCACCACGGAAGCCTTTCAAAAGCTTTTATATACTAAAATATTGTATAATCTGTCATATTCTGCCATAAGTCAGCATATTCCATGAACACATAAGAAAAAACACGTGTCCAAAAGATTTTACTCAAAAATTTATTTTACACCGCAAAACGATTAATTCTGATGAAAAAAGTTTTTTTCACAAATTGTCTTTGAATTGCTTGTATTTAGAGTGTTTTACAGTAATTTGTATAACTTCAATACGGTAGTTCCATTGGGTTGGAGAGGGCATCACGGAAGCCCTTCAAAAGTTTGTATACATTAAAATATAGTATAATCTGTCATATTCTGCCATAAGTCAGCATATTTCATGAACATATAAGAAAAAACACGTGTCCAAAAGATTTTACTCAAAGATTTATTTTCCACTGCAAAACGATTAATTCTGATGAAAAAAGTATTTTTCACAAATTGTCTTTGAATTGCGTGTATTTAGAGTGTTTTACAGTAATTTGTATAACTTCAATACTGTAATTCCATTGGGTTGGAGAGGGCATCACGGAAGCCCTTCAAAAGTTTGTATACATTAAAATATAGTATAATCTGTCATATTCTGCTATAAGTCAGCATATTTCATGAACATATAAGAAAAAACACGTGTCCAAAAGATTTTACTCAAAGATTTATTTTACTCCGCAAAACGATGAATTCTGATGGAAAAACAATTTTTCACATATTGTCTCCGAATTGCTTCAAAATGCGCTTTCTAAATGAAAAACGTGTATTTAGAGGGACTTACAGTAATTTGTATAACTACAATACGGTAGTTTCACTGGATGGAAAATGGCAGCACGGAAGCCCTTCAAAAGTAAAACAAACCAGGTTTGTTAAAATATTTAGTTTTAACAAAATTATTTGCAATTTGTGTCAATTTAATGTTATTAACCCTTTTGGCTATACGCGAGGGTATTACACTTGGCATTCAGCAAAATTATTGCAACCTTGCATTCTATTAATATTATATTATATAAATAGAATGTTAAATATAATGATGACAGTCAACGGTCCACAGTCAGCAGTCAGAGAATCAACGACAGTCAACAATAGTCTTCGATTCGATCAACCCCGTTGAAGGTGGTACACTGGATCTTCAAGGGTAGTCTACCCCTAGGTATGAGAAATACATTGCTAAATATCGTTCGTTAATTGTAATATCATATAAATATGTTTGTATTTATTTTGTTTATTATTTAACTTGTTTTTATTAACACAAATATTTATTTTTGTTTACTTTTGTGTTTAACTATTTTATAACCTATGACCGCAATTCTGTCTTTTGTTTTATTATTAATAAATAATTTCTAAATTATTACTTATTAATAATTGTGTCACCAACCCAGTGCAGTGATCAGCTTACCCGCTGATGCAACAGACAGCAGGGTAACTACGACCCTACTTAAATCGTTAACGTAGCTACTTTTGATGCACCCCAGTTGCGATTGTTACAAAAGCTTTTCTACACAAAATATAGTAAAATCTCTCATATTCTGCCATAAGTCAGCATATTCCATTAACACATACGAAAAAACACGTGTCCAAAAGATTTTACTCAAATATTCATTTTACCACCGCAAAACAATGAATTCTGATGAAAAAACTATTTTTCACATATTGTCCCGAATTGCTTTAAAATGCGTTTTCTAGACAAAAATAGTGTATTTAGAGTGTTTTACAGTAATTTGTCTAACTTCAATACGGTAGTTCAACTGGGTTGGAAAGGGAACCGCGGAAGCCCTTCAAAAGCTTGTATACACTAAAATATAGTATAATCTCTCATATTCTGCCATAAGTAAGCATATACCATTAACACATAGAAAGAAACACGTGTACAAAAGATTTTACTGAAAAATTCATTTTACACCGCAAAACGATGAATTCTGTTGAAAATAGTATTTTTCACATATTGTCTCCGAATTGCTTCAAATTGCGTTTTCTAGACGAAAAACGTGTATTTAGAGTGTTTTACAGTAATTTGTGTAACTTCAATACGGTAGACCCACTAGTTTGGAGAGGGCACAACAGAAGCCCTTCAAAAGCTTGTATACCCTAAAATATAGCATAATCCTTCATATTATGCCATAAGTCATCATATTCCAAGAACACATAAGAATAAACACGTGTCCAAAGATTTTACTCAAATATACATTTTACACCGCAAAACGATGATTTCCGATGAAAAAACTATTTTTCACACATTGTCTCCGATTTGCTTCAAAATGCGTTTTCTAGACAAAAAACGTGTATTTAGAGTGTTTTCAGCAATTTGTATAACTTCAATACGGTATTCTCACTGGGTTGGAAAGGGCACCACACGGAAGCCCTTCAAAAGCTTGTATACACTAAAATACAGTATAATCTGTCATATTCTGCCATAAGTCAGCATACTCCATGAACACATAAGAAAAAACATTATACTCAAAAATTTATTTTACACCGCAAAACGATGAATTCTGATGAAAACCTATTTTTCACATATTGTCTCCGAATAGCATGCATTTAGAGTGTTTTACAGTAATTTGTATAACTTCAATACGGTAGTTCTACTGGGTTGGAGAGGGCAGCACGGAAGCCTTTCAAATGCTTGTATACACTAAAATATGGTATAATCTGTCATACTCTGCCATAAATCAACATATTCCATTAACACATAAGAAAAAACACGTGTCCAGCAGATTATACTCAAAAATTTATTTTACACCGCAAAACGATGAATTCTGATGAAAATACTATTTTTCATATATTGTTTCTGAATTGCGTGTATTTAGACTGTTTTACAGTAATTTGTATAACTTCAATACGGTAGTTCTACTGGGTTGGAGAGGGTACCACGGAAGCCCTTCAAAAGCTTGTATACACTAAAATATAGTATAATCTGTCATATTCTGCCATAAGTCAGCAAATTCCATTAACACGTAAGAAAAAACACGAGTCTAAAAGATTTTACTCAAAATTTCATTTTACACCGCAAAACGATGAATTCTGATGAAAAAACTATTTTTCTGATATTGTCTCCGAATTGTTTCAAAATGTGTTTTCTAAACGAAAATCATGTATTTAGAGCGTTTTACAGTAATTTGTATAACTTCATTACGGTAGTTCAAATGGGTTGGTGTGGGCACCATGGAAACCCTTCAAAAGCTTGTACACACTAATATATAATATAATCTGTCATATTCTGCCATAAGTCAGCCTCTTCCATGAACACATAGTAAAAAACACGTGTCCAAATGAATTTACTAAAAAATTCATTTTTCACCGCAAAACGATGAATTCTGATGAAAAAATTATTTTTCACATATTGTCTCCGAATAACTTCAAAATGCGTTTTATAGACGAAAAACGTGTATTTAGAGTGTTTTACAGTAATTTATATAACTTCAATACGGTAGAATCACTAAGTTGGAAAGGGCACCACGGAAGACCTTTAAAAGTTTGTACACACTAATATATAGTATAATCTGTCAAATTCTGCCTATTCCATGAACACAAGAAAAAACACGTGTCCAAAAATTATACTCAAAAATTTATTTTTCACCGCAAAACGATGAATTCTGATAATAAACTATTTTTCACTTATTGTCTCCGAATTGCGTGTATTTAGAGTGTTTTACGTTAATTTGTATAATTTCAATACGGTAGTTCCACTGGGTTGGAGAGGGCACCACGGAAGCCTTTCAAAAGCTTGTATACACTAAGATATAGCATAATCTGTAATAAGCTGCCATAAGTCAGCATATTCCATGAACACATAAGAAAAAACACGTGTCCAAAAGATTTCACTCAAAAATTCATTTTATATCGCAAAACGATGAATTCTGACGAAAAAAGCATTTTTCACAAATTGTCTCCGAATTGCTTCAAAATGCGTTTTCTAGACGAAAAACGTGTATTTAGAGTGTTTTACAGTAATTTGTATAACTTCAATACTGTAGTTCCATTGGGTTGGAGAGGGCATCACGGAAGCCCTTCAAAAGTTTGTATACAATAAAATATAGTATAATCTGCCATATTCTGCCATAAGTCAACATATTCCATTACCATATAAGAAAAAACACGTGTCCAAAAGATTTTACTCAAAGATTTATTTTACTCCGCAAAACGATGAATACTGATTAAAAAACAATGTTTCACATATTGTCTCCGAATTGCTTCAATATGCGTTTTATAGACGAAAAACGTGTATTTAGAGTGTCTTACAGTAATTTGTATAAATATAATACGGTAGTTTTACTGGGTTGGAAAGGGCACCATGGAAGCAGTAAAACAAACCAGGTTTGTTGAAATATTTAGTTTTAACAAAATTATTTGCAATTTGTGTCAATTTAATGTTATTAACCCTTTTGGCTATACGCGAGGGTATTACACTTGGCATTCAGCAAAATTATTGCAATCTTGCATTCTATTTATATTATATAAATAGAATGTTAAATATAATGATGACAGTCAACAGTCCACAGTCAACAGTCAGAGAGTCAATGACAGTCAACAATAGTCTTCGATTCGATCAACCCCGCTGAAGGTGATACACTGGATCTTTAGGGGTAGTCTACCCCTAGGTATGAGAAATACATTGGTAAATATCGTTCGTTAATTGTAATATCATATAAATATGTTTGTATTTATTTTGTTTATTATTTAACTTATTTTTATTAATACAAATATTTATTTTTGTTTACTTTTGTGTTTAACTATTTTATAACCTATGACCGCAATTCTGTCTTTTGTTTTATTATTAATAAATAATTTCTAAATTATTACTTATTAATAATTGTGTCACCAACCCAGTGCAATGATCAGCTTACCCACTGATGCAACAGACAGCAGGGTAAGTACGACCCTACTTAAATCGTTAACGTAAATACTTCTGTTACACCCCAGTTGCGATTGTTACAAAAGCTTGTCTATACAAAATATAGCATAATCTCTCATATTCTGCCATAAGTCAGCATATTCCATTAACACATACGAAAAAACACGTGTCCAAAAGATTTTACTCAAATATTAATTTTACACCGCAAAACAATGAATTCTGATGAAAAAACTATTTTTCACATATTGTCCCGCATTGCTTTAAAATGCGATTTCTAGACAAAAAATGTGTATTTAGAGTGTTTTACAGTAATTTGTATAACTTCAATACCGTAGTTCAACTGGGTTGGAAAGGGAACCACGGAAGCCCTTCAAAAGCTTGTATACACTAAAATATAGTATAATATGTCATATTCTGCCATAAGTCAGCATATACCAGTAACACATAAGAAAAAACACGTGTCCAAAATATTTTACTGAAAAATCATTTTACTCCGTAAAACGATGAATTCTGAAGATAAAATTATTTTTCACAAATTGTCTCCGAATTTCTTCAAAATGCGTTTTTTAGACGATAACCGTGTATATAGAGTGTTTGACAGTAATTTGTATAACTTCAATACGGTAGTTCCACTGGGTTGGAGAGGGCACCACGGAAACAAATCTAAAACTTGTATACACTAAAATATAGTATAATCTGTCATATTCTGCCAAAAGTCAGCATATTCCATGAACACATAAGAAAAAACACATGTCCAAAACTTCTACTCAAAAATTTATTTTACACCGCAAAACGATGAATTCTGATGAAGAAAGTGTTTTACACAAATTGTCTCCGATTTGCTTCAAAATGCGTATTTTAGATGAGAAACGTGTATGTTTTAGAGTAATTTGCATAACTTTAATATGGTAGATTCACTGGATTGAAAAGGTCATCATGGATGCCCTTCAAAAGCTTATGTACACTAAAATATAGTATAATCTTTCATATTCGGCCATAAGTCAGCATATTCTATGAACACATAGGAAAAAACACGTGTCCAAATGATTTTACTCATAAAATTCGTTTACACCGCGCAACGATGAATTCTGATGAAAAAACTATTTTTCACATAATGTCTCCGAATTGCTTCAAAATGCGCGTACTAAACGAAAAACGTGTATTTAGAGTGTTTTACAGTAATTTGTATAACTTCAATACTATAGTATCACTGGGTTGGAAAGGGCACCACGGAAGCTCTTCAAAAGCTTGTATACACTAAAATATAATATAATTTGTCACATTCTGCCATAAGTAAGCCTATTCCATGAACACATAGGAAAAAACACTTGTCCAAAAGTTTATCCTCAAAAATATATATCACACCGCAAAACGATGAATTCTGATGAAAAAACTATTTTTCACATATTGTCTCCAAATTGCTTTTAAATGCTTTTTCTACACGAAAAACGTGTATATACGGTGTTTTACACTAATTTGTATAACTTCAATTCGGTAGTTTCACTGCGTTGGAAAGGGCACCACGGAAGCCCTACAAAAGCTTGTATACACTAAAATGCGTTTTCTAGACGAAAAACTTGTATTTCGAGTGGTTTACAGTAATTTGTATAACTTCAATACGGTATTATCACTGGCTTGGGCATTTTCCATGAATACATGAGAAAAAACACGTGATCAAAAGATTTTACTCAAAAATTCATTTTACACCGCAAAACGATGAATTCTGATGAAAAAGCTATTTTTCACAAATTGTGTCCGAAATGCATCAAAATGCGTTATCTAGACGAAAAACGTGTATTTAGAGGGTTTTACAGTAATTTGTGTAACTTCAATACGGTAGTTCCACTGGCTTGGAAAGTGCACCACGGAAGCCCTTCAAAAGTTTGTATACACTAAAATATAGTAGGTATAATTTGTCATATTCCGCCAAAAGTCAGCATATTCCAAGAACACATAGGAAAAAACACGTGTTCAAAAGAATATACTCAAATATTTATTTTACACCGCAAACCGATGAAATCTGATGAAAAAACTGTTTTTCACATGTTGTGTCCGAATTGCTTCAAAATGCGTTTTCTAGACAAAAAACGTGTATTTAAAGTGTTTTACTGTAATTTGTATAACATGAATACTGGGTTGGAAATGGCACCACGGAAGCTCTTCAAAAGCTTGTATACACTAAAATATAGTATAATCTGTCATATTCTGCAATAAGTCAGCATATTCCATGAACACATAAGAAAAAACACGTGTCCAAAAGATTATCCTCCAAAATTTATTTTACACTGCAAAAAAAAAAAACGTGTGCTGTGAAACAAACAAGACTGGGTCCTGTCAGCTTCTGGTTTCATCGGCCCTTTTTTATATTACCGAAGCCTATTTAATTGTTAATTTTGGTCTTTACGCCATCAGCAACTACCAAGTTTTTAAGATAAGTATTATCTTTCTTATACATTACTTATTAAGTTTAATTTTTTATATTATATATATTTGAATTTTCAAAAATTTGATTTTGTATATTAGTTACGGTTTTAGCATAACTAGATTATAATTTATTATATTTTTGACAGTTTGACAGCTGTCAAATACAGAATTATATACATACATAAATTCATTTTATACTTTTTTATTTTTAAAATAAGGATAAAGAAATAATTAACAAAAAAGTAATTAATTCCAAATTTTATAGGAAACTATTGTTAAAATGAAAGGCTAACTTAAATACTTTTCTTATACTTCAGTCAAAGACGAGTCTGGTAAACTGCTTTGACTTCTACTCTTACCGAAAAAACCCGTTTTCTGTCTACTCTGTCCTTCTTATCTTTTATGTATAGTAAAATGAAGAATAAATGGAGAATGTATGATGAGTGTAAATTCGGGACATGGAATGTCAGAAGTGTGAATGGCAAAGAGAATGAGTTGATGAATGCAATGCGAATGTACAGTGTAGATGTTTTGTGTGTAACTGAAACAATGAGGAAAGGTTGTTGTGAGGAAGAAGTGGATTGCATTTTTTGTTTGTGGTCGGGAGTTCGAGAGATTGAGCATGAATCATGGTGTAGGTATACTTGTGAGTGAAAGAATGAAGCCGTTTATACGAAATTATGGTTGTATTTCTTCGAGAATTTCTTGGATGAGATTCAAGGTAGGCTATATACGAATCTTCGTTGTGTCCGCTTACGGTCCAACAAAATCTGAAAATGACCTTGAAAAAGATCAGTTTTGGATGTCGATAAATAATGTAATTGATTTGTGTGATCCGGGTGAGAGGGTGATAGTATGTGGCGATTTGAATGGATGGGTGGGTGTAAAACGAAGTGAATCAGAGAATGTGTTGGGACGTTTCGGTGATTGTCGAGTGAATGACAATGGTAAGAGAATTGTTTCATTTTGTTTGGAAAGAAATCTCTTCATTTCAAATACCATTTTTAAACATAAGTTAGCTCACATATACACCTGGGAAAATGTGTTTCAGAATAAACGTAGTGTAATTGACTTTGTAATCTATGATGAGCGTTTGAGGAGTATGATTGTAGATACGCGTGTGAAAAGAGGCGCTGAATTGGGTACGAATGATCATTATTTGGTTGTGTCGCGAATGCGGTTAAATAAATTTTGGCGAATGAAGGAGAAAGGTTCTGGGCAAATGTTTCGTGTGAAATCCTGTGCCCTTTTAAATGATGATGTTAGGATAAAATTTGTTGATAGGTTGAATGAATCCATGCCTGAATGTGAGCCTAATTATGAATGTAATATAAATGAAGTTTGGAAGAAATTTAAGGATTCCCTCCTTAAATGTGTAAAAGAAGTTTGTGGTGAAAGCAGATTAGGCCGAAAAATGCGTGGTGGAATGAACAGGTGAAAGAAGCGATTGCTGAGAAAAAGAGGGCGTATTTAAAGTTTTTAAATGTTAAGGATTCGCCTGTGAGGTTGCGCGAAGAATGTTTGATAGAGTATAGAAGGAAGAATAAATGGGTGAAGCAAGTGGTGAGAGAAAGTAAAAAACAATTTGATGATTTGTTGAGTGAAAGGTTGACAAATGATTTTAGTACAAATAAACGGTTGTTTTGGTTGAGTGTGAAGAGACTGCGGGGTGGAAGTGGTCGAGTTGTGAAAGCTGTGAAGAGTGCGAATGGAGAGTTATTGTGGAATGAATCAGATGTAAGGAATAGATGGTGTGAGTATTTTAAGGGTTTGTACGGAGGTGAGATTGAGAGGGATGATAGTAGCGAAGCTGCAAGTGAAAATGATAGTGAAGATGATTATGATATAGATGAAAGTGAAGTATGTGATGCATTAGCGCGTGTAAGGAATGGTAAGGCTGCGGGTTTGGATGGGATTACAAATGAGATGTTGAAGTATGGGGGAGAGAAAGTATTTGATTGGTTAGTGTATTTATTTAGATTTTGTCTAAAACGTTGTGTGGTTCCTGATGATTGGAAAAAAGCTGTTATTTGTCCTTTATTCAAAGGCAAAGGCAGTTCGAGTGAATGTACAAATTTTCGCGCAATAAGTCTGTTGAGTGTGGTAGGGAAACTCTTTGGTAAGGTTTTAATTCATAAGGTGCAAACCTTAACAATTTCAAAAATTAGTGACGTTCAGGGTGGTTTTTTGCCTGAGAGGGGATGTGTCGATCAATTGTTTGCTCTTCGTATGATTGTAGAGAAGTCACTTGACAAGAACAAGAAGGTGTTCTGTGGCTTTCTAGATTTAAAGAAGGCGTATGATAGTGTTCTTCGAGATACTTTGTGGGGTGTACTAAGAAAGTACGGCGTGAATGGAAACTGGTTGGGAGCGATTCGAGCGTTGTATGAGGGTAGTGAAGCTGCTGTGAGAATAGATGGTAGGTTGAGTAGTTGGTTTCGTATAAATGTAGGTGTTAAACAGGGTTGTGGTATGTCTCCGTGGTTGTTTAATTTGTATATGGATGTGTTGTTGCGGAAGGCGTTGAGTGGATTGGATGGTGTACATATTGGTGAAAGTATTGTGCCTGCGTTAGCGTATGCGGATGATGTAGTTGTCTTAAGTGAAAATGAAGAGCAACTGAGAAGAATGATAGAGAGAATAAACGAAGTTGGAAGAAGTATGAATTTAATGTTGAATGTTGATAAATCTAAGGTGTTAGTATTTGAAAGGAGTGAATTGGTGACTGAGTGCAATGTGTTGGTGAATGGAGTAAAACTGGAGCAGGTGAATGAGTTTGTATATTTGGGTAGCATGATGTCGAGGGATGGACGAATTGACCGTGAAATTGATAAGAGGGTGAGTGCGGGATGTAAGGTAATGGGTGCTCTGGGCACGTTTGCTCGTAACGTAAACGTATCTAGAGAAGCTCGGTTAAGTGTTTATAATGGAGTGCTGGTGCCTGCTTTGATGTATGGAAGTGAATGTTGGGCATGGACGAGAAAGCATAAAAGGAAAGTGACTGCTGTGGAAATGCGGTATTTACGTGGTGTTTGTGGGTATACAAGACGGGATCGCGTGAGGAATAATTTGGTGTATGAAGAATGTATGGTTAGGAAGAATGTAGTTAAGAGAGTTGGAGTGAGTCAGTTGAGATGGTTTGGTCATGTGGAGAGAATGATAAGTGAACGACTTGTAAAACGCATATATGTTGGTAAAGTTGAGGGTGTTCGATTGCGTGGCCGTCCAGTGTGTAAGTGGATGGATGTGATTGGTAGTGTTTTGAAGGAGCGTAAGTTTCCGAGTGGAAAGAGAAGAAGAGCATGTATGAATACGATTATGAATGTGGCTGAGGCGAAAGAAGTTTGCCAGGATTGGAATGTGTGGCGTAGGATGATTGTTTCGTAATTATTGTGGTGTAAAGATGAATGGTTAGTAAGAATGTTTTGTGAGAATGGAGAGACAGCTGAACTTTTATGTGGACGAGAAGAATGAAGTATGTTAGTACAGGAGTGTGTAGCGAACGATGATTTTTGTGTAACTATTATTGTGGTCCGGATACGGTTATTCGCTACCGAAAATCGGTCACTTTAATATGTTATTATGTATGAATACGTTTATGAATGTGGCTGTGGTGAAAGAAGTATGCATGGATAGGAATGTGTTGCGAAGGATGATTGTTTCGTAATTATTGTGGTGTAAAGATAAATTGTTAGTAAGAATGTTTTGTGAGAATGAAGAGACAGCTGAACTTTTATGTGGACGAGAAGAATGAAGTATGTTTGTACAGGAGTGTGTAGCGAAAGATGATTGTTGCGTAACTATTATTGTGGTCCGGATGCGGTTATTCGCTACCGAAAATAATAATATGTTCTTGAATGAATGTTATGATGATTTTGGGCAAGGCGGAAGAAGAATGTTTTTAAAGAGTTAAGTGATTCTGTGGAGCTCTTGCTTTCATCCCTTTTCTTATTATTTTCGGGTTTTTGCTAACCCACTAAGTGGGAAACGCGTGATTTTATGTATGTATGTATGTATGTATGTATGTATGTAAAACGATGAATTCTGATGAAAAAACTATTTTTCACATATTGCCTCCTAATTGCTTCAAAATGTGTTTTCTAGACGAAAAACGTGTATTTATAGTGTTTTACAGTAATTTGTATAACTTCAAAACGGTATTATCACTGGCTTGGGCATATTCCATGAATACATGAGAAAAAACACGTGAACAAAAGATTTTACTCAAAAATTCATTTTACACCGCAAAACGATGAATTCTGATGAAAAAGCTATTTTTCACAAATTGTGTCCGAAATGCATCAAAATTCGTTATCTACACGAAAAACGTGTATTTAGAGGGTTTTACAGTAATTTGTATAACTTCAATACGGTAGTTCCACTGGGTTGGAAAGGGCACCACGGAAGCCTTTCAAAAGCTTGTATACACTAAAATATAGTTAAATCTGACATATTCTGCCATAAGTCAGCATAATCCATGAACACATAAGAAAAAACACGTGTCATAAAGATTTTACTCAAAAATTCATTTAACACCGCAAAACCATAAATTCTGATGAAAAAACTATATTTCACAAATTGTCTCCGAATTGCTTCAAAATGCGTTTTCTCGACGAAAAACGTTTATGTAGAGTGTTTTACAGTAATTTGTATAACTTCATTACGGTAGTTCCGCTGGGTTGGAGAGGGCACCACGGAAGCCCTTAAAAAGCTTGTATACACTAAAATATAGTATAATCTGTCATATTCTGCAATAAGTCAGCATATTCCATGAACACATAAGAAAAAACACGTGTCCAATAGATTGTCCTCCAAAATTTATTTTACACCGCAAAACGATGAATTCTGATGAAAAAACTATTTTTCACATATTGCCTCCGAATTGCTTCAAAATGTGTTTTCTAGACGAAAAACGTGTATTTAGAGTGTTTTACAGTAATTCGTATAACTTCAATACGGTAGTATTACTGGTTTGGGAAGGGCACCACGGAAACCCTTCAAAAGCTTATATACACTAAAATATAGTATAATCCGTCATATTCTTCCATAAGTCAGCATATTCCATAAACACATAAGAAAAAACACGTGTCCAATAGATTGTCCTCCAAAATTTATTTTACACCGCAAAACGATGAATTCTGATGAAAAAACTATTTTTCACATATTGCCTCCGAATTGCTTCAAAATGTGTTTTCTAGACGAAAAACGTGTATCTAGAGTGTTTTACAGTAATTTGTATAACTTCAATACGGTAGTTCCACTGAGTTGTAAAGGGCACAACGGAAGCCCTTCAAAAGCTTGTATACACTAAAATATTGTATAATCCGTCACATTCTGCCATAAGTCAGCATAGGCCATGAACACATAAGAAAATTCAAAACGTTAAAAACCCTTATAAATTACTAGAAATAACTAAAGAGAAATAAATGGCATTTAAATCGTGGTTAAGTATCGAAGCAAATAATAATGACAAGAAAGCGCATATCATGAATTTTGCAGAAAAATTAATTGTGAATAATTTTATTTCATCAGTTAACGACCCATTCAGAAATAGTTTGGCTACCAGAAACCCCACTATATTTGTGGGTATTGAAAAACTTTTGCAAAACGATTTTCAGTATTTAAAAAATACAAACATACAAAATTCAAAATTATCTAACATACCACCACAAAGATTTCCAACAAATTTTCCTAGTGGCCCTATAAAATTAGCTCCAGTAAAAACTCAAAATACAACAAATATGAATCAACAAATAAGAACTAAACCATTTGCACCTAGACAAAACTTCAATAACGCGCAAGGAATGAGATCTGTTCCTATGTCAATGACAACAAAACAAATATTTACACTCAGAAACACAGCTAATAATTATTTTACACGTAACTCGAATCCAAATACCCCAAGAAACTTCGTAGCAGAAGAAGTTTACAACCAAGAGGTCGATATAGAAAACGATGATATTAATATATCTTCTGAGCAGCTTGAAGAAAATGAACAAACATTAGAAAATAACTTTGATCCCAATACTTTTTTAGAGGAAATCAGCCTCGACAAGTCGGAGAATTACTAAATTGCAACTATACAAGCAAATTACCCTTTTTAAAATTAAAAAATTATATTTGCCTAATTGATACGGGTTCAACAAAAAACCGTATTAGTAAAAATTATATCTATCAAAATAAATTAAAATTCCATATTAATAAAGAACATTTCAGCTTGTTCACTGCAACTGGCGTAACACAGGGAAACGAATTTGTTATGCTTTCATTTAAAGGAAAATTATTTAAATGCTACTTATTTGATTTTCATGAAAATTTTGATGTACTTTTCGGACTTGAAGCTTTAAAAACATTAAAAGCAAAAATTGATATAGTAAAAGATGAAATAACACTATTAAATATAAAGTTTAAATTACAATACTTTCACAAAACCCCTATTGAATCCTTAAATTGCTAAATTAATGACAAAATTGATATTCAAAATTTACGTCTAGATCATCTTCATGACGAAGAAAAATCTGCATTGTTAAAAGTACTGACGAAATATAAAGACCTTTTTCCAAAAGAAAATGATAAGTTAACATTCACAACTAAAATAAAACACCAAATTAATACAACAGATGACACCCCAATTTATACAAGGAATTATAGATACCCAGAAGTTTATAAAGAGGAAATAAACAAGCAAACTAAAAAACTTTTAGATGAAAATATAATTCAAGAAAGTTATTCGCCATGGTCATCACCTATATGGATCGTACCAAAGAAGCTAGACGCTTCAGGTAAAAAGAAATATCGTATGGTTATTGATTACAGAAAATTAAATCAAAAAACCGTTGATGATAAATTCCCGATTCCAAACATTACAGAAATTCTTGATAAGCTAGGAAAATGTTGTTATTTTACTACTTTAGATTTGTCCTCAGGATTCCATCAGATAGAAGTAGATCCAAAAGATATCCCCAAAACAGCCTTTAGCACAGAATTGGGCCATTTCGAATTCAAAAGAATGCCAATTGGTCTTAAAAACGCCCCAAGCACATTCCAAAGATTAATGAATTTAGTATTGAGAGAATATATTGGCAAAATTTGTTTAGTCTATGTAGACGACATCATTATATTGGGAACTTCATTACAAGAGCATTTGAAAAATATAAAGAAAATATTTGAAAAATTACGCGAAGCTAATCTTAAAATCCAAATTGATAAATCCGAATTTTTAAGAAAAGAAGTTGCTTATTTAAGACACATTGTTTCAGAAAAAGGTGTTAAACCTAATCCTGACAAAATTCGTGCAATTACAGAATATCCTATTCCACAAACTGTTACAGATATTAAAGGATTTCTAGGCCTCCTAGGATATTATCGCCGTTTCATACCTGATTTTGCAAAAATTACAAAACCATTAACAAATTGCCTCAAAAAAGGAAATACCATTATTATTAAAGATCAAAATTATATAGAATGTTTCGAATTATGCATAAAATTATTAACAAGTGACCCTATATTGCAATATCCAGATAACGAAAAACAGTTTATCCTTACAACTGATGCAAGTAATTACGCGATAGGAGCCGTATTATCACAAAATTTTGACGGAAAAGATTTACCGATCGCTTATGCCTCTAGGACTTTAAACGATCATGAAATAAATTATTCTACTGTTGAAAAAGAACTCTTAGCGATTGTATGGGCTACAAAATATTTCAGAACATATCTTTACGGAGTAAAATTCCTCGTTAGAACTGATCATAAACCTTTAACTTGGTTATTTTCATTGAAAGATCCAAACACAAAATTAATTAGATGGAAAATTAAACTTGATGAATTTAATTATGATATCCAGTAAAAAAAGGCACAACTAACACGAACGCAGATGCACTCTCAAGAATTAAACCCAAATTTCAAATAAAAGAAGTAACAGACGATATTTTAAATTCAAAAAATCATATAGCACATTGCGTTTCAGCTGATTTTAAATTAGGCAAAGGTGTGGATGCACAGCTAAATGAAAAATATGAGTGTAAACAATTTCTTCAAAATTGTAAAAATAAAAACATCGGTGACATAGTAGTTCAACATATTGAAAATGGTCGTATTATCTTTCACCTAATTACTACAAAAAAATATTTCGAAACTCCCAAAATTGAAAATTTAGAGAAAGCCTTACAAAATTTAAACTTTCATATAATACAAAACGAAAATAATAAAATTGACATTCCAAAAATCGGTTCAGGTTGTGATAGACTAGACTTTGAGGATGTAAAATCTTTAATTAATAAAATATTCATAAACACATCCCTACAGTTAACAATTTACAAATTGGAACAAATTGAAAATTTTAACAATGACTTAGAAAGTGTTCAGGCCGAGCATAATGACTCAGATATAGATACTATACATTCATCAGACGAAAACCCCGTGAACGGTATTACTAGTATTGATTCATCTGTAAACATAGGTAAAAATCAGATTATCGTATCAGGACATAATAATAAAACTGAAATAAAAATTCAAAAATTTTTTCAACACGAGAAGCAAAGAATTTATGTTACTTAAGAGACATAAGCAGTGAAATTTGTAAATTCATTAAAGAATATCTAACCCCGAAAGCAAAATATTATTGTATATTCAATGACATTTTATATTATGTTGTGACACAAGAGCACTTATCTCTCTAGGCGGAGAGGTGGAAAGAGCAGCTATTTTCTTAAAAGTATTAGAAGAACCTACAGGGCGATTATACGCTAAATCTGGCTCCAAAAGAGTCTGAGTTCGAGCTGGGGGATCACGAAACGACAAGGCGTTCGCCTCGGTGTCTTCGATACGTTTGCAAACCGATACAAGATCTTGGAGGCTATTAATTGGCTGTAATGCGCAAAGTCTCTGATAATGGGGCTGTAAATTGCGCTGAATGGCGGCAAGACGGGTTTTTTCGTCTGGTTGAGAAGACAGACGCCCAAATAGATTTTCCATTTTCGAAATGTAAATCTCTGACTTTTCGTTAGGACCTTGAGTGCGAGATCTAATCTCTTCTTGTAATGCTAGGTCATAATTATTGGGAAGGAAAGCCGATCTAAGACGCGCGGTAAGCTCGGACCATGAATTAACCGAATTGCGTACCCAACGAAACCAGCTTAGGGCATCACCGCTAAATAAATCGGAAGCTTGTCGAAATAATTGATCGTCGGAAACACCGCGAGCAAAAGCGCACTCTTGAACGCGTTGTAAGAATTCGTTAACTCCCGAAGAGCCATGGAATTTAATATTCCAGCGACTAACCGAATTTGAGTGATCCCCGTACATAGGGGTCATTGCTACTGTTCTGGCATGATTTGTGCCTTGCACAGGAGTGGATTGAGGATTCTGATTAGCGTATGCTGTTTTGGCGGGCAAGGTAGGATCAAATCTGATTGAATTTAATCGAATAATTAAACCTCGATAACGTTCATCTGGAACTGGAGAATGAATGGGTCTAGAGGTGGTAGGTTCTGGGTTATTAGTTTCCTCAAAATCTATTAGATTAGCTACTGGGCAAGTTTGGGTTGATTCAAATCGATTGTCCAAACAACTTTTCGCGGCCGCAAGCAATTGAATGGGCATGCTTTGTAAATGACACGGTAAGCGTAAAATTCGCTGGTGTAAATGCACCAAACGAGCATTGCATTCATCATTTAATTGCCTGTGGTCACTAACATTGGAATATGGTAAAGAAGAGATCATACCTAGTATCTCCTGAAGTTTACCGCAGCAAGTTTATTGATCTGATAAAGGTTCGGGAAGGAGTGAAGCATTGTCTCCAAGTGTAGAAGTCCTTTGAGGTAAATTCGCTTGTCCTGTGTAGTCCCAGTTAAGTGTCCATATCGATGGAATGTACCCAAAAGTAATATAAACAAAATTATAAATAACTACCGAACACGAAAAATAAGAGCGTAGCAAAGTAAAGAGAAAAGAGGGGTGACCTAGCGCCGCTTTTAAGATTTAACTGAATAATGCCCCAACAATCGGGCTTCAAACAAAATGTGTAAATTTACTAAACACGAAATGCCCCACGTTGGGCGCCAAACTTTATAAGTGTGACACAAGAGGATAATTGAAGTAAATCAAAAATAAGCAAGTTCCTCCTACCTGTACGTGTACACTCATAAAATTTGCTCCGGCTAGCTGAAACGCAAAGCGGTGGCTGGGTCTAGGGTTTGGTAATTTCGAGATACAGGTATTCGCGACAGAATTAAATTTAATAAATAAGTACAACTTAATTTGGAAAAGTTAAAAACAAGCTTTTCTCGAAAGAAATTAGTGGGCGCCAGACCTTATAAGCAGGGAAAGTTTAGAGTAAGGTCAACTCTAATAAGTAAAGTAAAGTTTTTTTTTTATATAAAAATATTTAATTTTACTATAACAAAATTCACGCTGGAGCGAAGTGAACTATCGTTACAAGTTTAATATTAGAAAAAACCAAAGGACACCTGGGTCCTTTCCGGCATCCGGAAAGAGAAGGACTGAGCTCAGCGCTCCTGCGAACGGCGACGGCACCGACGAATAAAAAAAAGAACAACTCGTTACCTGACCCTGTGGAAGTAACGTCGAAACGTCGTATCCCGTGGATGCACGCAGGTGAACGGGTATCGTCATGATCAACTGAATTAGAATTAACTGCTCTAGTCCAATTCGGGGCTCTGGTTATGACGACGTCAGAGTTGTACCGCCTAGGCCTCAGCACGGTTAGGGTTTAGTCAACGGTGAAACTTGTTTTCCTCGGAGATTGTCGGGCGAAATATTCCATTTCGGCAGATAACAAAAGCCAGTAGGATCAACTGCAGTAAAGGCTGCCTTCCTCAGTCGCTTCTCAATCCCAATCCCGAAAAAAAACCTTGTAAGTCCTTGACTAAGTTCCCTAAAAAAAATCTGGCCAGCAAAAATATCTCTACTGAGATTTACAAAGTGCCTTAAGGGCTATAGACTGTACATAAAATTTTAAGGCCCTAAACGAGAGCTCCAGACGCGAATGTACCACAAAACAAACATTTACAAATTACAAAATTATTTACAAAAAGTGCACCTAGGTTTTAAATAACACTAAAATTTTTTATAAAAGCTAGAACGGCCGCATGCAAAAGAAGAAATTAGAGAAAGAGTGAAGAGGAAACACGTAGAGTGAAAAAATGTGACTAACGGTAATCTTAAGGCCGCAGCAATTAACCCGATAATAAAAGAAGCCAAAAAAGGGCTTACAAGCCACAAAAAAAATTGCAGCGCGAAAAGATTAATAACCGGACAAATACTTCGTCGAGTCGAATGTAGCGCACAAACAGTTCCAAATTATCACAAAGTAAAAGAGGTAAGTAACGATAAAAAAAAAATTGACTCTAAGAGGTCGACTATTACAGCGGAAAAACCGAGCCGAAAATTTGTGTAGTCCAAAATTGTATAGTCACGTCATGTACTCACACCCTACATTCGCCCACATTCATTCCAGGGTCTAGTAGGGGAAAGGTGTGGTTCGGTAGGATACTTTTACTAAATTTTGAATTCCCGAAATAATTTTTATATCCCAAAAATTTTTTCAAAAAAATTACTCTTAAATAAATTAGCCCAAAAAAAATAAATTACTAATGACGCAGAATTACTAATACTCTGGTATACCAGCAAAATTTGAATGCGAATCCCTTACGCAAATAACCGGTCGAGTCAAGGTACAACTCGAGCATAAAAAGTTAAACAGAACTACTCATAAAGTTTATGGAAATTATACAAAATTGAAGAAGTACTCTGTACATTAAGGGAACTGAACAAGTTAAGGTACAACTTGAGCTTGGGTTTAAAAAATAATAATAAAGGGGTTTAAGCAGAATTACAGATAAGTGGTATACTCGCCAAATTTGAGTGCGCAATCTTTTACGCAAAGGAACCGGTCGAGTCAAGGTACTACTCGAGCATAAAAGTTAAACAGAATTACTAAGTTACTTATATGGAAAAAAAAAATACAAGAAGGAAGGCGTACCCCGTACGCGGGGGGACCGAACAAGTCAAGGTACGACTTGAGCACGGGATTTACGTCGTATAAAAATTTTTACAATTTTGCCCAACCACCATACCAACAAAAAAAATCTTAGAATTTTGATATCGAAACGGAATTTGGTGCTAGCCTTGTGGCATTAAATCGAAACTCAAAATTTTGATCAGCCGAAAAGAGGCTAGACCCTTGAGACAAATTAGACGTTTCCAAGTTGCAACGAAATCGCTGGGAAATTTAAGTAAGCATTTCCCCAACTCAACGGACAAAACCGCACGGTACGAAATCCAACGTGACTCATCAAAAGAAACTAAGTAGAACTCGACAAAAAATACAATTCGAGTAAATACACCGCTAAATAAGTACAACAAAGATAGTGAAATGCTTACCTCATCTTCCACTAGCGAGGAACGAACACTCGAGACTAATACTCAATATTCCATCATGGAAAAAAATCACAAGTTAACGCAAAAAAAAACGTGTACAACCAAAAAACGTCTGATCTCTCTCAATGTCCAACCGGGAAAAACCTCAAGAATCCTCTCGCCAACGCCTATTCAGTGTGCACAATCGTAGACACAAAAAAAATAATTACCACGTCGCATGAAAAATTTCCTATTCTAATTTTAAAAAATTAAATAAATGCAGAAAATGAGATAATCTAATATCGCATGACTTTTAAAATATCTATCCAAATTTAAACAATTTAAATAAATAAAGTTATTGAAAGTTAGTTACTTTTATTTGTTACTAAAAACTGTCAATATCAACTGTCAGTGAACAACTGTTTATCACTTTTAACCAACAAGATAATAACAACAATACAATGTAATTATAAAGAGAAAATTGATTAAAAAAATGAATAAAAGTCAGTCTTGGTATAGTAACTATAGTTTACGTAAGTCAAATGCCAAAATTTTTAGGTGTAGAAAGGATACCTTGCAACGGGAATTTAAACAGGATGACAATAATAAAATAGGCGTAGCAACAACGATTTTGTTACAATGTAATTTAATGACATAATAAAAAGATTCTTCAAATGAACACAATAAAATGAATTCAATGTAAAAATGTAATAGAAGATATTGAAATTAAAGAAGATCAATTTCAAACTATTATGAATTATCACGAGTGAAAAACTAACCACCGCGGAATAGTAGAAACGTATCAAAAATTAAAACAAATATAATTGGCCGAACATGATAAAAACAATTCAGGAATATATAAATAATTGCGAAATTTGCCTTCAAGCAAAGTACGAACGATTTACTATCATTAGAGAGACAAAAATTCTTAACCATAATAAATCAATTTTCTAAATATGGACAAATATATCACATAAAGAATAACAGTGCAATTGAAATAAGTAATAAATTAATTCAATTCTTTTCAACATTTTTAATTCCAAAGAAAATAATATGCGATAATGGAACAGAGTTTAATAACAAAATTATTAAAGAATTACTAAAAGTTTATAAAATCAAAATTCATATCACAAGTGTTGACAATCCTAAATCTAAGTCCAGATTTCACTCAACACTTATAGAACATTTAAGAATTCAAAATTTTAGACAAGAATTTAAAAACGAAAATTTGTTAACAAAATAAAATCTAGCTATATTGGCTTATAACAACTCAATTCATTCAACTACATCCAAAACACCTGTAGAAATTTTATTTGGGCATATCCCTAATTAAAATATAGAAATTGACGATAACATAAGTAGGTATAATTGACGGTTTCTGGCGCAGATAACGATCTAAGATTGACGTCACAGATAAGAGATTTTAAAGATAAGGATTGGTGACGTCACAGATAAGAGATGACGTCACAGATAAGATATGACGTCACAGATAAGATATGACGTCACAGATAAGAGATGACGTCACAGATAAGAGTGATGACGTCACAGATTGATGATGTCACAAGAGATGGCGTCGCAAATCTTGAGATTTTAAGAACATCTTGAAGATGGTTCTCAAGAGTTTTAAGATATCTTCAAGATGTTCTTATCAGTTTGTAAGATTTTTCCAAGACGTTTATCAGTTTGTAAGATTTTTCCAAGACGTTGTTATCAGTTCTTAAGATTTCTTCAAGACGTTGTTATCAGTTCTTAAGATTTCTTTAAGAGGTTTTTATCAGTTTGTAAGATTTTTCCAAGACGTTGTTATCATTTCTTAAGTTTTCTTGAACACGTTTTTATTAGTTCTTAAGATTCTCTATAAGATGTTTTTTATTATTTTCTGAAAGGTATCAAGTTTGGTGTCTTTTCCCATTAATTTCGGGGTGTAGAATACGATGGTGGTGTTATTTTTACAATAAATTTATAATTTTATAAAATTAATTAATTATTATTACATAAAAAGCAGAAGCTAAAGCAGAAGCAGAAAAAAATATGTTTGCAAGAAAATTTTTAGAAGAAACAAAAGAAAAAGAAGCACAAGAAGAAATACAAAAGAGGAATATTTTTTTTTGCAAGAGTTTTTTAGGGTAAAAAAAAACAGTTTGTTTGGTTAACATTTTTATTATTATTTATTAAGTATTTTTGCTATATTATAAATATTTTTACAAATATGTAATAGATGTACTTGCTTTACTTGAATAATTTATAATTTGTTTGTGTTGCTAATATGCTTGCTTAGTATAAAAGTTGACTAGAGAATAATTATTTTTAACATATTTTTTCTTATACCATTTTTTTCATTTTTTCCTTATAATATTTTTTTATTTTCCTTATACAATTATTTTATTTTTTTCTTATACTATTTTTTTTATTTTTTCCTTATAAAATTATTTTATTTTCTCTTATACTATTTTTCATTATTTTCTTATACTATTTTTTATTATTTTCTTGTACAATTTTTTCATTTTTTCCAACCCATTTAACTTTACAACTATGTGTATGTGGATTGCATGTATTGTGATAATAATGTAGTGTTCGCTGCATGATTTAATATTTTTACTTATTTGCTATTTGTTATTATTTGTTATTTGGGTGTATAAATGTGTATTTTATAACGTTATAAATGGACTAATCTAAAACTGTTTGCATACTTTATTTGTGTAATTATTGAATTAATGGGAAATTAAAAAATACACAATATTAGACTATAAATAAAAGATTTTATTACCAAGTATAATATATTAATAAATGTTGATTACAAATTAAATTTATTTACAATTATTACTAAATTAATTGAAACATTAAAATATATACAGTTATTAAAGTAGAACTAAAACTTATTAATAAACACAACATTTAAAAAAAAAAATTAATTACAAATTAAATTCATTACAATAACAACATGTAACTGACAAATGTTACTGAAATAATTAATTTATAAACATGGTACAATAGTTAGGTTTATTAGTATTTAATTCATTTCATTTGAATCAGAAAAACAAATATTTATAATTTCACCTTCATTTTGTACATAAAAATACGGTTTATTAGTATTTAATTCATTTAACTTTTCTTTACTTAATGTGCTAAACACACTAAAAAAATGTGTTGAATTCGTTTGACTCCACCACTAGCTTTGGTCCATACTTTGTATTAAGAATTTTTGCCGAAGTAATTTTAAATTTCTTGTTTTCGGCCAAATCTCTTAAATGTACTGTTGGTAAATGACTGGATGACCCCAACTGGTTTAAGTAATTTAAAAAATTAGAAGCCATTTTTCTAAATAAAAGAAAAAAATAGTTATTTTTTTTTGTTTTAAAGTTATAAAAAATATAAAATATAATAAGTACTTACAGTTTTTAGACGAAAAAATTAGAACTGCTTTCAATAATTACAAACTTGCTAATGATTGTTATAAAAAAAGTGTGAACATATTTATATGAAAACATTATCATTAATGGTGATAACAAAATAGACTCACCAGTAAGCAGATATTAACATTTTTATTGTTACATAATAATAAAAAGATAATACAGAAAGCAGATATTAACTTTTTTGAAAATTAATAAAAGATACAAAAATAAAAAGCAGATATTAACATCCTTTTTTGTTAGATTAATTAGACAGTTTTTCCTTATAGTAATTTTTTATTTTTTTCTTGTTAGAGAGAGATAAGGGTTTTAACATTTTTTCCTTATAGTATTTTTAAAAATTTTTCTGTTATAAGAGAGAGATAAAGGTTTTAACATTTTTTCCTTGAAGAATCAGAAGAAGAAGAAGAAGAAGAAGAATTTTAGCCAATAGAAATTAAATTTAATTATTAATATAACCAATAATAATTTAGCAACTTATAACTATAAATAGTGGAGTTTTTTTTATTAATTTTTATTATATTTTATTAGGACTACTAGGAAAATAGGAAAATAAGAAAAACCAAGTATGAAACTAAACACTCCCTTTATTCTGAATACCGTTCCTCTTGTCGCATATCAAATACAACTAACTCCCAAATTATTATTTCCAACCTTTATAAACAATGTATTACGTATACACATACAAATTAATCAACTACAGTAAATCCTTGCGTAACATTCGGCCATCCTGCATTATGCAGTGTCCTCACTGCATCCAAGATTGTCTGAAAAGAAATGAGATTATCTCATGGCGTGTTTGTATGGCCCGCACTTGGCTCATACCGCAACACTAAAATTTTTGTCATATGTAAACTCAGCTCTTTTAAATTCTTGCACACCGCATCATGTTTATACAGAAAACTGTAACGCAACTATGATTATGTGCAAGTTCAACCACTTGTAGTATGTTCTGCAAAAACAGACTCAGGGACTACTTCAACAAGTAACTGACAACTTTGCCTTTATCACAAAAATAAACTCACTGCGAACGACATTGTTCATAGCGACATCTCGCGCTAAGCAATAAAAATCTCTTACAATTTGCTCACTATCGCTACTACTGCCATCGCTCATTGTACTTCTATGAAGCCTTCCCTCTCTCTCTTATTTTTACAACAAATCAATAAATTATCCACAAATAATAGATCTTATTTACTTCTTTCAAAGCCTAACTTTCTCAAAAGGTCATCAAAACAATCATTCCATACTCAAGGGCTTTCTCTCAAACCATACAATGGTTTGTCTAGTTTACAAACTCTGTAACGTCTTCATAACCTCTAGCCTATATAGATTTCTGAAGTAACTTTACCATTTAAAATGGTGTTTCTATATCCATTTGTGCATCACTAAACCCTTTGACAATAATATTACCCACAAATCAAAGGTCCTGTGGCCCCACAATTACAATTTTTCCATAATACTAAGTCACCTTTCCTATGTAATTTTGCTTGTTTCCTATTTACTTTACGTCGTTGCTATTATTCCTACTATAATTTATAACATTTCCATTTAAAATTGGATTACCGTTAAATAAAAACATTGACTCATACGGAGTAAATTTGGTATTTTCGTTTACTGTATTGTTCACACCTCATGTTATATTACGAACAGTCTCATGCCAAGCATGTTCATCAACATTAGTCATACGCAATGCATTTAAAATAGTTCTGTTTACCCTTTCACCTTGACCGTTTACTCGGGGGTAGCAATCGCATTTTGGGCATGTTTTATTTATTTATTAGTTACAAAACTCTTAAATGCAAAATTGTTTCGCGTGAACTAAGGGTACGAGTAAGCTTAGTAACAGTATACTTTTTACTTTGTTAACGAATCTATAAATACGAGTAAATATGACTTACCGCATTTACTTTTTACTAAAGGATCTAAATGGTCAATATGTACGGTACGCATTGGTTCATTTGGTTTTCTAATCGCATGTAACATACCCTCCTGTCTACCATAATTACTCATTTGTACGCATAATTTAAACAAGACTCTATACAAATATTTTTTTTATATAAAACGCTTCATTCGTGGAAAATAAAATTCAGACTTAATTAATTTTCACACTTTTTTAATTCTGGGGTGACCAATGTCATGGAACTTACGTAATATGTTCCATCTTGAATAAATCGAATTCTTGTATTTGGAGCCATCATCATGCAATACGTGGTAAGTCGCGTTTAATGGACGTGGCACGAACTCCTGACCAGTCAGTCACAATTTTAAATTTTGTACCTGAGACGTACATTCTAAAACGCTTAACTTATTATTTTGTTTATACTCTTACTATACAGAAAGCAAAGAGTATTTTTAACAGTTAGTAAGAAACTCAAAATTGTACTTAAGACACGCAGAATAGCTTTAATAATATGACTTGAAAATGCGCTTCCATAAGAAATACATACATTCTGATTTGATTTAGAGTTTCGCGCCAAACGATAATCTTAACCTCACTAATGTGGTCTATATCCCTCCCAAATCTAACACAATTGCTCGAAAGTTTTACTAACTGATCTTCAATATTGAGTATAGGATATATCTTTTATAGTTACTGCATTCAAAGCTCTATAATCAATGTGTAATCGATGGTCACCGTTCTTTTTAGATACTAAAACTATGGGACTTGCAAATTCTGAATTAGATTTACGAATAACACCGGCTTTTAGTAAATTAGAAATTTTGATTTGTACAATTTCACGCTCTTCAAAAGAAAGTCTTTATGGTTTGTAACATACGGGGCGATCATTTTTTTAAACGAATAGGTAATTGGGTAAGACCAGTTGAACTTGAACTCAACTCATAACTGTTAACAATTATGATGTTTTCTAAGTAGGTTATGTAATTTACTCATATCATCCGAATTAATGGCTCCCACTACTAAATTTGGCAGTGATAACTTACTAATTATGACTTTTAAGTTGTCCGATCGATCCTATAGTATTTAAAACAAAGCATTAGAAAATAAATAGCATACCTCATTTCGTTCATTTTGTTCGAAAGTCGCTATCTTATGTTTAGTTTATCGAAACTTCTCCAATAATTGTACCCTTGACCATTTCTTTCCCGTCCTGGAGTAATCTTCGAATGCCGTAAATATAAAACCAGTTATCATCGGATTTATTGTAATATTTTCAGTTACAAGAATGTCAACTTTAGTGCTGAAATAAATACATGAAATAGCATTAATTGTAAATATTCCATTTGATTTAACCAATTCTACATTAGTATCGTTAACTTTAAAAGTAATCTTTGGGCTATTTATTACTGGGTAAAATGTCAATATTCCCAAAATTTGCTTCTGGTACCATAATTTTTATTGGTAAAACAAAATCATTAATACTAAAAATTAAATTTCCTTTTCCTACATGAAACATTACTTGCCCCGAAAAACATTTTATTGCATATTCTGTCTAAATTAAATTTAAATATGATTTCTGAGCATATTCCTAAATTACTTCACTCTTGGTAGGTATCTAAATATTCTATAGCTAAATATCCATTTACAAATAGATCAATAAAATATAAAACATTGAATGATACTTCCCTTTTATATCATTTGTCGACCATCCAACATCTAGAGTGTGACCAAAACATTGCCCTACTTTACATCTTTGGATTTCAATTGATGGTGATTTGGAAAGAATCTACTGGTTGTTCATAAACGCCTGCCTTGGTGCTGTTCAGGTAAACCCATGCATTGATTTTCTTTTTAAAATCTCTTCAAATTTCCTTGTATGTGTAACACTTTCACCATCACTATCCCAATGATCAGAACTACTACCACCCTGTCTAAATCTTTTTGACATTTTATTTTAATAGAGTTAAACCCGAATTCTTTATCCCACTTCTGAACTATTAGGACTACTAGGAAAATAGGAAAATAAGAAAAACCAAGTATGAAACTAAACACTCCCTTTATTCTGAATACCGTTCCTCTTGTCGCATATCAAATACAACTAACTCCCAAATTATTATTTCCAACCTTTATAAACAATGTATTACGTATACACATACAAATTAATCAACTACAGTAAATCCTTGCGTAACAATTTATTTTATTTGTGAAGCCATAAACAGTAATTAATGATAAGATAATGAAAAATTTCATTTTTTATGTTATTGTTTTATTTATAAACGTATTTTAGCAAGCAAAAAAGTGTGATTGGAAGCCATATCCAAAAAATACAAATCATTCTAGGAAAAAAATTGTTGAACAATCCATGGATACCATTTTAAATGAAGAAAATATGGAAAATATTCCACAAATAGAAAATATGGAAAATATGAAGGTGAGATAATGAAAAATTTAATTTTTTTTATGTTATTGTTTATTTATATTTATAAACGTATTTTAGCAAGCAAAAAAGCGTGATCGGAAGCCATATCCAAAAAAATACAAATCGTTCTAGGAAAAAAATTGTTGAACAATCCATAAATACCGTTTTGAATGATGAAAATAAGGAAAATATTCCACAAATAGAAAATAAGAAAAATATTCCACAAATAGAAAATGAGGAAAATGATTCACAAATAGAAAATATGAATTTGAAGGAAGAAATAATAATTAAAAGTGATCAAATACAATATGATAGATAACTGGTTATGGAACATAAATTTTTTTGGATAATTTTAAATGGATATCTGTTGGTATAGATCCATTGAATGACTATAAAATTGTTATTAATTTATATTGTAATCAATTGGGAAAGTGTGTTGTTTTTGAACCCAAAGAGTGGTTTGAATTTCTTTTATGTCAAAATGCAATACTTTCACATTTTAATTTTGATACTAATATTCAATCATACAAATTTCATGATTTTGAAATAATATTTGACACAGTAGATTCTTTTAAAGTAATACAATTAAAATCAAAGTATGGTGTTTAAAATTTGGGGAGCTTATCTATGAATTATTTGTTTCAATTATCTGATTTAATAAATCGTACAATAAATTGTCTTGAATCTTTAAATTTTTCTAAATATTATTACAATATTATAAAAGAATCTGTTAAACATGATGGGGATATTATTAATAATATTTATAATTTATGTGATAATAATAATTTGTATAACTTAGCAATAAGAGAAATAATTATGTACTATTCTGATGCCTTAATGGAAAATATTGTTAATTTAAAATATTTATAATAAAATTGTAAGCAGAATTTTGGAGACCGTACGGGTGGGCGGGTGAGGTGAACCGGCGAGGAGTGGGGAGGCGAGACACAGCTGCACAGGCAAGACTAGGCGAGCAGGGATTCATAGAGATACGGGCGTTCACGGATAGCGTGTGTAGTGAGAGTATCGTTTCTTTGTGTTTATTTATCATTGTTTAATTATTATTATCTTCGTGGCGTTTTGGTGGTGCTAGGGTGGCTATAAGGGGAGGTTTGGAGGCCACTTACAGGCGACAATAAAAGTAACGTTAACAGATCAGAAGTGAGATATAACCACGTGCTTTCTGTTTGTTGTGATTGCGTCATAGTTGGAGTGATTACGCAAGTGCAGGTGTTGTGTTGGCGCTGTAAATTCCTAACCAGTGGCGGCGAATATGGGGTCAAGGCGGCGACTTCATAGTAGTGACGGATCTAATAGCTCGGAAGAGGAGTCCGAGGAAACAAAAACAAAGGCGTTGATCGAGAATTTAATTAAAGGCGGATTATTGAAGACGATCGAAGAGGCATTGCAACAACGGGCGGTTCCAGGCGGTTCAGGCGATCGAGCAGCGGCAGCTACTGACTTGAGAAAGGCGTCACGATCAGACAGCGAATGTTGTTCACGCGTAGAGGCGCGCGCGGGGGGCGATATTTTGGATGCGTTTGATCCGGATGACGATACAAATAACATTGACAGGTGGCTGACAAAGATTGACCAACTCGGCGAGATCCATGGGTGGAGCGATTATGAGAAAACGCATTTTATGCAGCTCAAGCTGAAAGGCGCAGCGCGAGCTTGGTTTAACCGGCTTGAAAATTACAATCTTAAGTGGGAAGAGTGGAAGGTGGCACTCACGCGAGCTTTCCCACGTTTGTCCAATTACCCGGAGCTGATGAGGGAGTTGTTAGCGCGGGAAAAGCAGCCGGATGAAACAATGACGCATTATTTTCATGCAAAGGTGGCATTATGCGGCAGGTGTGAGTTAGGCGGAGACAAGGCGGTGGCGATGATCATCGACGGGTTGCCCAAGGAGTTGAGACCTGGTGCACAGGCGGCACACTGCACTGAACCGGAGGACCTTTACTGTAAGTATCTTTCCGGTTTAGATGTTACTGTTTCTAGGACACCACGGGACGACAGGCGGCAGTTGGTCGAACGGCAGTCATATTCGGGCGTCAAGAACAGGCTGTCAAAGCCAGCTGCATACCAAGAAAGTTCGGCGAAGAGGCCACGATTGAGCAGGTGCTACAATTGCCAAGAATTCACCGACCATTTGAGCCGTGATTGCCCTAAGCCTAAAGTGGAGAGGTGTCTCATCTGCAGGCGTGTGGGACATCGTGCTGCAGAGTGTTCGCTGAGCGCTGGAAGGAGTTCAGTGCCAACAGCTGGGAAGTCGGGCACTAGGCGAAACGACGGCAAGCGAGATGGCGAAAGACGCAGGGTAAGACTTATTTCTGATTTAGATAAGGCATATAAGCGCGTGGTGATTACACCTGCTGGCGAGGAGGTACGTTCTTACCTAGATACAGGGTGTCAACAAAATTTAATAAGTCTAGAATGTATGGATCGATTGAGACTGCATCGCAAGGACAGTTTTGTGACCCTCAAAGGTTTTGGTGGCGGATCGGCGCTTGCATTGGGTGAGGTAGCACTAACAATTAAAATAGATGGCGTAGATTTAGTTGTTAATGCATTGGTGACTGACTGTGATATTTTCGGTGCCGATTTGGTTATAGGGCAACCAATTTTGGCGAAAGAGGGCATCACATTAACTGTGCAGGACGGGAAGGCGCACCTGCAGCAGGAGGATCCATCCGAGTACATTAGGCGTATCACATTGGTGGAATCACGGGCGGACAAAATAGTGATCAGACTGACAGACGCAGTATGCATCACACAACCTGGAGTCATTCCGGTGAAAGTGACAGTCGAAGGCGGCGATCCAGACACGCTTATGACATTTAAGCCGAGGGTGATCTACGAGGCGGGTGCGGCGGTGAACGTCTCCACGTGCGGCGATCTACTCCCATGCGCGGGCGACGCATTTATGTCACTTATGACAGCTTCAACTAGGCGACTCACGTTGAAGGCGGGCGTGTCTTGGCAAGGGAGAGAAACATCATGGAGGGCGAAATGGCGGAGGTGAGTAAAATTAACATAGGTATAATTTCACAATTAGATGTAGCACAGATCGAAACAGGTGAAATATCGGCGGAAAGTAAATCGGCATTGGTGGACCTGCTTAAATATAAGTCTGTATGTTTTGCGTTGCATGATGGTGATTTAGGTCTAACTCATTTGGGCGAAATGAAAATTAAGGTGACAACTGATAAACCAATTTATTATAGGCCATATAGATTATCATAGGCGGAACGTTCAATTGTTAGAGATAAGGTGCAGCAATTGTTAGAGAGTGGCGTCATCAGGGAGTCAAATTCTGATTATGCAAGTCCAGTAATTTTGGTGCCCAAGAAGAACGGCGATAAAAGGTTATGCGTCGACTACAGAGCACTCAATCGCATAACGGTGAAAGACAGGTATCCTCTGCCGCTAATAACCGATCAACTAGACAAACTGGCAGGTAAGAGCTATTTTACTACACTTGACATGGCGCAAGGATATCACCAGGTGCCCATATACCAAGATTCAATTAGTAAAACGGCGTTTATAACTCCTGACGGGCAGTATGAGTATGTACGAGTTCCATTTGGTTTGGCGAATGCTCCGGCAGTATTTCAACGAGTAGTAGATAAGATGTTAGGCGGTTTACAGCATAGCAGCATTTTGGCGTACATGGACGACATTCTTATACCATCAGCCACCGAGGAGGAAGGGCTTGACTTATTAAGAAAGGTGTTACAATTGGTGCGACAAGCAGGTTTAAAATTAAATTTATCCAAATGTAAATTCATGCAGACAAAATTGGATTATTTGGGACATGAGATCTGTGCAGGCGGAATTCAACCAGGTGAACGAAAGCTGAAAGCGGTATTAGATTTTCCAGCTCCAGGTGATGTACATGGCGTAAGGCAGTTCATGGGTTTGGCGAGTTATTTCAGAAAGTTTGTACAGAACTTTGCACAACTGGCGAGGCCTCTCACAGAATTAACAAAGAAAGGTGTGGCGTGGAAATGGGGCGATGAACAACAGGCGGCATTTGATGGTTTGAAAAACAAGTTGGTAACTAAACCTATTTTAGTAATCTATAACAGCACAGCTCCGATTGAGTTACATACTGATGCTAGTAAATTGGGCGTAGCAGCTATTTTGTTACAGGTGCAGGTGAATGGCGAATTGAAACCGGTGAGTTATTTCAGTAGGGCGACAAATAAGCATGAACAATTTTACCACAGCTATGAATTGGAGACATTGGCCATCGTGGAGGCTGTAAAACGATTTCGAGTGTATCTGGTAGGTGTACATTTTAAAGTAGTTACAGATTGTTCAGCTGTACGAGCCACAATGGTGAAACGCGACCTGGTGCCGCGAATAGCTAGATGGTGGATGGTGTTGCAAGAGTACGACATGGAGATAGAATATCGTCCTGGTGCAAGAATGCAACATGTTGATGCACTTAGCAGGAATCCTGTTTCAGTAGGCGTGGTACATTTAGGAGAAGCTGACTGGTTCTTGACTGTACAACTACAAGATGACAAGGTGCAGAAAATTATAGAACAGTTGCGAAGTGGCGAAGCAGACCGAGATATAAAACAGAACTTCAAATTGTCAGGTGAGCGACTTTATAGGAACACACTCGCAGGTGCACGATTGTATGTTCCGGCTATGGCGAGGTTCCAACTTCTCCGTAAACATCATGACGACGTGGGGCATCCTGGATTCGAGAAGTGTTTGGAGCTGCTAAAAAGGGAGTACTGGTTTCCAAAAATGGCGCGATTTGTAAAGAAGTATGTAACGGCATGTTTAAGCTGTGCTTTTGGTAAGGGCGAATATGGGAGAGCAGGTGGGCTCTTACATCCCATAGAGAAAGTGGCGGAGCCATTCCACACGGTGCACATTGATCATGTAGGTCCCTTTGCAAGGAGTAAACGAGGCAACTCGTATCTTTTGGTGTTAGTGGATGGCTTTACAAAGTTCACGATAGCGAAACCTACTAAAACTTTAGGGTCAGCAGAGGTGATACGTGAACTAAGAGGCGTGTTTGGTGTATTTGGGTACCCAGGGCGAATAATTTCAGACAGAGGCTTGGCATTCACAAGTAAAGCTTTTGCAGATTTCTTGGCGAGGCGAGGGGTAAAACACGTGTTAAATGCAGTGGCGGCACCCCGGGCGAATGGTCAGGTAGAACGGCAGAATCGCACTCTGGTGGATGCGTTGATAACCAGCGTAGAGGAGGAGTGCAATTGGGACGATAAAATTGCAGAGGTGACATGGGGCCTAAACCATACGGTGAGTAAAAGTACACAAACATCACCGGCTCAGTTGATGTTTTCCCACTGCCGTGGCGCTATGGCGGATTTGACAACAGGCGTACGAGAGGCAAATACTACAGGTAATGAACAGACAGATCATGCACAAAGTCAAAGGGACCTGGCGAGTCGTAGGCGAAAGGCGGGCGAAAACCTGACCCAGGTGGCAAAGGCGATGAAAGCGCGCTATGATAAAAGGCGAAAGGTTGCAACCGAATACAAAATAGGTGACTTAGTGCTTTGGAAAAATGCAAGCACAATATCAGGCGAAAAGGGCGTAAACCGGAAGTTAGTAAACCGATATAATGGCCCCTATAAAGTTGTGAGAATCTTAGGTAATGATAGGTATGAGATTCAGGCGGTGAAAGGCGTTAGAGGTTACAAGAACTTCCGAGCGGTGGTTACAGTTGATAGTCTTAGGCGTTATTATAGTACAGCAGGAGATTTTCCTTCAGGTGGAGAGGAGAGCAGTGGCGATGAAGCAGCCGATCGGCAAGATTTGATTGATTTGTTAGAGAGTTGAATTAGTTGAGTGTAATTAACGAGGACGTTAATTGTTGCAGGAAGGCCGAATGTAAGCAGAATTTTGGAGACCGTACGGGTGGGCGGGTGAGGTGAACCGGCGAGGAGTGGGGAGGCGAGACACAGCTGCACAGGCAAGACTAGGCGAGCAGGGATTCATAGAGATACGGGCGTTCACGGATAGCGTGTGTAGTGAGAGTATCGTTTCTTTGTGTTTATTTATCATTGTTTAATTATTATTATCTTCGTGGCGTTTTGGTGGTGCTAGGGTGGCTATAAGGGGAGGTTTGGAGGCCACTTACAGGCGACAATAAAAGTAACGTTAACAAAATAATGTAGAAAAAAGTTTTAATTGCGTTTTTTTTATTTTAATGTATGAAAAAAATATTTTTTTGATAAATTAATGTAAACAATATTTACTTTTTCTTTTAACCTTAATATTTTTTATTGATATGAACTCTATAAAGAGATAATAAAATACACATATTTTATACAATTATTTATTTTAAAATTTTTTAATACATTTCATGTATACATCTTTTAAAATATTTACATCATTTTTTTTAATATTACTACACATTTCACTATTTTCTATAACATTTAAAAGTTGGGCAATATTAATCATAATATTTGTATTTACTTCCTTAATTGGAATATTAGTAGTTGTTTTACCAAGAATAAATGGGCATAAAGGGGAGAAACGAAAATGTTCAAAAACTGGAATATCTCCTTCTTCAAAATTATGTATTATAACATCACAAAATGGACATACTACTTTATCGTCTTTTTTAAATAGTAAAATCCAGCTCGTGCTAAGTCTTCTATGTTGATAAAGCGTTTTGGTCATTTATTATTTTTAAACGTTAATAGACGATCATATTCATTGTTATGATGTGTTAGTACACATCTAAAAATAAATAAATAAATAAATATATATATATATATATATATATATATATATATATAGGATAAAAGTGGTGATATTTCAAACACACTAGACACAATTGTTTGACGAAATTAAATATTATTAAAAGATAGTATTACAAAAGATTAAATATTAAATGAACAGTGTTTCCAGCTACTTAGATGAATTTACACGACACAAAACAATACAATAATCATAACAACAAGTGCAACGTCTCTCTTCTACAGAACTCTCTCGTCAACTGAGTACGTACGCTACCGGCGGCGTTCTCCCACGGACAGCGCTGTTTCCCCCACCCCTACATCTCGGCCACACTCTTCCGGATCCGCCTCGGATTCGGTGTCGTCGTAGTTGACTGCCCATGGTTTCATGTACTCGGCTGCCGTAGACGTTTTCTTTGGTCCGTCACCTGATATAAGCCTCTCGACATCATATCGGTCGTTCCGTTTTACCCTGGTTACACGGTACGGACCTAAAAACTTAGTTTTCAACTTACCGAGATTTATAAAGTGGGTACGCCTGATCGCGACAATATCGCCAACATCGTAAATTCTCGCTATTTTTCTCTTTTTATTAAATACTTTGCGGTTTTCTTCTTGCACCTTTAATATTTCTTTCTTTGCTTCTTCTCTCATTCGCTCTCTTTCTTCGCTAAATGTTCTCACAACTTCTTCTTGAATTGCCTCTTTTATTTTGATATCCTCAGCTCTGTGCATCTCTACGCCAAATAATAGTTCAAATGGGGTCGTGTTGATGCTACGCTGACTTGTTTTGTTCAAGGTTGATTGAACCTTGGGTACTTGTTGATACCACTTAGTTTCATCTGTTAGAGACCGTTTCGCTAAAACCGGTATAATGGTACGATTTATTCTTTCCGCCTGACCATTAGCTCTAGCGACTCCGACTGTGATATGGTGTAGATCAATGTTTCGCTCTTGACAGTATGTTTTAAATGCACTGGAGGTAAAGGCAGTACCTCTATCAGCTATGATGCGTAGTGGATCGCCAAATATACTTCCTTGAATTTCCAATTTCTCAATCACTTCTTCCGTTGATAGCGTCTTGGTGGGATACATCCATACAAATTTCGTAAAACCGTCAACTATGACAAGTAAATATTTGTAGCCTTTCTTAGTTGCAGGTAAAGGACCTTGATGATCAATATGGTATGTTGATAGCGGTAGATCATCTTTCTGTATGGGGTGCAAGAACCCTTCACTTTTCCCCGCCTTCCGTTTCACCAATATGCATTTGACACAGTTTTCCACGCAATGTTTAATTTTTTTACGTAAACTGGGAATCCAAAACTCTCTCAATATAAGGTCCTCGATTTTCTTGGTTTTGAAATGACCGTTTTCTTCATGTGTCTTTTCGATAATATCCCTTTGCATTCGAGTAGGTATGACTAACAATTCTTTTCCTTCGTAGTTCTTATATAAAATATTATTCCTCAAGAAATAATCTTCGTGCTGATGACCTTCGCTTAACAATTTGGATATCGTGCTTAACTTGTCGTCTTTACTCTGAGCATTTTTTTATCAATTCTATAAAGTCATTTTGAATTAAAGCTAATACCGTATTTCTTGCCTCATTCTGTTGCCTGGTCTGTGCTCAATTGTGTAGTTGAATTCTTCGAGCAAGAGTGCCCATCTTGCTACTCGTGTTGCTAATTCACCCTTATGAATCGTTTGAGTGAACGCGGCACAGTCCGTAACGATTTTGAACGGGATGCCTAATAAATAATGCCTGAATCTTTTTAGAGCATAGATAATGGCGAGAACTTCAAGTTCATAACTGCAGTAATTACTTTCAGCTGGGCTAGTCTCCTTGCTAAAGTACTGGATTGGGTGTAAATTACCTTGTTCGCTCTTTTGTAAGAGTATCGCGCCAAATCCGTCTTTTGAAGCGTCGGTATGTAGTTCGGTTTCAGCTTCGGGCGAGTAGATTGTTAGTACTGGTTTGTTTGACAATATTCTCTTTAATTCTTCGAACGCTCTTCTTTGTTCGTCTCCGAAGGTAAACACAGTTGACTTCTTAAGTAGGTCACTAAGAGGTTTCGCTATTTTTGAATAATTCATGATGAATTTACGGAAATATCCCGTTAATCCTAAAAATGACTGAACTTGTTTGGTCGTCTGAGGTTCAGGAAATTTAATAATTGCTTCTGTCTTTAGTTTACTCGGTTGAATTTTCCCACATTTGATTTGATGACCCAAGTATTATATTTCCGTCTTTAAAAACTGACATTTCTTCCACTGGATCTCCAACCCATATTCTTCGGATATTTTGAGCACTAGCCTTAAGCTTTCTAATGCTTGTTCTTCGTCTTCTGATAGTATGACTATATCATCCATCACGACCAACATGATACCAGATTGAATTAAGTCTTGATAAATATAATTTACGAACCTCTGGAAGTTAGACGGTGAAATACTCAACCCAAACGGCGTTTTCAAGAATTCGTAATGTCCTGCGTGAGTCACAAATGCGGTGTACTTATAGCTTTCTTCTTCAAGTGGGAGATGGAAGAACCCATTCCGCAAATCTATGGTAGTAAATACTTTAGCTCCTCGGAGATTATCTAGTTGATCTTCGATATTAGGTATTGGATATCTCTCTTGAACTATTTTTCTATTTAATTTTCTAAAATCTTGGCAAATCCGAATGTCTCCATTTTTCTTTTTTACTAGAACAATCGGACTAGCATACTCAGAATAACTCATTTGTATTATTCCATCTTCTAGCCATTGTTTGATTTGTTTGTCGACTTCGATTTTTTCAGACTGAGAAAGTCTCCTCGGTTTTTGGTACACAGGGATGTTGTCTTTCACTATAATTTTAGTCTTCAAGGGAGCTGTTTTGGTTTTGTTTTTAACAGGGTCGTAATTTTCGCATAATTCCTTAATTTTAGTTACTACTGTTTGATTATTTATATGCTCCATGTCTATGTCTGGAAAATCTAAATCTATTTTCCATACTTCTGGCAATTCTTCTTTGTTTACTGTGCCCTGCGTATCTTCTAAACCGTCTGTCGTCATCTTTTCTTCAACAGTTTCCTCATCTTTTCTTGTTGTCAAGTCGTCGATCACTTTCATTCCACTTCCATCAATTGTCACTCGAACTTCTTGTAGAGTATCGTAGCCTATAATTAATGATGTTTTAATTGCATTTGTTGGTACTACGTGTAATTTAATTCGCAATTTAGCATGGTCAATTTGAACTTCTGTTATAAAAAATCCTAATGTACGTAGCTTTTGTTCTCCTATTCCGTATAGATCAATAGGCGATTCTTCTTCTAATTTCTCACCCATAGTTAGAAAATCTTTAAGTCTCATCAAATTTACGTCACTTCCTGTATCCAATAACGCAGAAAATGTTTGGCCCTTTATTTGGATTGATCGTATGGCTCTATTTTCCTTAGTTTTTATTACGGCTACTGTTGCCTTTTCTTGCTTCTCAGAGTTAGTTGTTCCTTGTGTTGGTTTGTTGCAATCCGACGATTTATGCCCAAATTCTTTACACCTAAAACATTTTAACCCTTTCGCTCTTGATGGACATGAGTTTGACTTATGACCTTTGTCGCCACAGTTGAAGCAAAGTACGCCATTTCTTCCGTCGTCATTTACTTTCATCTTATTCTCTTCTTCGTTTTGTTTAAACTTTCTTGTTTTATCTCTTCGTCTTATTCTTACTTCGTATGTTGTTGATGTTTTGATTAAATTGTACACTTTTACCTTCTCTTTCAACTCTTCGAATGTAGTAGCACCGTATAGGACTGCCTTGTTACGCACGTCGTCAATTATGCCATCTATAATATATTGGATGACAACTTCAGTTTCCAGATCGCCTCTGCTCGCAATTTCCCTCATCACAAGAATATATTCTTGAATAGATTCTTCTCGTTTCTTCTTCCTATTCATTAATAATCTGTGAATTTCGGAGCTACTGACTTTCGTGTCAAATTCCTTTAAAAGTAACTTCTTCAAAGTACTCCATGAATTAATTCCTTGCTCGGCTTGAACTAAAAGTTTTTCTAAGTCTGTTAACGATTTCTTCGCAAATATTAATTTCTGTAATTCATTCCAGTTTAATAAACTTGCCGTCTCTTCAAATTCCATTATCCATTTTTTCACTGGGTACCCATCTTTGCCACTAAAAGTTCTCATAGTGCTCTCTACGTCACGGAATGACATACCAAATGTTTCAGATTTAATATTCATTTCGGCCATACCTGCACAAAGGTTTGCACTCGTGTTGACACTCGTCCGTATCCGTCTATTGGCCATAGCTTGTGCACCTCTGTCAATGCTTCCATGAATATTTTCTTCTTGTACCCCTTGGATTTCGTCATCCTCTTCCTCGTCTTCTGCTTCCTCTTCTTCTTCGTCTTCCGCCTCCGTCTCAAGGTTGTTGAGAAAAGACAAAATACGTTTTGCAATTTGATCGTTGTCTCCCGAATAACTCAAATTTAGAATGTTGCACACAGAAATTAAATCAGCGTCATCTCCGGCAGCTTTTATTAAATTAAGTTTATTATTATAATCATCCGAATTCTCGACATATTTAAAACCACCAAATTTACGCAACTTGTTCCTATTAAGACGCGTTTGTTCACCACCGAACACAATTGTGTTTAAAATTTTTAAAGATTTAGCTTTACTGTTCACAATATTAACGTTTACTGCATTTATATCTCCTAAAGTGCCCATATTTTGTTATTATTAATTATTATGCCCCTTTAATAAACGTAAACCGCACGCTACTGGTGAAATACTTCTGGAATTTTCCACTCTTGCTGACGCCGCACTCAAGGGCACGCCACCATTCATTCAACACAACAGCCGGCTAATGTTTTATCGTCAACTAAATGCACTATTATTTAAATAACAGTTTTTTAACACAGTTCAACACACTTTTACTCTTGTTTTAATGTTCAATCCCGTGTCGAGTCCCCAAATTGTAGGATAAAAGTGGTGATATTTCAAACACACTAGACACAATTGTTTGACGAAATTAAATATTAAAAGATGGTATTACAAAAGATTAAATATTAAATGAACAGTGTTTCCAGCTACTTAGATGAATTTACACGATACAAAACTATACAATAATCATAACAACAAGTGCAACTTCTCTCTTCTACAGAACTCTCTCGTCAACTGAGTACGTACGCTCCCGGCGGCGTTCTCCCACGGACAGCGCTGTTTCCCCCACTCCTACATATATATATATATATATATATATATATATATATATATATATATATAAATATAAAAATAAATATAATATGTTTCTTTTTACCTGATTATATCATATATTTTTCCTATATTACATTCCGGACATTCATCCATACTTGGAGGTGGTCCATCATTATAATATTTATCAGATGGTAGATTCCAATGATCCACACATGGTAATTTTTTAATAACATTTAAATCCGTTTTATACTTTAATGGGAGTTTTTCCACATATTTAGTAAATTGTTTCCACTAAATAAATTTAATATGTATTCAAATTTTTCTTTATCAATTTTTTTTACAAATATATGCTATAGGTGCTAATTTTCCAATTATCGAAAGTAAAATATTATTATTAAAAGAATCATTTTTTATTATTTGTTTATAATCATTATATTTATTTTCTGATAAAACACTTATACTGTAATAAATATTTAACAAATCATTTGCTACTATTAGTAATGCCATTTTAAAATAATTAAAGAAATTTAGAAGTATTCAAGTGTAAAATATAAAAATTACTGATGCATGCTACATAAAACTTCTAATTTATATGTTAAAATATGTGGAGGGGAGGAAGAAATATTTTAAACATTTATTAATTTTGATAATAATATTTTTAATTGTTTATATATACTAATATTAGGACAATCAATATTAAACAATGAAAAATTATTTTTTTCTGCTTTTACTAGCGTATTTGAAAATTCATCAAATTCATAATAATAGTCATTTATGAAAAAATATAATCTACCGTTTGTATATTTAAAAACAGAATTTATATTATTAGGAATACCAGGAAATTGTGATTCAATATTTCCATAATTATCAGTGTTAAAGTAACACTCATTAATTGTTATAAAAGAATCATTGTTATGAAATATGAATGTTTTTTCCATGTTTGTAAAAACGGCTCCTTTAATATTTTTAATATTTTTAGTGTATGGATTTACTGTATTTTCTAATTGTAAAGATGGAAATTTTATATTATATGTTTTATCATTAATTATAATTACAATATTACCATTTGGTCTCAAATAAATAGCATCTATTTTATAAATTTTTTTAGGTAAAAATGGCAACCAATCTGTTATAAGCAATGGGGTAGGATTAAAATTTTTTTCATTTAATTTTTTAATCCACACCCATTTATTATAAAATATGTATAACTTGGTTTTTAAAACTAAAAATGTAGTTACGTTTTTTAGTTCACATAAATTTGGATAAGGAATTAGGGTTTTGTTATTTTCAGTTTTATTAAGTAAATTAAATTTAGTTGTTAAACTTTCTTCTGTTGTAAAACTTTTTTCTGTTTTAATTCCATATAATGTTTGAATAGCTGATATATCATCCAAATGTATATCATAATAACTTTTGTTTATAAATACATTATTTTGGTAATTTGGAAACATTATTGCATAAAAATTATTAGAATGTTCAATACCTAATGAATGACCAATTTCATAAACTAATATATCAAAAAAACTTATACTCTCAAAATCAGAATTACTTAAATCAAAATTCCAATTTTCTGTCCGATCCAAATGAATTTCCACCGGTTGAATATTTGGGTAATCAGCATGAGCTAGTACATTACCCGGCCCATCAAAATATTCACGACAAGTAATGCTTTTACTATATTGATAATGTTGACTATATCCAAATGATATTATAATATCAGCATTATATAATTCTTGTGATTGCAAAAAAATTAAATTTGTATATTTTGACCATAAATTAAAAGCTTTTTGTATAATGCTTTTAATATTATTATCATCTACTCTATGATAATACCAATAAATTTGATTTTTATTCCATATTACTGAAGAAACTCGAAAATTTATGTCTTTTACACCACATCTTGAAGTTTTTATAAATTTTATAATATTAGAACTATTTTCCTTCATATATTTTTGTTTAAATAATTTTACGGCATTTATATAATTTGTACTATTTTCTGATAATGATATAAATTCATTATCACTAACATTTAAATATCCATATTTATATAAATAAGACGAAAGCAAATTAAAATTGCTTTCATTTAAATTTGCATTAACACATAAAATTAATAATAAAAATAAGAAAATCATTTTTTTGTTATTTAAAAAACTCTTGCTTATAATATGTAAACTTTATAAACTTTTAATATTTATTAAAGTTTAAATTAGTACTGTCACTAGCACTGTTATATTAGAAACTGTTTTTAAATTGTATTATAAAACTAAATATATAGAAAATGAAATATATACGTATACACATATATATAATATAAGTACAGCAAGTGCATACACCTTTTTTAATATTATCTATTAACTTTAATATAAAAATTTTTTTCTTCATAAATTGTACCATTTGTATATAGTTTAAAAGTTTCACTCATTATGACAATAATTTTTTTATGTTACCTTTAAATATATAAATAGTAATAATAATAATTAGAAACTTTTTTCTATATAAATGGTATAGGTATATTAAAATAAAATACATAATTTTATATAAATATTTTTTTATTTATTTTATAAAGTACAAAATTTTTACAAAAATTAAAATATACTACTACAATCTAACATATTTTTAAGTTTATATACATTACTTACAGCACATACATATGGTTCGGGATGTTCAAAACATCTTAGAATAGTTAAACAAGTTTTTAATGGCTTAAATTCGCTAAATTCTTCTAAATTTATTATTTCACAATTACATAAATTATATAAGTGTAAAAAGTTTTTGTTTATTAAACCTTTTACATATATTTTATTACATGTTTGGATTATTTTTTTTTAAATATAATATATTTTTTCATTTGATATGTATCCAACACTCCATCGCAAACCATGATGTTTTTTCTCCAACCAAATTGCAGTTTTTTTATCTTGTGGTGATAAATTTTCCGACGCAAATGGTGGCTTAATTATAAAATGTTGTAATTTAGGACCATCTCTTGTAAGAATGGCAATTTCCTTTGGAACCATAACATAATTAATTAGCTGAAATCCTTGTAGATCAATAATAAGCTCCATTTTCCTTACAGTTTAATATTAAACTAAAGTACTTTTGTTTTATAACACTAATTCATATTTTTAAAAATGTAATTTTGAAATAATACTAATGTATTATAATGAATTAAATAGATGTTTTAACTGCACCAGTTAAAGGATTATATTGTATAATACAATCGTGAATAATAAGGCAATAAACAGAAGTATCTGCAGGAAAATTATCACTAGATTCAAATTCTAAACGAATATCTACGGTGCTGTTTTAAGTGTTTCATTTTGTTGGGAACAATCAATAACAGCTATTGGAGCAATATTTTTAAAATCTATTTTTGTTAAAATTGGTCCAATATAAATGTCATAATATTTATAATACGATTGTGGTAATTTTGCATGCATATCATATAAAAGTGCATATTGATTTTTTTAAAAATTAATATTTAAATTATCATGAGGGTAACAAACTGAATTTAAATACAATTTAATATTGGTTAAATTACAAGAATCAAAATAACTACTATCTTTACTAATTACATTTTTTCGATTTGTTTGAAAACCAACAATTACAAATCTAGGTTTTTCTAATTGAGTAGATGATTTTATTGACCATGATTGTTTCTTGGCTACTAGAAGAACTGGATATTCATGTAAATCCCAAGATCAAAAAGCACAAGGTAAAAATTGGTTTGAATTCGTTATTTTTAACAATATTAGTCTTTTTTCATCATTAACATTAATGTGTGACACTTTCCAATGTATTTTGTTTAAATTAAATTTTAAATTTTCTGATGATGTATAAGCCCCATTATCATTTCTTGCTCTTATTAATACTAATTCTTGTTTAACATTTAATAGTAATCTATTATTATCCTCAAAAAATACAAGTAACATTTTTAATGGAATGCATACATTAAACTTACCATCTTTGTCTAAAATATTAATATTTAATCCCCATCCAGCATTTTCAAGTATATCACTTTCAAATTTATTTAAAGAAGCATAAGCTTTTAATGTAGAAGTAATTCCAACATTTTTAACTTTATCAATTTCTACACTATTAATTAAGTATTTAATTTCATCAAACAAATAAGCAATTCCGTTATTTGTTATTTTTGCATCAGGAGGAGGTGGTGAATTATCTTCTTTTAATAATTTTCCTTCAATGTATAAAAAACTCTGACTTGGTATTATATATAAATATTGTTGATTAATTTGTATTCTGATTTCATCACTAAGATTAAATGCTGATGCTACAATTGGTTGATGACTATGTACTTCAATTCGAGATATATTATTATTAAACACAACACTTTTTGTAACATCTAATATGTCATTCATTTTTCCTTTTTTTATGGGTAAACGTACACGTAAACCAAGAGACTTTAAAAATAATAAATTGTCTTTTGTTAACACTTTCTTGGTTGGTGAAAAACTGACTTCATGCGCTATTGTTTGCGTTCTTTTGTAATCAATACCCATTTTTATGAAACTTTTTTAAGATGTAATCTAATAGTTATTTTTTCACCACGAAAATTTATAAGTTTTCCGTCTTGATCAATAATATTTACACTAATATTGTTTATTACTTGAGTATTCACAGGTAAATAAATAACATTTGGTGGTACTTCATTAATTTTATATCCAGGCTTAACTGTTGGATAAAATTCATGTAAAATATGTACTGGAGAACCATTTTTATAAGATCCTTTTATAATATTACAATCTATTAAAATTGTATTTACTTTAATAATATTTACAGGTAAATCACTCTCATGTATTATATTACTTGCCAATATTCGTTTTTCAAACCCTAATAATGACCCAAAAGAATCATTTTGTTGAAAATCAATAGTAACAGTACTTACAAGTTTACATTTTAACGTATTGTTATTTGCTTTTAAACTAATAAAAAAAATTTCTTTCTTTTTTCTTTATAATTTCATAAGTATAAAATTTGTTATCAGAAATATATGAAGGATCACATAATTCTTTTTTTAAAATATTTTCTAAATTTTCAATCTCATATGATCCTACTGGTATTGAAAATATTTGAAAATTTTTATTTTTACTATTTTCATTTTTATAATAAAATTTGTTGTTCGTTTCATCTATATTAGGTATTGAATATGTTTCAAAATTAGTTAAGCCCAGTACATATTCGCCATTATTTAAATAAATTGGAGGCAAAAAATCTACACTTATTGTAGAACTATTACCATCAAGTGTTACTATCATTGAATCCATAATTAAACTAAATTAATTATTATTTTTTTGACTATTTATTAAAAATTTTAAACATAAATGCCCACAATTATCAGAATTAAAATTTTGATAACGTTTATAATTATATTTAATTTTACAAGTTGGTCCTAAATAATTTATAATTTCCTTTGGTGGTGGCAAATTTCCAAAACTATCAAAATACTTCACATTTTTATTTTTTTTATGTATGCAACCCAGTGTGTTCCAGGTCCTTGTTGAGAATCTAAATTTACTATAGCACATTAATTTTTTTTTAGGTAATTTATCTCGCATGTAAACACCACGAAAAAAATTAATATTATTATTATAAGCATATAATTTCAAATCTTCTTTACTCAGGGTTTTTTTCGGCAAACTTTTTTTGTTTTTTGCAACTTTTTTTTAATACCAGCACCACGTTTATATGGTTTTAAATATAAACCTTTACCTAAAGCTTTGCTGACACCATAGGAAGCAACAGAACTTACAGCGCCAGCTACTAAAGCTTTTGCAATTAAAGGAATGAGCACCTCTGGTAAAAACCCACCATGTTTTGGTGTTTTTATTATGCGCTGTTTTTTCACAATTTTCTTTTTTTTTTGTTTAAACCCACTCCAAGTTTTCTTTTTGCTTTCATAGCGTTTGTTACAGTCCAAGCTGCAACTTTTTCACCAAATGAAGAGTCCCTTGATTTTACTCTTTCCCACGCTCTTTCTTGTAATATTTTATCCGCTCTGTGTCTTTCTTCTAAATTATTAAATTTTGAATATGAAATATCATGTTCACGGCATGCAGCATCTAATTTATTAATACCAGTATTTCCACTTTTTAATCTTTTTTCTAATTTTGTACCAGAACCACAATATTGATAACCAGGTATATGTAATTCTATAGGTAAAGAATTAATTGTTTTATTTAATAAGCCAACACCGTAATTATATTTTAAATTTTGTGATTTATTTTTTTGATGTGTAATCATTGAAATTCTCTTTAAAACTAAATATATATATATATATATATATATATATATATATTTAAAGAAAAAGCTTTTATATTAAATTATAAAATTAAATATAATTTATTATTGTTTAATAAATAATTAAAATAAAAAAAAACTTACATAACATTATTTTTATTTATCCATGAGTTATGTGACTTATCAAATCCTAACCATTTAACAAATACTTGTGATCCTTTCCTTTTTAAAATTTTTTCAACTAAATATATATCCGAATACTTTGTTTTTTGTAATTCATGTTCATAAAATCCTCCTGTAACAGGCTGTTCTAAGTAATCTTTTAATTTATAAGTTACAGGATTTGTTATTTGTACTTTTGAGATTTTAAATATTTCAGTTGACTAATTAGGAGTATACCCTTTTTCAAAAACACTTTTCATTTTTGAAATGCTAACAAAATCACCAACTTTAAATTTTGCACGACCACTTATTTTTAAATTATTATAAATGGTTTTTAATAGAAATTTTTCATTTTTATTATTTATCTCTATAGGTCTCATTTTAATAGTTCTATGCTTTGTACTATTGTATGTTTTAATTAACTTTGGTAAAATATCAATCCACTTATATGAACCACGTAAACTAAATTCTTGCCACATTTTATTTTTTAACGTTCTATTAAATCTTTCAACAATTTTTAAAATTACTATTGTAAAATTCTTTTCCATTATCAGTTTGCAAATTTTTAGGGATTCTTTTTCCTTTAAGAATATTTTCTAATGCTTCTGTAATTACATCGCCAGATTTATTTTTTACTGGTTTTGCCCACGCATATTTAGAAAATGTATTTATTACAGTTAGCATATAGTTATAATTTTTATTTTCATGTCCATATGGTATCATTTCCACAAGATCAGCTTGCCACAAATCATCAATTCCTTTTGTTATTACTCTACGTCTTGGATAGTTTTTTCGAGCTGGTTTATGGAGTTCTTCTACAACTTGTACAGCTGTTAACAATTCTTCTTCTGTTTTAAACTTTTTCTCAAATGGTTTAATTTTTTCTTCTAATTTATTTATTTTTGTTTCTAAATTATTAACTTTATTGTCAACATACAGTTTGTTAGCTGCATTACTAGAAACAATTGGTGTTTTAACATTTCCAATATTCTTTAATTTTGCATCAAAAATGTAATCATTTTTATATTTTTTTAAAATAATAAAACTAAAATTTAAATAATTTTCTAAGTCTATTATTCTTTTGTCAACATATTCTTTAGTAACAACATCAGTAGAATTTGAAGGAATACCAATATTTACAATTTGTTTTCCATCAAAATCAATTCTACCATTTTCATTCAATTGTATAATTTCATTTCTATCATTTTTTTCCTTTTCAGAGAATAACGTCCAAATTTGTCAACGCTCATATTAAATATAAATATTAATCTATTATATTTGCTTCTTTTAATTCTTCAATAATTGAAATTATTTCATTATCATGACCTGTATGTCCACTTTGTTTAGATGCTAACAATAATCGCAATCTACTGACTAGTTCATTTGGAACATCCCAGTATATATATTCACGTTTATAATTTGAAATGTTTAAATTTGTTGGTAATAAACCCGATCCTGTAGGAGAATATTTTACTGGTTTTTTTCTTTTTCTTAATGAAAATCGTCTTTTGTCATCAACAAAATGTGGTTTTAATATATTGAAATATTTAGGTGAACTTGACATTTTTAATAAATTATTGGTTGAATTTAAATGAGCGCTTGTTTGCTCTAAAATTTTAAAATATTCATTTTTATCCAACTCAGTATAATCTACAGGATTTTTTTAAAATATTAATTCATAAAGACCTTCTGTACCTTCATATTCTTTTCCCTTTATTATTATATCATTTTTGTCTATTTTAACCTTTTTTTTACCTAATTTAAATGTACCATCTTTAGCTAATTTTATACCATATTCTTTATCAAAATCTTTATCTTTATTTAAAAATTTTATAAAATATTTTTGCCCCAAATTTCCTAATTTTAATTTTAAGTTTTCCATTTCCTCTTGTCCTTGAGGAGTATTCATAGCTTCTTTTGCTTGTGAAATTGGAGAAATATCTGGGGTTTTCTCATAAATATTTTCTTTATTTTCATAATTTTCTATTTTAATATCTGAACTTCTTGGGGTTTCTAAATCATAATTTAAAACTTTTCTTACATTTTTTTTCTTGTTTATTATTGAAGATTTGTTTTCTTTTTCTACCTCTTGTTGCATTTTTTTAATTTCATTTTTGTTTGAATTTTTTACCAATTCTTTAAGCGGGTTTGTTGTAGGTTTAAAAGTTTCTTGTAATACTGCTTCAGTATCCATTTTATTATGTTTTAATGCATTAAATTTTTCTTTTAATACTTTACTTACTTTAATTATTTCTTGTATAGTATTTTTATTATTCATTTTTATAATAATTCATTTTAAACAGAATTAAGTTTAAGAAATTTATCTAACCCCTTTCGATAGCGACCTTCTTTCTCACTATCTTTATCTATAACTGCGAACCCATATTTATCTTTCCAACAATTTATACAAAAATTTTGAAATTTGTTAAATGACATATCTGAGTTTACATGATCATCATATATATGTTGTAAATTTGTTTTATCTTGTTTTAACAATATAATAAAATTAGCATTATCTCTAATTAAATGTTTAGGTAATTTTGCATAGGTTTGAGCCAAATAAAATGAATCCACACAATTATGTCTTCCCACTGAAAAAAAATCTCTCATACAATCTTGTTTATCACATATTACATCATCAAAAATTATAACAGAAAATTATTTTGCTTCAGATGGTTTTATAACATCACTGTTTTCATTATAAGAAAAAAAACCCCATACCATTTACTTTTGAAACACATTTTTCTAAAAATTTATATTTCGGTTGGTGTAATGATTTAGAGTATAAGTAAATGTTTTTAAACTTTAATCCATTTGCATGTGTAAGCAAACTAATTAAAATATTTGTTTTTCCACAATTACTTGGTCCTACGATTATACATCTTACACTATTTGGCAATAATTCACTATGTTTTCTAACTATTTTATTTGGTTGTATAGTATCAAAATTATTTACACAGAAACGTTGTTTTTGCTTCACAAATTTCATATTGACTATTAACAATCAATAAAATAGCAGTATTTTATACATTATTTATATAAAAAATATACAATTAAAATACAATTATACAAAATAAATTATTTTATTTAATATTCTAGTCAATAATTATAATGTCTGAGTCTGGTAAAATAATTGAGTAATGCCCCCATGGTAAAGTATTTATTGTTCCTTCCTCTATATAACGTTTATCGTCATTAGCACTTAATGTTAATTTGTTTTGTTCAATTGAAAAAATGTTATGACTTTTAGAAACAATATTATTTTGTTTCTTAAACATTTTTGTTTTATTAAAAAGAGTATTTTTGTAATCTTTTATACTTATTTTTTTTGTAACAGTATGTGAAATTCCTTTTGCCTTTGATATTGAAGTTTCGTTTTCTAAAGTAAAAGAATACATTTTTGCACGCAATCCTGCAAATTCAGTCATAATTAATCCTGAATTCTCATCTTTAAATAAACCCACCACCTTTTTATTAACTTGTGGTATTAAATATACATTATTAGGTGCATAGTCAGATGTATCAAAAAGGTGTATATCTTCTTTAATATATTTGTATGGATCATTGTTAATTAATTTGTAAATAAGAGAATCTGTGTCCATGTATAATAATATTGAAGAGGAGTATTTTTTTTTGTATATAATTATAATGAAAGTTGTACATTAAAGTTTTTGAAATATCTAAAATTGCCATTCCAATGTATATTGGTTTATGAAATATAATTTTTACTTTACTTAATTCAATAGAAACTAAATTTTCAGTAAATGGTATAAATTTTTTAAAATTTGGTTTTGCAATTAATTTTCGTGCACCTCCTTTCCCACCCCACTTACTTACTAATTTTATATCTTTTCTATTACGAATATTTTCCATGCTTTTTCCAAATACCGCATTATTCATTAATTTCAAAAAAAAAATTTCAAACTCATTTTTCGCAATTTTTCTAAAATTAGTGTTTTTATCGATATAATTTTTTAACCAAAAGGACTGTTTAAATTTTATTACCCGATGAATTTTAACCAGTTTTAAACCCAATTGTAAAGCCTGTTTTAAATTTATATGGTGTAATACATATTTTTTTTTATCGTATAATGTAGTTTTGGAGGTGCACGTTGTTCGGAACACAGTGGAAAGTCTTTGTGTGCATCATGTAGGTGTGTAGGATACTCCAAGTCAACCTCAAAAATGTAACCGTCATGTTCATTGTCTTGTATAGTCATAATATCAAAAGTTTTAATTTCTTCATTCGATAACCATTTAAATTGACTGTGAGGTAAACACTGTGTCATAGCCCATCCATACAAGTTGCACGCATCAAAGTACATAAGATATTCTTCGGGCAAATCGGAGTTATAAGATGTCATATAAGGATTGTTGGCTTTAGCATACCGAGTGGTGCACTGACAAATGCCACCACGAATACCACGTTCAAAAAATAGAATCATATCTATATCTGTTAGCAACTCCAGTTCCACCCCAGTCATTTTTAGCATGGCATCCCACGCTAAACCTATAAAATATAATATTTTATATAATATAATATAATTTAAAAAAATATTATTTACCTGGAGTTGTGAAATAATGTACAGGATCAAGCCCATATGCTTTTAAACAAATATTTCTAAAGTTTTCAAAAACATCAGCTAACAATAGTACATCAGTTTGTATGTACTCCATATAATCGCCTAAAGTTTCACAATTAAAAGTTTTCCATATATTTTGTGCATGGTTGTAGTCTTCGTCGCTAATATCTGTTTTCTTTAACTTGGAATAGAATAATGCTTGTGGTGTTAATTTAATTTCTTCCAAACATTCCCAACAATTTATGTAATCATACGGAAAAATCCCATTTCTTTTTAATAAATTAAATTTACTGCTAAGTGGATAATGTTGTCGCAATAATTTACATTGCGCCGGCTTCATATATTCAACAAGTTTCTCCAAAGAATTATTAAGAAATCTAAAAATATATAAAATAAATATACATATAAGCTATAAATTATTTTAATTAATTTACCTTAATGAATCTAGAAAACGAAGTTCCATACCATTAACCCATTTAGAAAAGGATACATATTTTTCCTCATTAGTAGGAATTAAATTAATTCTTTCCTCACTTACTCCCAATTCTCTCACAAGTAGGTGGCTGTCGTATCCACTTAAATTGTGAAAAAATATTGGTATGTAATTAGGCAACTTATAATTTAAATTGCACTTGTTGTGAACGGCTCCACGATATTTGCCTACAATTATTAATATTAAGTTATTTTATTGTTATTAAAACAGTTTATAAACTCACCAGATAAGTGACAGTGGTCTCTAACTTTATGTTCTAAATTGTTCCCAATCTTCATCAAGCATGTCAATAGGCGCGCTGTTTTTATAAAATGTTTGCACCATTTGCACAACCCCTTCCAAACGATTCATAAACAATGAAGATGCTTCAGAACATCGAAATGATTCGTAAAAGGATAAAGAATCATCGTATGAACAAACTACTTGGTATGCAACAGCACATGGAATATGGTTCTGGTATGCATTTGTGTAAGTACCAGCTGGATTTGGTTGGCAAGTATCAATAGGAAGAGTGAAACAATCAAAATAACAAAAGGATGACGTTCTTTATTCATAAAATTTTTAAATTTCAACCATTTTCATCTTCACTCGGCATTTCAATTTTTACAGCATCAACGTATGCACAGTCATTAACAGGACAGTCTAAAAGATTTTTTGTACCAAAATACTGAAGACACCGATCACAAATAAATTTTTCATTCTTTCTTTTTGATAATTGCGATGATAAGAATCGAGGTAAAGATTTTATCCATGCATAATGTGTTTGTTCGTCCTTTTTAAAATAAAGAAGGTTAAAATGAGAAACACATTTATTTTTAGTAAAATATAAAGGTCCAACAACATCATATTTTTTAAATTTAGAATTGTACTCTAACCCATATATATATATATATATATATATATATATATATATATATATATATATATATATATATATATATATATATATATATATATATATATATTAATTGATATGTTATTTTGTTTCTCAAATTTGGAAATTTCCGCTAATGGAGTAGGACAATGTATACCCGATAAATTAAAAATTTCATTAAAATTCTGGGGATATTTAAAAGGTCGATAAGCATCTTTGTCAGCAGGATACATCGCGGAAAGGAGTGACCAAATAAAACATTTTTGATCGTCATTTTGCACATTTATAACCGCTTTTTTTGCTTTAATATTTTCAGGAAGATCTATAAATGAAGAACCACTGCTATTTGTTGCATCAAATTTTGATATATTTACCTAATAAAGTAATTAATATTAAATATATTATATAAAAAAATAAATATTAACTTACCTGTAAATAAATTATAGCATTTAATGCTTTACCACTGTCGCGTTCTTGGAACTCCGACATATTGTTTATTATGGGCTCTTTTACATTTTTTTCATACCATGTTGTAAAGTTATCCCCAGCGTTATTGGAGCCATTTTTGACTGATGACATATTTCTGTTAAATGTTCTTTTTCCCCTTTTTTAATTATATACTCACACACTAAATTACAATTTAGTTTTACTGGTGATTTATAATTATACATAAATTCCCCAACTTTTTCAATTAAAATAATCATACACGCATTTAAAAACTTTACAGGATCTAAATAATTTTCATTATTTAAAATTTTTACAAAAATATACGTTTCTTAAATGAAGAAGCAATATCTTTCTATAAAACCATTTTAAAACTTATAAAAGCAATGCGAGAAACAATTCGAGAAAAAGTTTTATTTTAACTACACGTTATACGAACAAATGTAGTATATATATACACAATAAGGAAATAATGAAAAAATAGTATAAGGAAAAAATAAAATAATTGTATAAGGAAAAAATTAAAAAATATTATAAGGAAAAAATGAAAAATGGTATAAGGAAAAATATGTCAAAAATAATTATTCTCTAGTCAACTTTTATACTAAGCAGACATATTATTAGGTCTAATTTTATGTAAAAATACATTTAAATTAGTCTAATTAAATATAGTATTGAACAAGAATTTATTCGGGTAAACTATAGTGGTGTTTGTTTAGCAGGAAGTTTAATTTTATGAAGTAGCTGAAAAATGTGGAATATTAATAAAAATATGTGTTGGTACTAAGATTTACACAAATGGAACTAAAATTATGTCATATTTTTGGATTGGACATAATAATATAATATACATGTATAATCCTACTCTTGCAATTAGCACCATCTACCATATTATTTTAATGTTACCCATACAAGTGGACTTGAGGTAAAAAAACTGTTGAGAACATAAATTATAAATTATTCAAGTAAAGTAAGTACATCTATTACATATTTGTAAAAATATTTATAATATAGGAAAAATACTTAATAAATAATAATAAAAATGTTAACCAAACTGTTTTTTTTTTACCCTAAAAAATTTCTTGCAAAAAAAATATTCCTCTTTATGTATTTCTTCTTGTGCTTCTTTTTCTTTTGTTTCTTCTAAAAAATTTCTTGTAAACATAATTTTTTCTGCTTCTGCTTTAGCTTCTGCTTCCTCTTGCGCTTCTGCTTCTTCTTATGCTTCCGCTTCTTCTTCTGCTTCTGCTTCTGTTTCCGCTTCTGTTTTTTCTCCTGCTTTTGCTTCTTTCTTCTGCTTCTGCTTCTTTCTTCTGCACATACCTTTATCAAATCTTAAAATATTTCTTATCAAATTCTCAAAATATTGTACCTACAACTCCTTAAGACATTCCTCGTCACAAGGTAACCACCTTGTTCTATTACGTCACTAAATCCTTATCTTTAAAATCTCTTATCTATGACGTCATCTATCCTTATCTTTAAAATCTAGTGACGTCATCAATCCTTATCTTCAAAATCTCTTATCTGTGACGTCATAAATCCTTATCTTTAAAATCTAGTGACGTCATCTCTTATCTGTGACGTCATCTCTTATCTGTGACGTCATCTCTTATATGTGACGTCATCAATCCTTATCAGTGACGTCATCCTTATCTTATCTCTTATCTTAGATCGTTATCTGCGCCAGAAACCGTCAATTATACCTACTAACATATGCACTCAGGAATACGTAGAGAATCATAAAGAAAGAATAAAAATAATAAACAACGAAATAATTGATAAAATCAATAATGAAAAACAAAAGCGATTTAAAGCCCATAAAAACCCAGTTACTCTACCTTAAAATTTATACTTAAAAGAACATCAAAGACATTTTGGGAAAATTTCAAAACCCAAATATAAGAAAATAAAAGTAAAAAGATATAATAATAATATTGGTGTAATACTAGACGAAAATAATAAAAAACACAGAATAGACAAAATTAAGAAACCTCGTTATAAGAATGAAACATGATATTGTTTCAGATGGAGTTCAAAATGCACAGCACGAGACCTTTAAAACATAGACAAAAATATTGGGGTAAATATTATCAAAATTGGCAACTCTAAATTATACTCTCACTCTAATTATGTTTACTATGCTTACAAATTATTTCCACTTAAAAACGAATTTATAAAATTAAAAGAACAAAAGGAAAATTTATATGAAAAATACAATAATACTCAGGATGTAATGAAATACGAATTATCAAACAATAAAAGAATATTAGACTTCAATTTTAACAGATTAGATACGAAAATTCAATAATTCTTCCAAAATAGAGAAAAACGTGGAATAATAAATGGCCTTGGTTCTATTGTAAACCAAATAACAGGAAATTTAGATTCTTATGATGGCGAAAAATACGAAACTTTAATCAAATAAGTCAAAATCTAGCTACTTTACAAAAACAAAACGAATATGACATTAAAATTAATTTAGAACTCGTTGATAAATTCAATATTAATATCGAAAATATCCAACATAATGAATTACTATTAAAAGCTAGAATCGCGCAAATAGAAGATGATTTTGAGCACACACAATTATTCTTTGTAAAAGAAATATTTAAATAAATCACACTTTTAGTAACAAATATGATAGAAATGTTACACGAAATTGAAACCTCTCTGACCTTTTGTAATCTGGGAAGTCTTCATAGCAGTATTATCAAAAATAATGATTTAAAAACTGAATTAAAAAGCATAGAAATGGAAAGTAAAATTAAAATCTTTAATTTTTGGGATATGACTAAATTAATTAAAACATATTGCACCGTAAAATCCGATGAAATAATCTATCTGCTTGATATCCTAATTTATCATAATGTAAACTATGAACTGTATCAATTAACCCCAATCCCGACTTTTTTAAATAATACCTTTGTATCTTTAGATATAAGACAACTCGTAGGAAAGAATAAAGACAACTTATACTACATTGAATCATGTATTAATGTAAAAAATAACTATTATTGTAATAGTAAATTTGATCATGTAAATAATTGAATTACGAGTCAATTCGAAAAATGTTATAAATTTTAAAAGTTACAATGCAAATAAAATTACAAATGAATATCATATATTCCAAATTGAAAACTCTCATATTGTTATTATAATTAGTCCCACTAACAAACAGATAACCATAGAGTGTCCAAATTATAAAACTTCATTAAACCTTAAAGGCATTTATAAATTCAACAATGAAAAAGATTGTGTAATAGATAACAGAAAATTTGATAAACAAATAAATGGATAAGAAATATTATTTGAAAACTTTGATTTTTCCACTTTCGAAAAGGCTCCAATGTTAAATAAAACTATTCAACTGAAAGACATTAAAACATTGACTGTGACAAAACACATATTACCTACAATAGAGGGAACAAACAATAATAATCCCTCAGTACATTATATAAAAATATATATTTTAATTGTTATAATCACTATTGTATTTATTTGTTATGTTATATATAAGAATAAAATATTAAATAAGCACAATGTAGAAGAAACTAAACAAACTAAGAAACTTCCAGAGGAAGTTCCCTTCTAAGGGTGGAGGAGTTATATATATACATTTATAACATGAATTCTTTTGTTTAGACATATACTAAAACATTATGAGCTGTCTACAATATCTCTTATCGTAATATTCATATTACAAATAAACAGCACGTGCCTAGTTGTTACTCATTATTGAGTATAAATGTAATGCATTAATTATCAACAAGCAATTGTAGTTTTGACTTGTAACTGTTAACATCAAATAAATCTTTTTAAAAATACACTTCTTCGGTATCATTATTTATATAACACACTAAAATATAGTATAATCTGTCATATTCTGCCATAAGTCAGCATATTCCATGAACACATAAGAAAAAACACGTGTCCAAAAGATTTTACTCAAAAATTCATTTTACACCGCAAAACGATGAATTCTGATGAAAAAACTATTTTTCACAAATTGTCTCCGAATATCTTCAAATTGCGTTTTCTAGACGAAAAACGTGTAATTAGAGTGTTTTACAGTAATTTGTATAACTTCAATACGGTAGTTCCACTGGGTTGGAAAGGGCACCACGGAAGCCCTTCAAACGCTTGTATACACTAAAATATAGTATAATCTGTCATATTCTGCTATAAGTCAGCCTATTCCATGAACACATATGAAAAATCTTGTGTCCAAAAGATTTTACTCAAATATTCATTTTACACCGCAAAACGTCGAATTCTGATGAAAAAACTATTTTTCACATATTTTCTCCGAATTGCTTCAAAATGCGTTTTCTACACGAAAAACGTATATTTAGAGTGTTTTACAGTAATTTGTACAACTTCAAAATGGTAGTTCCACTGGGTTGGAAAGGGAACCACGGAAACCCCTCAAAAGCTTGTATACACTAAAATATAGTATAATCTGCAATATTCTGCCATAAGTCAGCCTATTTGATGAACACATATAAAAAAAAAACACTTGTCCAAAAGATTTTACTCAGAAATTAAGTTTACACCGCAAAACGATGAACTCACATATTGTCTCCATATTTTTTAAATGGTAATTTGTATATCTTCAATACGGTAGTTCCACTGGGTTGGAAACACGGAAGCCCTTCAAAAGCTTGTATACACTAAAATATAGTATAATCTGTCATATTCTGACATAAATCAGCCTATTCTATGAACACGTAAGACAAAACACGTGTCCAAAAGATTTTACACAAAATTCATTTTACACCGCAAAACGATGAATACTGATGAAAAAACTTTTTTTCACATATTGTCTCCGGATTGCTTCAAAAGCGTTTTCTACTACGAAAAACGTAAATTTAGCGTGCTTTACAGTAATTTGTATAACTTCAATACTATAATTCCACTAGGTTGGAAAGGGAACCACGGATGCCCTTCAAAAGCTTGTATACACTAATATGTAGTATAATCTGTCATATTCTGCCATAAGACAGCCTATTCCATGAACATATAGGATAAAACACATGTCCAAAAGTTTTACTCAAAAATTCATTTTACACCTCAAAACGATGAATTTCTACCCGAAAAACGTGTATTTAGAGTGTTTTACAGTAATTTGTATAACTTCAATACAGTAGTATTATTGGGTTGGAAAGGGCACCACGGAAGCCCTTAAAAAGCTTGTATACACTAATATATAGTATAATCTCTCATATTCTGTCATAAGTCATTCTATTCCATGAACACATAAGAAAAATCACAAGTCTAAAAGATTTTACTCAAAAATTCATATTACACCGCAAAATGATGAATTCTGAAGAAAAAACTATATTTCACAAATTGTCTCTGAAATGCTCCAAAATGCGTTTTCTAGACGAAACACGTGGATTTGGAGTGTTTTGCAGTAATTTGTATAACATCAATACGGTAGTTCCACTAGGATTGGGAGGGCACCACAGCAGCCCTTCAAAAGTTTGTAAACACTAAAATATAGTATAATCTGTCATATTCTGCCATAAGTCAGCATATTCCATAAACACATAAGAAAAAACATAGGTCCAAAAGATTTTACTCAAAAATTCATTTTAAACCGCAAATCGATGAATTCTGATGAAAAAACTATTTTTCATATATTGTCTCCGAATTGCTTCAAAATGCGTTTTCTACACGAAAAACGTGTATTTAAAGCGTTTTACAGTAATTTATATAACTTCTATAAGGAACAACGGAAGCCCTTCATAAGCTTGTATACACTAAAATATAGTATAAACTGTCATATTCTGCCATAAGTCAGCCTATTCCATGAACACATAAGAAAAAACACGTGTCCAAAAGATTTTACTCAAAAATTCATTTTACACCGCAAAACGATGAATTCAAAGGAATAAACTATTTTTCACATGTTGTCTCCGAATTGCTTCAAAATGCGTTTTCTACTCGAAAAACGTGTATTTAGAATGTTTTACAGTAATTTGTATAACTTCAATACTATAGTATCACTGGGTTGGAAAGGGCCCCACGGAAGCCCTTCAAAAGCTTGTATACACTAGAATATAGTATAATCTGTCATATTCTGCCATAAGTCAGCACGTTCCATGAACACATAAGACAAAACACGTGTCCAAAAGATCTTACCCAATAATTTATTTTACACCGCAAAACGATGAATTCTGAAGAAAACACTATTTTCCACATATTGTCTCCGAATTGCTTCAAAATGTACACGAAAAACGTGTATTTAGATCGTTTTATAATAATTTTGTATAACTTCAAAAACGGTATTATCACTGGGTTGGAAAGGGCATTACGGAAGCCTTTCAAAAGCTTGTATACACTAATATTTAGTATAATCTGTAATATTCTGACATAAGTCAGCCTAATACATGAACATATATGAAAAAACAGTTCAAAGGGTTCAAAAGGTTTTATTCAAAAATTCATTTTACACCGTAAAACGATAAATTCTGATGAAAAAAACTATTTTTCACATATACTCTCCGAATTGCTTTAACATGCGTTTTCTACACGAAAAACGTGTATTTAGAGTGTATTACAGTAATTTGTATAACTTCAATACTGTAATTTCACTGGGTTGGAAAGGGAACCACGGAAGCCCTCCGACAGCTTGTATACACTAAACTATAGTATAATCTGTCATATTCGGCCATAAGTCAGCATATGCCATGAACACATAAGAAAAAGCACGTGTCCAAAAGATTTTACTAAACAAATTCATTATACACCGCAAAACGATGAATTCTGATGAAAAAAGTATTTTTCACAAATTTGTCTCCGAATTGCTTCAAAATGCGTTTTCTAGACTAGATTTAGAGTGTTTTACAGTAATTTGTATAACTTCAATACGTTAGTTCCACTGGGGTTGAGAGGGAACCACGGAAAGCTTTTCAAAAGCTTGTATACACTAAAATATAGTATAATCTGTCATATTCTGCCATAAGTCAGCATATTCCATTAACACATAACAAAAACAAGTGTCCAAAAGATTTTACTCAAAATTTCATTTTACGCCGTAAACGATGAATTCTGATGAAAAACTATTTTTTACATATTGTCTCCGAAATGCTTCAAAAAGCTTTTTCTAGACGAAAAACGTGTATATGGAGTATTTTACAGTAATTTGTATAACTTCAATACTGTAGTTCCACTGCGTTGGAAAGGGCACCAGGAAGCCCATCAAAAGCTTGTATAATCTGTCATATTCTGCCATAAGGCAGCATTTTGAAAATGCGTTTTCTAGACGAAAAACGTGTATTTAGAGTGTTTTACAGTAATTTGTATAAACATCAGAACGGTAGTTTCACTGAGTTGGACAGAGCACTACGGAAGTACTTCAAAACCTTGTATTCACTAAAATATAGTATAATCTGTCATGTTCTTCCATATGTCAGCCTATTCCATGAACATATAAGAAAAATCACGTGTCCAAAAGATTTTACTCAAATATTCATTTTACACCGCAAAACGACGAATTCTGATGAAAAACTATTTTTCACATATTGCCTCCGAATTGCTTCAAAATGCGTTTTTCTACTATGAAAAACTTATATTTAGAATGTTTCACAATAATTTGGAACCACGGACGCCCTTCAAAAGCATGTATACCCTAAAATATAGTATAATCTGTCATATTCTGCCATAAGTCAGCATAGTCCATGAACACTGTGACGGTCTAATTTTGCCTCTGACATTTTCTTGTTCTAGTTCTTAGTTTATTATCTTATACGCACCTTTTCTTGTTCTAAATCTGTTATTCCCGCGTTGTACGTTATTGTTATTGTATCCTTCCCTTATCTCTCTGTATTTATTCATTCTTAGGCCTTCCTTAATTCGTGTTTCGTCCAATAATTCTTTCACATGTGCTCTGTTCTTTATTTGCGGATTTAGAATTCTGTTGTAGTATACCTATGTTCTATTTATGTAATTTATGTTTCACTACTATTCTGTCACATACCTGTATCCCTTTCTTGATTTTATTTCTGCCCTATTTCCCTTCTATTTCGTGGGCTTTAATCTATTTTTCCTCGGCGACTGTTTGGTTTGTGTTTGCGATCTTTGACATGTTTCTTGCCGCTTCGCTGTCAGCGGCGCACGCTTTCGATTTTATTAGGGTTTCTTCTTCATTCTTTATTTCTTCTTTTTGTTGTTTGTTTGGTTTCCCTGTAGCGCTGGATATTTCCGGCGGCATTAGGAAGTGCGAATATACTTTTTTTGGATGGGGGTTTTTGGTTCTTCGCACGTGGGCGATGAAGAGGTTTGGTTTTTGGTTCCGATCGTGATTTTTTTTGCGCGAGGTGATGTTCGGCGAAGAGTTCTGCTAATTTTTGGGTGTGCCGGTGTAAATGAGAGTGATCGACGCTTTGTCTTTTAAAATCCAATATTGTTTGGTTTCGCTTTTGTGCGGATTTTGAGGTCGTCGTGGTGCCGTTTGTGACTGTCCAGTTGGGTGTTTCGGTAGTGAGGCGTGTGGATTCACGAGCACTACGTTTCGTTCTGGACATCATATCTCCGAAAGAGGATCTGGCCGCTCTTCCCTGGTATGTTCGTTGTTGGGGACATCCGCCACCTGGAGCTTCATCTGTCAACATTGTCTGACTCCATAGAGTTTCTCCCGCCCAGCAGGTGCCACCGAGCTAAGTAAACTATGTTCTTTCATCATCGCTTTTCCGTTTTTGTCCCTAGATGCGCGGAAAAACTAGTGCATTTATTAGAAGGTTTTGTTGCCGTAAAGAACTGGGTTGCTTTGTGCTTCCTGCGAACCTGTAATTTCGTGACGCTTCTCGTCGCCATTTTATGGCACTGAGTATTGTTACATTGTTGTAATTATTTTAACTTTAGTAAAGTTTGGAATACCGTCTCATAAAGTTCAATTGTTGTTACAGTTATAGTGTTAAAGTTAAGTCACGTTGGAGCCGTCAGCTCAGTATTCAGTCAACTTGTTTTGATTATATTTTTTTTTTTTTTGAGCCTTCAGCTCAGTGACAAATAGTTTGGGTTACCATTCTTTCCTATTATATTAATATATTGGTTAGTACCTTTATTTTATGGTATTGTTGCCGTTGTTGCAACTAGTAATCCTGCGACGTCTACCTGCGTCAGCTGGCTTGTACGGCCCACTTTTGAATTGGATCCACTTCGATTGTTGTAGATGTGTGTCGGAACTGGGTTACGGGTGTATGTCCACGATCAGGGTGTTTAATGATAGGATATTTTGTCGAAGTGTAACCCTTAGTATAGTTGCTCTATTTATATCAATATTTGCTCATCGAGTTACCGTGCCTTTTGCACGCATTAACTCGCAACATATTAAATTCTATTGTTCTTTTTTTAAATTTGTTCTTTTATTTCTCAAACCTCAGTCGTTTACAGGCAACAACAAAACGGTAAGTAAGATTTTGAGTTATTCGTGGGGACCACCTTTTCGTAATTTTAAGGTCAAAAATTACGTGGCGCCCTTATCCTTTTTAACCGCTCCAGTGGTTTTAACCCAGCCCATCTCCACTGTTTCAAAGCTAGAGGCCTCCCAACAGAACATCCAGGTATCGTGACCCACTCTACCCATTTTTGGGTGTAGAGGAAACCTTTTACGTCACAACACATAAGACGAAACACGTGTCCAAAAGATTTTACAAAAAAATTATTTTACACCGCAAAACGATGAGTTCTGCGTTTCTACACGAAAAACGTGTATTTAGAGAGTTTTACACTAATTTGTGTAACTTCAATACGGTAGTATCACTGGGTTGTAAAGGGCACCACGGAAGCCCATCAAGAGCTTGTATACATTAATATATAGTATAAACTGTCATATTCGGCCATAAGACAGCATATTCCATGAACACATAAGATAAAACACGTGTATAAAAGATGTTACTCAAGATTTCATTTTACACCGCAAAACGATGAATTCTGATAAAAAAAACTATTTTTCACATATTGTCTCCGAATTGCTTTAAAATGCGTTTTCTACAGGAAAAACTTGTATTTAGAGTGTTTTACAGTAATTTGTATAACTTCAATACAGTAGTTCCACTGGGTTTTCAAGTGCCCTTCAAAAGCTTGTATACACTAAAAAATAGGATAATCTGTCATAATCTGCCATAAGTCAGCATAGTCCATGAACACATAAGAAAAAACACGTGTCCAAAAGATTTTAGTCAAAAATTCATATTACACCGCAAATCGATGAATGTGGAAGTTTAGTATGGTAAAAATTCCGCATCCGTTATACTAATCAGTTAAATTCACTATATATATATATATATATATATATATATATATATATATATATATATATATATATATATATATATATATATTATATATATATATATATATATATATATATATATATTTTCTTTAATCAGTGAGCATCGGGGATATTTTACGCACCTGTACAGACTAAACGGTGCGAGTGATTTTAATGAAAATTTTTCTATGATGTAGAGAATAACTCAACTTGATTTCCTGATAATGGGTCATTTTTCTCTACGATGCATAGTTTTTGTGTTAAAAATTTTTAAAGGTCGTATTTTGGCTTTTTGAAACAATTTAAAATCATAAATTTAGTCTTCATTGAAAAATTTAAGACGAAGAACGTTTCTTTGACATGTCAATCAGAACATTTAAATGGAATTATTTATAAAATAAGGACATTTTGAAAAAAGTTAAATTCATAAACATACATTATAGCAATGGGCGGTTATTCCATAGAAGTTTAAAAGGCCTAAAACATTAAATTTAAAAATTATAATTTTTGAAGGTTCATGTCCGTGATTTATGTACATTTCGAAAGTGTTGCCAAACATCTCATAAATAACTAAGTAAAAAACAAATATTCCAATGTCAAGAATTTGACAGCTCGATCGGCTTTTGTTTTTTGCTTAAAGTTGTCAGAGCCATGTCGTGTTTGGTATCAAATGAAAGGTAACGTCAATGGCTGTCATGCAGAAATGTCAAAAATTTGACAGCTCGGACGGCTTTTGTTTTTTGCTTAAAGTTGTCAGAATCATGTCGTGTTTGGTATCAAATGAAAGGTAACATCAAGGGCTGTCATGCAGAAATGTCAAAAATTTGACAGCTCGATCGGCTTTTGTTTTTTGCTTAAAGTTGTAAGAACCATGTCGTGTTTGGTATCAAATGAGAAGTATCGTTAAGGGCTGCCATGCAGAAATGTCAAAAATTTGACAGCCCGAACGGTTTTTGTTTTTTGCTTAAAGTTGTCAGAACCATGTCGTGTTTGGTATCAAATGAGAGGGTTCGCCAAGGGCTGCCATACAGAAATGTCAAAAATTTGACAGCTCGATCGACTTTTGTTTTTTGCTTAAAGTTGCCAGAACCATGTCGTGTTTGGTATCAAATGAAAGGTAATGTCAAGGGCTGTCATGCAGGGGCAGGGTGCGTGGGCAGTTTGGGTGGGCAGGTTGCGTGGGCATTTTTCAGGTTGCGTGGGCTGTTTGGGTGGGCGAGAAAAAATATTGTGAAAGACCCTTAGCGTTAGCACTTTGCGTTTAAATTGGTCCTAGACGGATTGAACGTACGAAAACCAATTAAAAAACACTATCGGCGGAGCCCTAGGGAATACTCGGCGCAGCCGAGTTTTCGCTAGTCCGTTATACTAACCAGGTACATTCACTTTAGTTTCATCAATGACGATCGCCGAAATTTTGCTCACATATACAGCCTGAACGGTGCGTGTGATTTTAATGAAAATTGTTGCAGGTTGTAGAGTATAAGTCAACTTGATTTCCTGGTAATAGGTCATTTTTCTATACGGTGCATAGTTTTTGTGTAAAAAAAAAATTTAAAGGTCGTATTTTGGCTTTTTAAAACAATTTGAAATCAAAAATTTAGTCTTCTTTGAAAAATTTAAGACGAAGAACGTTTCTTTGACAATGTCATTCAGAACATTTAAATGGAATTATTCATGAAAAGAGGACAATTTGAAAGAAGTTAAATAAATAAACATACATTATGGCAATGGGCGGTTATTACACACTGGTTAAAAAGGCCTAAAAGATTATATTTAAAATATTAATTTTTAAAGGTTCATGTCCGTGATTTATGTGCATTTCGAAAGTGTTGCCAAACATTAGATAAGTAATTAAGTAAAAAGCAAATATCTCAATGTCAAGAATTTAACAGCTCGATCGGCCTTTGTTTTTTTGCTTATAGTTGTCAGAATCATGTCGTGTTTAGTATGAAATGAGAGGTATCGTCGAGGGCTGCCATGCAGATATGTCAAAATTTTGACAGCTTGATCGGCTTTTGTTTTTTGCTTAAAGTTGTCAGAACCATGTAGTGTTTGGTATCAAATGAAAGGTAACGTCAAGGGCTGTCTGACAGAAATGTCAAAAAATTGACAGCTCGATCGGCCTTCGTTTTTGCTTAAAGTTGTCAGAATCATGTCGTGTTTAGTATCAAATGAGAGGTATCGCCGAGGGCTGCCATGCAGAAATGTCAAAAATTTGACAGCTCGATCGGCTTTTGTTTTTTGCTTAAAGTTGTCAGAACCATGTCGTGTTTGGTATCAAATGAAAGGTAACGTCAATAGCTGTCATGCAGAAATGTCAAAAATTTGACAGCTCGATCGGCTTTTGTTTTTTGCTTAAAGTTGTCAGAACCATGTCGTGTTTAGTATCAAATGAGAGGTATCGTCGCGGGCTGCCATGCAGAAATGTCAAAATTTTTACAGCTTGATCGGCTTTTGTTTTTTGTTTAAAGTTGTCAGAACCATATCGTGTTTGGTATCAAATGAAAGGTAACGTCACGGGCTGTCATGCAGATATGTCAAAAATTTGACAGCTCGATCGGCTTTTGTTTTTTACTTAAAGTTGTCAGAACCATGTCGTGTTTGGTATCAAATAAAAGGGTTCGTCAAGGGCTACCATGCAAAAATGTCAAAAATTTGACAGCTCGATTTAGCTTTTGTTATTTGCTTAAAGTTTTCAGAACCATGTCGTGTTTGGTATCAAATAAAAGGGTTCGTTAAGGGCTACCGTGCAGAAATGTCAAAAATTTGACAGCTCGATCGGCTTTTGTTTTTTGCTTAAAGTTGTCAGAACCATGTCGTGTTTGGTATCAAATGAAAGGTAACGTCAAGGACTGTCATGCAGAAATATCAAAAAATTGACAGCTCGATCGGCTTTTATTTTTGGCTTAAAGTTGTCAGAACCATGTCGTGTTTGGTATCAAATGAAAAGTAACGTCAAGGGCTGTCATGCAGAAGTGTCAAAAATTTGACAGCTCGATCGGCCTTTGTTTTTTGCTTAAAGTTATTAGAACCATGTCGTGTTTGGTATCAAATGAGAGGGTTCGTCAAGGGCTGCCATGCAGAAATGTCAAAATTTTGAAAGCTCGATCGGCTTTTGTTTTTTGCTTAAAGTTGTCAGAACCATGTCGTGTTAGGTATCAAATGAAAAGTAACGTCAAAGGCTGTCATGCAGAAGTGTCAAAAATTTGACAGTTCGATCGGCTTTTGGGTGGGCAAGTTACGTAGGCAGTTTGAATGGGCAGGTTGCGTGGGCATTTTGGGTGGGCAGGTTGCGTGGGCAGTTTGAGTGGGCAGGTTGCGTGGGCATTTTGGGGTGGGCAGTTTGGCTGGGCAGGTTGCGTGGGTCGTTTGGGTGGGCATATTGCGTGGGCATTTTGGGTGGGCAAGTTGCGCGGGTTGTTTGGCTGGGCATATTGCGTGGGCAGGTTGCGTGAGTAGTTTGAGTGGGCAGGTTGCGTGGGCTGTTTAGGTGGGCGGGAAAAAAATATTTTGAAAGACTCTTAGCGGTAGCACTTTGCATTTAAATTGTTCCTAGACGGATTGGATATACGTAAAACTATTATAAAACACTATCGGCGGAGCCCTAGGGAATACTCGGCGTAGCCGAGTTTTCGCTAGTCTTTTATACTAAATAATTTAATTCACTATATATATATATATATATATTTTCTTTAATCATCATGACGATCTGGGAAATTTTGCTCACCTGTACAGGCTAAACGGTGCGAGTGATTTTAATGAAAATTTTTCCAAGATGTAGAGAATAACTCAACTTGAATTCCTGGTAATAGGTCATTTTTCGGTACGGTGCTTAGTTTTTGTGTAAAATATTTTTGAAGGTGGGATTTTGGCTTTTTAAAACAAAATATTTGAGTTCTCCATGAAAATTTTAAGACGAAAAACGTTTATTTGACATGTCAATCAGGACATTTAAATGGAATTATTCTTGAAATGAGGACAATTTGAAAGAAGTTAAAATCATAAACATACATTATGGCAATGGGACATTATTCCACAATAGTTGAAAATGTCTGAAACATTATATTTAAAAATTATAATATTTGAGGGTTCATGTCCGTGATTCATGGGCATTTCGAAAGTGTTGCCAAACATTCCATAAATAACTAAGTAAAAAACAAATTTCCCAATGTCAAAAATTTGACAGCTCTATCGGCTATTGTTTTTTTTTTGCGTAAAGTGGTCAGAACCATGTCGTGTTTGGTATCAAATGAAAGGTAACCTCAAGGGCTGTCATGCAGAAATGCCAAAATTTTGACAACTCGAGATCGGCTTTTGTTTTTTGTTTAAAATTGTCAGAACAACGTCGTGTTTAGTATCAAATGAAAGGTAACGTCAAGGGCTGTCATGCAGAAATGTCAAAATTTTGACAGCTCGCTCGGGTTTTGCTTTTTGCTTAAAGTTGTCAGAACCATGTCGTATTTGGTATCAAATGAGAGGTAACGTCAAGGGCTGCCATGCAGAAATGTCAAAAATTTGACAGCCCGATCGGCTTTTGTTTTTTTGCATAAAGTTGTCAGAACCATGTCGTGTTTGGTATCAGATGAGAGGTATCGTCAAGGGCTACCATGCTGAGATGTCAAAAATTTGACAGTTCGATCGGCTTTTTGTTTTTTGCTTAAAGTTGTCAGAACCATGCGTGTTGGGTATCAGATGAGAGGTATCGTCAAGGGCTGCCATGCTGAAATGTCAAAAATTTGACAGTTCGATCGGCTTTTGTTTTTTGCTTAAAGTCGTCAGAACCATGTCGTGCTTGGTATCAAATGAGAGGTATCGTCGAGGGCTGTCATGCAGAAATGTTATAAATTTGACAGCTCGATCGGTTTTTGTGTTTTGTTTAAAGTTGTCCGAACCATGTCGTGTTTGGGCATTTTGGGTGGGCAGGTTGCGTGGGCAGGTTGGGTGGGCAGGTTACGTGGGCATTTTGGGTGGGCAGATTGCGTGGGCATTTTGGGTGGGCAGTTTGAGTTGGTAGCTTGCGTGGGCATTTTAGGTGGGCAGGTTGCGTGGGCATTTTTGGTGGGCAGGTTGCGTGGGCAGTTTGGGTGGGCAGGTTGCGTGAGCAGTCTGGGTGGGCAGGTTGCGTGGGCTGTATGGGTGGGCGGGTTGGACTTACGTAAAACTATTATAAAATACTATCGGTGGAGCCCTAGGGTATACTCGGCGTAGCCGAGTTTACGCTAGTAACATACTATTTTCTCACAAATATAACACAAATGACTGCTGTAATTGAAATTAAAAATTAAAATTATTGCTCCATTTATTTGTAATTAATATATTTTGGGTAAACTCCAAGTAAGCCACAAGTCAGTTATGCGCAAACTCGGAAACCCCTCAAAAGCTTGTATACACTAAAATATAGTATAATCTGCAATATTCTGCCATAAGTCAGCCTATTTGATGAACACATATAAAAAAAAAACACTTGTCCAAAAGATTTTACTCAGAAATTAAGTTTACACCGCAAAACGATGAACTCACATATTGTCTCCATATTTTTTAAATGGTAATTTGTATATCTTCAATACGGTAGTTCCACTGGGTTGGAAACACGGAAGCCCTTCAAAAGCTTGTATACACTAAAATATAGTATAATCTGTCATATTCTGACATAAATCAGCCTATTCTATGAACACGTAAGACAAAACACGTGTCCAAAAGATTTTACACAAAATTCATTTTACACCGCAAAACGATGAATACTGATGAAAAAACTTTTTTTCACATATTGTCTCCGGATTGCTTCAAAAGCGTTTTCTACTACGAAAAACGTAAATTTAGCGTGCTTTACAGTAATTTGTATAACTTCTATACTATAATTCCACTAGGTTGGAAAGGGAACCACGGATGCCCTTCAAAAGCTTGTATACACTAATATGTAGTATAATCTGTCATATTCTGCCATAAGACAGCCTATTCCATGAACATATAGGATAAAACACATGTCCAAAAGTTTTACTCAAAAATTCATTTTACACCTCAAAACGATGAATTTCTACCCGAAAAACGTGTATTTAGAGTGTTTTACAGTAATTTGTATAACTTCAATACAGTAGTATTATTGGGTTGGAAAGGGCACCACGGAAGCCCTTAAAAAGCTTGTATACACTAATATATAGTATAATCTCTCATATTCTGTCATAAGTCATTCTATTCCATGAACACATAAGAAAAATCACAAGTCTAAAAGATTTTACTCAAAAATTCATATTACACCGCAAAATGATGAATTCTGAAGAAAAAACTATATTTCACAAATTGTCTCTGAAATGCTCCAAAATGCGTTTTCTAGACGAAACACGTGGATTTGGAGTGTTTTGCAGTAATTTGTATAACATCAATACGGTAGTTCCACTAGGATTGGGAGGGCACCACAGCAGCCCTTCAAAAGTTTGTAAACACTAAAATATAGTATAATCTGTCATATTCTGCCATAAGTCAGCATATTCCATAAACACATAAGAAAAAACATAGGTCCAAAAGATTTTACTCAAAAATTCATTTTAAACCGCAAATCGATGAATTCTGATGAAAAAACTATTTTTCATATATTGTCTCCGAATTGCTTCAAAATGCGTTTTCTACACGAAAAACGTGTATTTAAAGCGTTTTACAGTAATTTATATAACTTCTATAAGGAACAACGGAAGCCCTTCATAAGCTTGTATACACTAAAATATAGTATAAACTGTCATATTCTGCCATAAGTCAGCCTATTCCATGAACACATAAGAAAAAACACGTGTCCAAAAGATTTTACTCAAAAATTCATTTTACACCGCAAAACGATGAATTCAAAGGAATAAACTATTTTTCACATGTTGTCTCCGAATTGCTTCAAAATGCGTTTTCTACTCGAAAAACGTGTATTTAGAATGTTTTACAGTAATTTGTATAACTTCAATACTATAGTATCACTGGGTTGGAAAGGGCCCCACGGAAGCCCTTCAAAAGCTTGTATACACTAGAATATAGTATAATCTGTCATATTCTGCCATAAGTCAGCACGTTCCATGAACACATAAGACAAAACACGTGTCCAAAAGATCTTACCCAATAATTTATTTTACACCGCAAAACGATGAATTCTGAAGAAAACACTATTTTCCACATATTGTCTCCGAATTGCTTCAAAATGCGTTTTCTACACGAAAAACGTGTATTTAGATCGTTTTATAATAATTTGTATAACTTCAAAACGGTATTATCACTGGGTTGGAAAGGGCATTACGGAAGCCTTTCAAAAGCTTGTATACACTAATATATAGTATAATCTGTAATATTCTGACATAAGTCAGCCTAATACATGAACATATATGAAAAAACAGTTCAAAGGGTTCAAAAGGTTTTATTCAAAAATTCATTTTACACCGTAAAACGATAAATTCTGATGAAAAAACTATTTTTCACATATACTCTCCGAATTGCTTTAACATGCGTTTTCTACACGAAAAACGTGTATTTAGAGTGTATTACAGTAATTTGTATAACTTCAATACTGTAATTTCACTGGGTTGGAAAGGGAACCACGGAAGCCCTCCGACAGCTTGTATACACTAAACTATAGTATAATCTGTCATATTCGGCCATAAGTCAGCATATGCCATGAACACATAAGAAAAAGCACGTGTCCAAAAGATTTTACTAAACAAATTCATTATACACCGCAAAACGATGAATTCTGATGAAAAAAGTATTTTTCACAAATTGTCTCCGAATTGCTTCAAAATGCGTTTTCTAGACTAGATTTAGAGTGTTTTACAGTAATTTGTATAACTTCAATACGTTAGTTCCACTGGGGTTGAGAGGGAACCACGGAAGCTTTTCAAAAGCTTGTATACACTAAAATATAGTATAATCTGTCATATTCTGCCATAAGTCAGCATATTCCATTAACACATAACAAAAACAAGTGTCCAAAAGATTTTACTCAAAATTTCATTTTACGCCGTAAACGATGAATTCTGATGAAAAACTATTTTTTACATATTGTCTCCGAAATGCTTCAAAAAGCTTTTTCTAGACGAAAAACGTGTATATGGAGTATTTTACAGTAATTTGTATAACTTCAATACTGTAGTTCCACTGCGTTGGAAAGGGCACCAGGAAGCCCATCAAAAGCTTGTATAATCTGTCATATTCTGCCATAAGGCAGCATTTTGAAAATGCGTTTTCTAGACGAAAAACGTGTATTTAGAGTGTTTTACAGTAATTTGTATAACATCAGAACGGTAGTTTCACTGAGTTGGACAGAGCACTACGGAAGTACTTCAAAACCTTGTATTCACTAAAATATAGTATAATCTGTCATGTTCTTCCATATGTCAGCCTATTCCATGAACATATAAGAAAAATCACGTGTCCAAAAGATTTTACTCAAATATTCATTTTACACCGCAAAACGACGAATTCTGATGAAAAACTATTTTTCACATATTGCCTCCGAATTGCTTCAAAATGCGTTTTCTACTATGAAAAACTTATATTTAGAATGTTTCACAATAATTTGGAACCACGGACGCCCTTCAAAAGCATGTATACCCTAAAATATAGTATAATCTGTCATATTCTGCCATAAGTCAGCATAGTCCATGAACACTGTGACGGTCTAATTTTGCCTCTGACATTTTCTTGTTCTAGTTCTTAGTTTATTATCTTATACGCACCTTTTCTTGTTCTAAATCTGTTATTCCCGCGTTGTACGTTATTGTTATTGTATCCTTCCCTTATCTCTCTGTATTTATTCATTCTTAGGCCTTCCTTAATTCGTGTTTCGTCCAATAATTCTTTCACATGTGCTCTGTTCTTTATTTGCGGATTTAGAATTCTGTTGTAGTATACCTATGTTCTATTTATGTAATTTATGTTTCACTACTATTCTGTCACATACCTGTATCCCTTTCTTGATTTTATTTCTGCCCTATTTCCCTTCTATTTCGTGGGCTTTAATCTATTTTTCCTCGGCGACTGTTTGGTTTGTGTTTGCGATCTTTGACATGTTTCTTGCCGCTTCGCTGTCAGCGGCGCACGCTTCGATTTTATTAGGGTTTCTTCTTCATTCTTTATTTCTTCTTTTTGTTGTTTGTTTGGTTTCCCTGTAGCGCTGGATATTTCCGGCGGCCATTAGGAAGTGCGAATATACTTTTTTTGGATGGGGGTTTTTGGTTCTTCGCACGTGGGCGATGAAGAGGTTTGGTTTTTGGTTCCGATCGTGATTTTTTTTGCGCGAGGTGATGTTCGGCGAAGAGTTCTGCTAATTTTTGGGTGTGCCGGTGTAAATGAGAGTGATCGACGCTTTGTCTTTTAAAATCCAATATTGTTTGGTTTCGCTTTTGTGCGGATTTTGAGGTCGTCGTGGTGCCGTTTGTGACTGTCCAGTTGGGTGTTTCGGTAGTGAGGCGTGTGGATTCACGAGCACTACGTTTCGTTCTGGACATCATATCTCCGAAAGAGGATCTGGCCGCTCTTCCCTGGTATGTTCGTTGTTGGGGACATCCGCCACCTGGAGCTTCATCTGTCAACATTGTCTGACTCCATAGAGTTTCTCCCGCCCAGCAGGTGCCACCGAGCTAAGTAAACTATGTTCTTTCATCATCGCTTTTCCGTTTTGTCCCTAGATGCGCGGAAAAACTAGTGCATTTATTAGAAGGTTTTGTTGCCGTAAAGAACTGGGTTGCTTTGTGCTTCCTGCGAACCTGTAATTTCGTGACGCTTCTCGTCGCCATTTTATGGCACTGAGTATTGTTACATTGTTGTAATTATTTTAACTTTAGTAAAGTTTGGAATACCGTCTCATAAAGTTCAATTGTTGTTACAGTTATAGTGTTAAAGTTAAGTCACGTTGGAGCCGTCAGCTCAGTATTCAGTCAACTTGTTTTGATTATATTTTTTTTTTTTTTGAGCCTTCAGCTCAGTGACAAATAGTTTGGGTTACCATTCTTTCCTATTATATTAATATATTGGTTAGTACCTTTATTTTATGGTATTGTTGCCGTTGTTGCAACTAGTAATCCTGCGACGTCTACCTGCGTCAGCTGGCTTGTACGGCCCACTTTTGAATTGGATCCACTTCGATTGTTGTAGATGTGTGTCGGAACTGGGTTACGGGTGTATGTCCACGATCAGGGTGTTTAATGATAGGATATTTTGTCGAAGTGTAACCCTTAGTATAGTTGCTCTATTTATATCAATATTTGCTCATCGAGTTACCGTGCCTTTTGCACGCATTAACTCGCAACATATTAAATTCTATTGTTCTTTTTTTAAATTTGTTCTTTTATTTCTCAAACCTCAGTCGTTTACAGGCAACAACAAAACGGTAAGTAAGATTTTGAGTTATTCGTGGGGACCACCTTTTCGTAATTTTAAGGTCAAAAATTACGTGGCGCCCTTATCCTTTTTAACCGCTCCAGTGGTTTTAACCCAGCCCATCTCCACTGTTTCAAAGCTAGAGGCCTCCCAACAGAACATCCAGGTATCGTGACCCACTCTACCCATTTTTGGGTGTAGAGGAAACCTTTTACGTCACAACACATAAGACGAAACACGTGTCCAAAAGATTTTACAAAAAAATTATTTTACACCGCAAAACGATGAGTTCTGCGTTTCTACACGAAAAACGTGTATTTAGAGAGTTTTACACTAATTTGTGTAACTTCAATACGGTAGTATCACTGGGTTGTAAAGGGCACCACGGAAGCCCATCAAGAGCTTGTATACATTAATATATAGTATAAACTGTCATATTCGGCCATAAGACAGCATATTCCATGAACACATAAGATAAAACACGTGTATAAAAGATGTTACTCAAGATTTCATTTTACACCGCAAAACGATGAATTCTGATAAAAAAAACTATTTTTCACATATTGTCTCCGAATTGCTTTAAAATGCGTTTTCTACAGGAAAAACTTGTATTTAGAGTGTTTTACAGTAATTTGTATAACTTCAATACAGTAGTTCCACTGGGTTTTCAAGTGCCCTTCAAAAGCTTGTATACACTAAAAAATAGGATAATCTGTCATAATCTGCCATAAGTCAGCATAGTCCATGAACACATAAGAAAAAACACGTGTCCAAAAGATTTTAGTCAAAAATTCATATTACACCGCAAATCGATGAATGTGGAAGTTTAGTATGGTAAAAATTCCGCATCCGTTATACTAATCAGTTAAATTCACTATATATATATATATATATATATATATATATATATATATATATATATATATATATATATATATATATATATATATATATATATATATATATATATATATTTTCTTTAATCAGTGAGCATCGGGGATATTTTACGCACCTGTACAGACTAAACGGTGCGAGTGATTTTAATGAAAATTTTTCTATGATGTAGAGAATAACTCAACTTGATTTCCTGATAATGGGTCATTTTTCTCTACGATGCATAGTTTTTGTGTTAAAAATTTTTAAAGGTCGTATTTTGGCTTTTTGAAACAATTTAAAATCATAAATTTAGTCTTCATTGAAAAATTTAAGACGAAGAACGTTTCTTTGACATGTCAATCAGAACATTTAAATGGAATTATTTATAAAATAAGGACATTTTGAAAAAAGTTAAATTCATAAACATACATTATAGCAATGGGCGGTTATTCCATAGAAGTTTAAAAGGCCTAAAACATTAAATTTAAAAATTATAATTTTTGAAGGTTCATGTCCGTGATTTATGTACATTTCGAAAGTGTTGCCAAACATCTCATAAATAACTAAGTAAAAAACAAATATTCCAATGTCAAGAATTTGACAGCTCGATCGGCTTTTGTTTTTTGCTTAAAGTTGTCAGAGCCATGTCGTGTTTGGTATCAAATGAAAGGTAACGTCAATGGCTGTCATGCAGAAATGTCAAAAATTTGACAGCTCGGACGGCTTTTGTTTTTTGCTTAAAGTTGTCAGAATCATGTCGTGTTTGGTATCAAATGAAAGGTAACATCAAGGGCTGTCATGCAGAAATGTCAAAAATTTGACAGCTCGATCGGCTTTTGTTTTTTGCTTAAAGTTGTAAGAACCATGTCGTGTTTGGTATCAAATGAGAAGTATCGTTAAGGGCTGCCATGCAGAAATGTCAAAAATTTGACAGCCCGAACGGTTTTTGTTTTTTGCTTAAAGTTGTCAGAACCATGTCGTGTTTGGTATCAAATGAGAGGGTTCGCCAAGGGCTGCCATACAGAAATGTCAAAAATTTGACAGCTCGATCGACTTTTGTTTTTTGCTTAAAGTTGCCAGAACCATGTCGTGTTTGGTATCAAATGAAAGGTAATGTCAAGGGCTGTCATGCAGGGGCAGGGTGCGTGGGCAGTTTGGGTGGGCAGGTTGCGTGGGCATTTTTCAGGTTGCGTGGGCTGTTTGGGTGGGCGAGAAAAAATATTGTGAAAGACCCTTAGCGTTAGCACTTTGCGTTTAAATTGGTCCTAGACGGATTGAACGTACGAAAACCAATTAAAAAACACTATCGGCGGAGCCCTAGGGAATACTCGGCGCAGCCGAGTTTTCGCTAGTCCGTTATACTAACCAGGTACATTCACTTTAGTTTCATCAATGACGATCGCCGAAATTTTGCTCACATATACAGCCTGAACGGTGCGTGTGATTTTAATGAAAATTGTTGCAGGTTGTAGAGTATAAGTCAACTTGATTTCCTGGTAATAGGTCATTTTTCTATACGGTGCATAGTTTTTGTGTAAAAAAAAATTTAAAGGTCGTATTTTGGCTTTTTAAAACAATTTGAAATCAAAAATTTAGTCTTCTTTGAAAAATTTAAGACGAAGAACGTTTCTTTGACAATGTCATTCAGAACATTTAAATGGAATTATTCATGAAAAGAGGACAATTTGAAAGAAGTTAAATAAATAAACATACATTATGGCAATGGGCGGTTATTACACACTGGTTAAAAAGGCCTAAAAGATTATATTTAAAATATTAATTTTTAAAGGTTCATGTCCGTGATTTATGTGCATTTCGAAAGTGTTGCCAAACATTAGATAAGTAATTAAGTAAAAAGCAAATATCTCAATGTCAAGAATTTAACAGCTCGATCGGCCTTTGTTTTTTTGCTTATAGTTGTCAGAATCATGTCGTGTTTAGTATGAAATGAGAGGTATCGTCGAGGGCTGCCATGCAGATATGTCAAAATTTTGACAGCTTGATCGGCTTTTGTTTTTTGCTTAAAGTTGTCAGAACCATGTAGTGTTTGGTATCAAATGAAAGGTAACGTCAAGGGCTGTCTGACAGAAATGTCAAAAAATTGACAGCTCGATCGGCCTTCGTTTTTGCTTAAAGTTGTCAGAATCATGTCGTGTTTAGTATCAAATGAGAGGTATCGCCGAGGGCTGCCATGCAGAAATGTCAAAAATTTGACAGCTCGATCGGCTTTTGTTTTTTGCTTAAAGTTGTCAGAACCATGTCGTGTTTGGTATCAAATGAAAGGTAACGTCAATAGCTGTCATGCAGAAATGTCAAAAATTTGACAGCTCGATCGGCTTTTGTTTTTTGCTTAAAGTTGTCAGAACCATGTCGTGTTTAGTATCAAATGAGAGGTATCGTCGCGGGCTGCCATGCAGAAATGTCAAAATTTTTACAGCTTGATCGGCTTTTGTTTTTTGTTTAAAGTTGTCAGAACCATATCGTGTTTGGTATCAAATGAAAGGTAACGTCACGGGCTGTCATGCAGATATGTCAAAAATTTGACAGCTCGATCGGCTTTTGTTTTTTACTTAAAGTTGTCAGAACCATGTCGTGTTTGGTATCAAATAAAAGGGTTCGTCAAGGGCTACCATGCAAAAATGTCAAAAATTTGACAGCTCGATTTAGCTTTTGTTATTTGCTTAAAGTTTTCAGAACCATGTCGTGTTTGGTATCAAATAAAAGGGTTCGTTAAGGGCTACCGTGCAGAAATGTCAAAAATTTGACAGCTCGATCGGCTTTTGTTTTTTGCTTAAAGTTGTCAGAACCATGTCGTGTTTGGTATCAAATGAAAGGTAACGTCAAGGACTGTCATGCAGAAATATCAAAAAATTGACAGCTCGATCGGCTTTTATTTTTGGCTTAAAGTTGTCAGAACCATGTCGTGTTTGGTATCAAATGAAAAGTAACGTCAAGGGCTGTCATGCAGAAGTGTCAAAAATTTGACAGCTCGATCGGCCTTTGTTTTTTGCTTAAAGTTATTAGAACCATGTCGTGTTTGGTATCAAATGAGAGGGTTCGTCAAGGGCTGCCATGCAGAAATGTCAAAATTTTGAAAGCTCGATCGGCTTTTGTTTTTTGCTTAAAGTTGTCAGAACCATGTCGTGTTAGGTATCAAATGAAAAGTAACGTCAAAGGCTGTCATGCAGAAGTGTCAAAAATTTGACAGTTCGATCGGCTTTTGGGTGGGCAAGTTACGTAGGCAGTTTGAATGGGCAGGTTGCGTGGGCATTTTGGGTGGGCAGGTTGCGTGGGCAGTTTGAGTGGGCAGGTTGCGTGGGCATTTTGGGTGGGCAGTTTGGCTGGGCAGGTTGCGTGGGTCGTTTGGGTGGGCATATTGCGTGGGCATTTTGGGTGGGCAAGTTGCGCGGGTTGTTTGGCTGGGCATATTGCGTGGGCAGGTTGCGTGAGTAGTTTGAGTGGGCAGGTTGCGTGGGCTGTTTAGGTGGGCGGGAAAAAAATATTTTGAAAGACTCTTAGCGGTAGCACTTTGCATTTAAATTGTTCCTAGACGGATTGGATATACGTAAAACTATTATAAAACACTATCGGCGGAGCCCTAGGGAATACTCGGCGTAGCCGAGTTTTCGCTAGTCTTTTATACTAAATAATTTAATTCACTATATATATATATATATATTTTTTCTTTAATCATCATGACGATCTGGGAAATTTTGCTCACCTGTACAGGCTAAACGGTGCGAGTGATTTTAATGAAAATTTTTCCAAGATGTAGAGAATAACTCAACTTGAATTCCTGGTAATAGGTCATTTTTCGGTACGGTGCTTAGTTTTTGTGTAAAATATTTTTGAAGGTGGGATTTTGGCTTTTTAAAACAAAATATTTGAGTTCTCCATGAAAATTTTAAGACGAAAAACGTTTATTTGACATGTCAATCAGGACATTTAAATGGAATTATTCTTGAAATGAGGACAATTTGAAAGAAGTTAAAATCATAAACATACATTATGGCAATGGGACATTATTCCACAATAGTTGAAAATGTCTGAAACATTATATTTAAAAATTATAATATTTGAGGGTTCATGTCCGTGATTCATGGGCATTTCGAAAGTGTTGCCAAACATTCCATAAATAACTAAGTAAAAAACAAATTTCCCAATGTCAAAAATTTGACAGCTCTATCGGCTATTGTTTTTTTTGCGTAAAGTGGTCAGAACCATGTCGTGTTTGGTATCAAATGAAAGGTAACCTCAAGGGCTGTCATGCAGAAATGCCAAAATTTTGACAACTCGAGATCGGCTTTTGTTTTTTGTTTAAAATTGTCAGAACAACGTCGTGTTTAGTATCAAATGAAAGGTAACGTCAAGGGCTGTCATGCAGAAATGTCAAAATTTTGACAGCTCGCTCGGGTTTTGCTTTTTGCTTAAAGTTGTCAGAACCATGTCGTATTTGGTATCAAATGAGAGGTAACGTCAAGGGCTGCCATGCAGAAATGTCAAAAATTTGACAGCCCGATCGGCTTTTGTTTTTTGCATAAAGTTGTCAGAACCATGTCGTGTTTGGTATCAGATGAGAGGTATCGTCAAGGGCTACCATGCTGAGATGTCAAAAATTTGACAGTTCGATCGGCTTTTTGTTTTTTGCTTAAAGTTGTCAGAACCATGCGTGTTGGGTATCAGATGAGAGGTATCGTCAAGGGCTGCCATGCTGAAATGTCAAAAATTTGACAGTTCGATCGGCTTTTGTTTTTTGCTTAAAGTCGTCAGAACCATGTCGTGCTTGGTATCAAATGAGAGGTATCGTCGAGGGCTGTCATGCAGAAATGTTATAAATTTGACAGCTCGATCGGTTTTTGTGTTTTGTTTAAAGTTGTCCGAACCATGTCGTGTTTGGGCATTTTGGGTGGGCAGGTTGCGTGGGCAGGTTGGGTGGGCAGGTTACGTGGGCATTTTGGGTGGGCAGATTGCGTGGGCATTTTGGGTGGGCAGTTTGAGTTGGTAGCTTGCGTGGGCATTTTAGGTGGGCAGGTTGCGTGGGCATTTTTGGTGGGCAGGTTGCGTGGGCAGTTTGGGTGGGCAGGTTGCGTGAGCAGTCTGGGTGGGCAGGTTGCGTGGGCTGTATGGGTGGGCGGGTTGGACTTACGTAAAACTATTATAAAATACTATCGGTGGAGCCCTAGGGTATACTCGGCGTAGCCGAGTTTACGCTAGTAACATACTATTTTCTCACAAATATAACACAAATGACTGCTGTAATTGAAATTAAAAATTAAAATTATTGCTCCATTTATTTGTAATTAATATATTTTGGGTAAACTCCAAGTAAGCCACAAGTCAGTTATGCGCAAACTCGGAAACCCCTCAAAAGCTTGTATACACTAAAATATAGTATAATCTGCAATATTCTGCCATAAGTCAGCCTATTTGATGAACACATATAAAAAAAAACACTTGTCCAAAAGATTTTACTCAGAAATTAAGTTTACACCGCAAAACGATGAACTCACATATTGTCTCCATATTTTTTAAATGGTAATTTGTATATCTTCAATACGGTAGTTCCACTGGGTTGGAAACACGGAAGCCCTTCAAAAGCTTGTATACACTAAAATATAGTATAATCTGTCATATTCTGACATAAATCAGCCTATTCTATGAACACGTAAGACAAAACACGTGTCCAAAAGATTTTACACAAAATTCATTTTACACCGCAAAACGATGAATACTGATGAAAAAACTTTTTTTCACATATTGTCTCCGGATTGCTTCAAAAGCGTTTTCTACTACGAAAAACGTAAATTTAGCGTGCTTTACAGTAATTTGTATAACTTCTATACTATAATTCCACTAGGTTGGAAAGGGAACCACGGATGCCCTTCAAAAGCTTGTATACACTAATATGTAGTATAATCTGTCATATTCTGCCATAAGACAGCCTATTCCATGAACATATAGGATAAAACACATGTCCAAAAGTTTTACTCAAAAATTCATTTTACACCTCAAAACGATGAATTTCTACCCGAAAAACGTGTATTTAGAGTGTTTTACAGTAATTTGTATAACTTCAATACAGTAGTATTATTGGGTTGGAAAGGGCACCACGGAAGCCCTTAAAAAGCTTGTATACACTAATATATAGTATAATCTCTCATATTCTGTCATAAGTCATTCTATTCCATGAACACATAAGAAAAATCACAAGTCTAAAAGATTTTACTCAAAAATTCATATTACACCGCAAAATGATGAATTCTGAAGAAAAAACTATATTTCACAAATTGTCTCTGAAATGCTCCAAAATGCGTTTTCTAGACGAAACACGTGGATTTGGAGTGTTTTGCAGTAATTTGTATAACATCAATACGGTAGTTCCACTAGGATTGGGAGGGCACCACAGCAGCCCTTCAAAAGTTTGTAAACACTAAAATATAGTATAATCTGTCATATTCTGCCATAAGTCAGCATATTCCATAAACACATAAGAAAAAACATAGGTCCAAAAGATTTTACTCAAAAATTCATTTTAAACCGCAAATCGATGAATTCTGATGAAAAAACTATTTTTCATATATTGTCTCCGAATTGCTTCAAAATGCGTTTTCTACACGAAAAACGTGTATTTAAAGCGTTTTACAGTAATTTATATAACTTCTATAAGGAACAACGGAAGCCCTTCATAAGCTTGTATACACTAAAATATAGTATAAACTGTCATATTCTGCCATAAGTCAGCCTATTCCATGAACACATAAGAAAAAACACGTGTCCAAAAGATTTTACTCAAAAATTCATTTTACACCGCAAAACGATGAATTCAAAGGAATAAACTATTTTTCACATGTTGTCTCCGAATTGCTTCAAAATGCGTTTTCTACTCGAAAAACGTGTATTTAGAATGTTTTACAGTAATTTGTATAACTTCAATACTATAGTATCACTGGGTTGGAAAGGGCCCCACGGAAGCCCTTCAAAAGCTTGTATACACTAGAATATAGTATAATCTGTCATATTCTGCCATAAGTCAGCACGTTCCATGAACACATAAGACAAAACACGTGTCCAAAAGATCTTACCCAATAATTTATTTTACACCGCAAAACGATGAATTCTGAAGAAAACACTATTTTCCACATATTGTCTCCGAATTGCTTCAAAATGCGTTTTCTACACGAAAAACGTGTATTTAGATCGTTTTATAATAATTTGTATAACTTCAAAACGGTATTATCACTGGGTTGGAAAGGGCATTACGGAAGCCTTTCAAAAGCTTGTATACACTAATATATAGTATAATCTGTAATATTCTGACATAAGTCAGCCTAATACATGAACATATATGAAAAAACAGTTCAAAGGGTTCAAAAGGTTTTATTCAAAAATTCATTTTACACCGTAAAACGATAAATTCTGATGAAAAAAACTATTTTTCACATATACTCTCCGAATTGCTTTAACATGCGTTTTCTACACGAAAAACGTGTATTTAGAGTGTATTACAGTAATTTGTATAACTTCAATACTGTAATTTCACTGGGTTGGAAAGGGAACCACGGAAGCCCTCCGACAGCTTGTATACACTAAACTATAGTATAATCTGTCATATTCGGCCATAAGTCAGCATATGCCATGAACACATAAGAAAAAGCACGTGTCCAAAAGATTTTACTAAACAAATTCATTATACACCGCAAAACGATGAATTCTGATGAAAAAAGTATTTTTCACAAATTGTCTCCGAATTGCTTCAAAATGCGTTTTCTAGACTAGATTTAGAGTGTTTTACAGTAATTTGTATAACTTCAATACGTTAGTTCCACTGGGGTTGAGAGGGAACCACGGAAGCTTTTCAAAAGCTTGTATACACTAAAATATAGTATAATCTGTCATATTCTGCCATAAGTCAGCATATTCCATTAACACATAACAAAAACAAGTGTCCAAAAGATTTTACTCAAAATTTCATTTTACGCCGTAAACGATGAATTCTGATGAAAAACTATTTTTTACATATTGTCTCCGAAATGCTTCAAAAAGCTTTTTCTAGACGAAAAACGTGTATATGGAGTATTTTACAGTAATTTGTATAACTTCAATACTGTAGTTCCACTGCGTTGGAAAGGGCACCAGGAAGCCCATCAAAAGCTTGTATAATCTGTCATATTCTGCCATAAGGCAGCATTTTGAAAATGCGTTTTCTAGACGAAAAACGTGTATTTAGAGTGTTTTACAGTAATTTGTATAACATCAGAACGGTAGTTTCACTGAGTTGGACAGAGCACTACGGAAGTACTTCAAAACCCTTGTATTCACTAAAATATAGTATAATCTGTCATGTTCTTCCATATGTCAGCCTATTCCATGAACATATAAGAAAAAATCACGTGTCCAAAAGATTTTACTCAAATATTCATTTTACACCGCAAAAACGACGAATTCTGATGAAAAAACTATTTTTCACATATTGCCTCCGAATTGCTTCAAAATGCGTTTTCTACTATGAAAAACTTATATTTAGAATGTTTCACAATAATTTGGAACCACGGACGCCCTTCAAAAGCATGTATACCCTAAAATATAGTATAATCTGTCATATTCTGCCATAAAGTCAGCATAGTCCATGAACACTGTGACGGTCTAATTTTGCCTCTGACATTTTCTTGTTCTAGTTCTTAGTTTATTATCTTATACGCACCTTTTCTTGTTCTAAATCTGTTATTCCCGCGTTGTACGTTATTGTTATTGTATCCTTCCCTTATCTCTCTGTATTTATTCATTCTTAGGCCTTCCTTAATTCGTGTTTCGTCCAATAATTCTTTCACATGTGCTCTGTTCTTTATTTGCGGATTTAGAATTCTGTTGTAGTATACCTATGTTCTATTTATGTAATTTATGTTTCACTACTATTCTGTCACATACCTGTATCCCTTTCTTGATTTTATTTCTGCCCTATTTCCCTTCTATTTCGTGGGCTTTAATCTATTTTTCCTCGGCGACTGTTTGGTTGTGTTTGCGATCTTTGACATGTTTCTTGCCGCTTCGCTGTCAGCGGCGCACGCTTCGATTTTATTAGGGTTTCTTCTTCATTCTTTATTTCTTCTTTTTGTTGTTTGTTTGTTTCCCTGTAGCGCTGGATATTTCCGGCGGCCATTAGGAAGTTGCGAATATACTTTTTTTGGATGGGGGTTTTTGGTTCTTCGCACGTGGGCGATGAAGAGGTTTGGTTTTTGGTTCCGATCGTGATTTTTTTTGCGCGAGGTGATGTTCGGCGAAGAGTTCTGCTAATTTTTGGGTGTGCCGGTGTAAATGAGAGTGATCGACGCTTTGTCTTTTTAAAATCCAATATTGTTTGGTTTCGCTTTTGTGCGGATTTTGAGGTCGTCGTGGTGCCGTTTGTGACTGTCCAGTTGGGTGTTTCGGTAGTGAGGCGTGTGGATTCACGAGCACTACGTTTCGTTCTGGACATCATATCTCCGAAAGAGGGATCTGGCCGCTCTTCCCTGGTATGTTCGTTGTTGGGGACATCCGCCACCTGGAGCTTCATCTGTCAACATTGTCTGACTCCATAGAGTTTCTCCCGCCCAGCAGGTGCCACCGAGCTAAGTAAACTATGTTCTTTCATCATCGCTTTTCCGTTTTGTCCCTAGATGCGCGGAAAAACTAGTGCATTTATTAGAAGGTTTTGTTGCCGTAAAGAACTGGGTTGCTTTGTGCTTCCTGCGAACCTGTAATTTCGTGACGCTTCTCGTCGCCATTTTATGGCACTGAGTATTGTTACATTGTTGTAATTATTTTAACTTTAG
>OW964824.1:35128874-35401543 GCA_943142095.1 Ophonus ardosiacus | reverse complement strand
GGGTTGGAAAGGGCACCACGGAAGCCCTTCAAAAGCTTGTATACTCTAAATTATTGTATAATCTGTCATATTCTGCCATATGTCAGCATAATCCATTAACATATAAGAAAAAACACGTGTCCAAAAGATTTTACTCATAAATGCATTTTACACCGCAAAACGATGATTTTTGATGAAAAAACTATTTTTTCACATTTTGTCTCCGAATTGCTTCAAAATGAGTGTTCTAGACGAAAATCAAGTATTTAGAGTGTTTTACAGCAATTCGTATAACTTTAATACGGTAGTCTCACTGGGTTGGAAAGGGCACCACGGAAGCCCTTCAAAACCTTGTATAAACTAAAATATAGTATAATCTGTCATATTCTGCCTTAAGCTAGCATATTCCATTAACAAATAAGAAAACCATGTGTCCAAAAGATTTTACTCATAAATGCATTTTACACCGCAAAACGATGTTTTCTGATGAAAAAACTATATTTCACATTTTGTCTCCGAATTGCTTCAAAATGCGTTTTCTAGACGAAAAACGAGTATTTATAGTGTTTTACAGCAATTTGTATAACTTTAATACGGTAGTCTCACTGGGTTGGAAAGGGCACCACGGAAGCTCTTCAAAAGCTCGTATACACTAAAATATAGTATAATCTGCCGTATTCTGCCATAAGTCAGCATATTCCATTAACACATAGGAAAAACACGTGTCCAAATGGTTTTACTCAAAAATGCATTTTACACTGCAAAACGAAGATATCTGATGAAAAAACTATTTTTCACATTTTATCTCCGAATTGCTTCATAATGTGATTTCTAGACGAAAAACGTGTATTTAGAGTGTTTTACAGCAATTTGTATAACTTCAATACGGTAGTCTCACTGGGTTGGAAAGGGCAACACGGAAGCCCTTCAAAAGCTTGTAATCACAAAAATATAGTATAATCTGTCATATTCTGCTATAAGTCAGCATTTTCCATTAAAACATAAGAAAAAACACGTGTCCAAAAAATTTTACTCAAAAACTAGAAAACGCATTTTGAAGCAATTCGGAGACAAAATGTTAAATATAGTTTTTTCATCAGAAATCATCGTTTTGCGGTGTAAAATGCATTTTGAGTAAAATCTTTTGGACACATGTTTTTTCTATGTGTTAATGGAATATGCTGACTTATGGCAGAATATGACAGATTATACTATATTTTAGTGTATACGAGCTTTTGAAAGGCTTCCGTGGTGCCCCTTCCAACCTGGTGAGACTACCGTATTGAAGTTATACAAATTGCTGTAAAACACTCTAAATACTCGATTTTCGTCAAGAACACTCATTTTGAAGCAATTCGGAGACAAAATGTGAAAAAATAGTTTTTTCAACAAAAATCATCGTTTTGCGGTGTAAAATGAATTTTTGAGTAAAATCTTTAGGACACGTGTTTTTTCTTATGTGATTTCTGATGAAAAAACTATTTTTCACATTTTGTCTCCGAATTGCTTCAAGATGCGTTTTCTAGACGAACTACGTGTATTTAGAGTGTTTTACAGCAATTTGTATAACGTCAATATGGTAGTATCACTGGGTTGGAAAGGGCACCACGGAAGCCCTTCAAAAGCTTGTATACACTAAAATATAGTATAATCTGTCATATTCTGCCATAAGTCAGCATATTCCATTAACACAGAAACAGAAAACAGAAACAGAAAAAACAAGTGTCCAAAAGATTTTACTCATTATTGCATTTTACACCGCAAAACGATGATTTCTGATGAAAAAACCTATATCTCACATTTTGTCTCCCAAATGCTTCAAAATGCGTTTTCTAGACGAAAAACGTGTATTTAGAGTGTTTTACAGCAATTTGTATAACATCAATACGGTAGCGTACTGGGTTGAAAAGGGCAACACGGAAACCCTTCAAAAGCTTGTATACACTAAAATATAATATAATCTGTCAGATTCTGCCATAAGGCAGCATATTCCATTAACTTCAATACGGTAGTCACACTGGGTTGGAAAGGACAACACGGAAGCCCTTCAAAAACTTGTAAACACTAAAATATAGTATATTCCGTCATATTCTGCTATAAGTCAGCATATTCCATTAACACATAAGAAGAAACACGTGTCCAAAAGATTTTACTCAAAAATGCATTTTATACCGCAAGAAGATGATTTCTGATGAAAAAACTGTTTTTTCACATTTTGTCTCCGAATTGCTTCAAAATGAGTTTTTTAGTCGAAAAACATGTATTTAGAGTGTTTTACAGCAATTTGTATTACTTCAATACGGTAGTCTTACTGTGTTGGAAAGGGCACCACGGAAGCCCTTCAAAAGCTTGTATACACTAAAATATAGTATAATCTGTCATATTCCGCCATAAGTCAGTATATTCCATAAAAAAATAAGAAAAAACACGTGTCCAAAAGATTTTACTCAAAAATGCATTTTACACCGTAAAACGATGATTTCTAATGAAAAAATATTTTTCACATATTGTCTCCAAATTACTTCAAAATGTGTTTTACAGTAATTTGTATAACTTCAATACGGTAGTTCCGCTGGGTTGGAAAGGGCACCACGGGAGTCCTTCAAAAGCTTGTTTACACTAAAATATAGTATAATCTGTCATATTCTGCCATAAGTCAGCATATTCCATGAACCCATAAAAAAAAAAAGTGTCCAAAAGATTTTACTCAAAAATTAATTTACACCGCAAAACGATGATTTCTGATGAAAAAAATATTTTTCACAAATTGTCACCGAATTGCTTCAAAATGCGTTTTCTAGACGAAAAACGTGTATTTAGGGTGTTTTACAGTAAATTGTATAACTTCAATACGCTAGTTCCGCAGGGTTGGAAAGCGCCCCACGGAAGCCCATCAAAAGCTTGTATACAGTAAAATATAATATAATCTGTCATATTCTGCCATAAGTCAGCATATTCCATGAACACATAAGAAAAAACACGTAACCAAAGAGTTTACTCAAAAATTCATTTTACACCGTAAAACGATGATAACTGATAAAAAAGGTATTTTTCACATATTTTCTCCGAATTGCTTCAAAATGCGTTTTCTAGACAAAAAACGTGTATTTAGAGTATTTTACAGTATATTGTATAACTTCAATAAGGTAGTTCTGCTGGGTTGGAAAGGGCTCCACGGAAGCCCTTCAAAAGTTTGTATACACTAAAATATAGTATAATCTGTCATATTCTGCCATAAGTCAGCATATTCCATTAACACATAAGAAAAACACGTGTCCAAAAATGTTACTCAAAAATGCATGTTACACCGCAAAATGAAGTTATCTGATGAAAAAACTATTTTTCACATTTTGTCTCCGAATAGCTTCATAATGCGATTTCTAGACGAAAAACGTGTATTTAGAGTGTTTTACAGCAATTTGTATGTAACTTCAATACGGTAGTCTCACTAGGTTTCAAAGGGCACCAAGGAAGCCTTTCATAAGCTTGTATACAATAAAATATAGTATAATCTGTCATATTCTGCCATAAGACAGCATATTCCATTAACACATAAGAAAAAACACGTGTCCAAAAGATTTTACTCAAAAATGCATTTTACACCGCAACACGATGATTTCTGATGAAAAAAGTATTTTTCACATATTGTCTCCGAATTGCGTTAACATGCGTTTTCTAGACGAAAAACGTGTATTTACAGTGTTTTACAGTAATTTGTATAACTTCAATACGGTAGTTCCGCTGGGTTGGAAAGGGCACCACGGAAGCCCTTCAAAAGCTTGTATACACTAAAATATAGTATAATCTGTCATATTCTGCCATAAGTCAGCATATTCCATGAACACAAGGAAAAATCTGATGTGGCCAACACAAATCCTACCGCTATTTAATTTTTATTAATTTAAATACATACCTACCTACGTATTTACTAACGCTGCAAACTATTCCATTGCAGAAAACTATTGCTTTATTTACTATTTTCTTTTTAAAATGTCATTATTATTAATTTGAAGTGATAAGTTTTCTGACAGTGATATTTACTGTCAGTTACATTCATTTGAAAAATGAACTGTGTAACAAAGGAATAGTTTTTACTTAGGCTTCGCGACTAATAAAAAAAATATTTTAAAATTTATCTGCAAAATATATAGAAAAAGTATTAATATATTCCAGTAGAAAATTCAATAATCTTTAATTTTCATGAGACATAAAATTCGAAAAAATGGCAGTTAATGGTATGTTTTAAAGAAAAACCATTATGAGCTTCAAGGAAAGTACGATTTCCGTTTATCCGATTTACACCAAAATCTAACGGCTTCTATTCCTGTTGGAATAAGGTAAAAGTATAAGGTTTCAGAATTTTCTGAATGATAGTGTTTGAGTTAGAATGCAAAAAAAATCGTACACATACACACATACACACATACACACATACACACATACACACATACACACACATACACGCATACAGACATCATCGTGAAAAGGTTAAAAAGGGATTCTAGGGACCTTAAAACGTGGTCATTTACTAAAATCTCCATATGAGATTTTTAGCACGAACCCTATACCTCCCTTACCAAGGGTAGCGGGAGGAAAAACACGTGTCCAAAAAAATTTACTCAAAAATTCATTTTACACCGCAAAACAATGATTTCTGATGAAAAAAGTATTTTCACATATTGTCTCCGAATTGCTTCAAAATGCATTTTCTAGACGAAAAACGTGTATTTACAGGGCTATTCTGTAAGCGTTCGTTATGACATATCGAATCGTTATATCGTTAAAATAACAATAATCGTTAAAGTGGTATTCTGTAAGCAAAAATTCAATTGTTCATAACGACAAGATGATAACGATTTTCGTAAAATCGTTATTTTTTAACGACAAGAAAAAACTGATCGTTATGTTAACGATTTGTTGCATTTCAATCACATTTCAATATTCTTGAAATATTAATTGCTATTAAAATGAATGGTGATTCCGAATTATTATTATTTCTTCACTTTTTCGAAGAAAATAATGAAAGGTAATTATATATTTTAAAAATATGTAAGATTATATTCCAATTTTACTAAATATATTTAACAGGAAAAATCTTCGAAAAATTCATAGGGCTTTAAGAGATAAAAGTGATCCTTTTACTATCCCACAGGAAAATTTAGAAAACAATAGTACCAATCGCAAAAAAATTATAACGATTTCGTTATCAATTAAATTCAACGATAATGTTTTAACGATCGATCTTACAGAATACAAAATAACGATTTTCGTAAAATACAAATAACGATTTTCATAACAACGATTATCGTTATGATAACGATTCGTTAAGCGAATGTTTTACAGAATAGGCCTGTCAGAGTGTTTTACAGTAATTTGTATAACTTCAATACGGTAGTTCCGCTGGGTTGGAAAGGGCACCACGGAAGCCCTTCAAAAGCTTGTATACAATAAAATATATTATAATCTGTCATATTCTGCCATAAGTCAGCATATTCCATGAACACATAAGTAAGAACACGTGTCCAAAAGATTTTACTCAAAAATTCATTTTACACCGCAAAACGATGATTTCTGATGACAAAAGTATTTTTCACATATTGACTCCAAATTGCTAAAAATGCGTTTTCTAAACGAAAAACGAGCATTTAGAGTGTTTTACAGTAATTTGTATAACTTCAATACGGTAGTCTCACTGGGTTGGAAAGGGCACCACGGAAGCCCTTCAAAAGCTCGTATACACTAAAATATAGTATAATCTGTCATATTCTGCCATAAGTCAGCATATTCCATTATCACATAAGAAAAACACGTGTCCAAAAGATGTTACTCAAAAATGCATTTTACACCGCAAAACGAAGATATCTGTTGAAAAAACTATTTTTCACATTTTGTTTCCGAATTGCTTCAAAATGAGTGTTCTAGACGAAAAACGAGGATTTAGAGTGTTTTCAGCAATTTGTATAACTTCAATACGGTAGTCTCACTGGGTTGGAAAGGGCACCACGGTAGCCCTTCAAAAGCTCGTACACACTAAAATATAGTATAATCTGTCATATTCTGCCATAAGTCAGAATATTCCATTAACACATAAGAAAAACACGTGTCCAAAAATGTTACTCAAAAATGCATTTTACACCGCAAAACGATGATTTCTGATGAATAAAGTATTTTTCACATATTGTCTCCGAATTGCTTCAAAAACCGTTGTCTAGACGAAAAACGTGTATTTAGAGTGTTTTACAGTAATTTGTATAACTTCAATACGGTAGTTCCGCTGGGTTGGAAAGGGTACCACGGAAGCCCTTCAAAAGCTTGTATACACTAAAATATAGTATAATCTGTCATATTCTGCTATAAGTCAGCATATTCCATTAAAACATAAAAAAAACACGTTTCCAAAAAATTTTACTCAAAAACTAGAAAACGCATTTTGAAGCAATTCGGAGACAAAATGTTAAATAAAGTTTTTTCATTAGAATTCATCGTTTTGCGGTGTAAAATGCATTTTTGAGTAAAACTTGTGGACAAGTGTTTTTCTTATGTGTTAATGGAATATGCTGACTTATGGCAGAATATGACAGATTTTACTATATTTTAGTGTATAAGAGCTTTTGAAGGGATCCGTGGTGCCCTTTTCAACCCAGTGAAACTACCATATTGTACTTATACAAATTACTGTAAACACTATAAATACACGTCTTTCGCCTAGAAAACGCATTTTGAAGCAATTCGGACACAACATGTAAAAAAAGTTTTTTTATCAGAATTCATCGTTTTGCGGTGTAAAATAAATATCTGAGTGAAATTTTTTTGACACGTGTTTTTCGTATGTGTTAATGGAATATGCTGACTTATGGCAGAATATGACAGATTATACTATATTTTAGTGTAAACAAGCTTTTGAAGGGCTTCCGTGGTGCCCTTTCCAACCCAGTGATACTACCGTTTTGTAATTATACAAATTACTGTAAAACACTCTAAATACACGTTTTTCGCCTAGAAAACGCATTTTGAAGCAATTCGGAGACAATATGAGAAAAATAGTTTTTTCATCAGAATTCATCGTTTTGCGGTGCAAAATAAATTTTTTAGGAAAATCTTTTGGACAAGTGTTTTTTAGTATGTGTTAATGGAATATGCTGACTTATTGCAGTTAATGACAAATTATACTATATTTCAGTGTATACAAGCTTTTGAAGAGCTACCGTGGGCCCTTTCCATCCCGGTGAAAATACCGTATTGTAGTTATAGAAATTACTATAAAACACTCTACATACACGTTTTTTGCATAGACAACGCAATTTGAAGCAATTCGGAGACAATATGTGAAAAATAGTTTTTTCATCAGAATTCATCGTTTTGAGGTGTAAAATAAATATTTGAGTAATTTATTCTGGACAAGTGTTTTTTCGTATGTGTTAAAGGAATATGCGGACTTATGGCAGAATATGACAGATTGTACTATATTTTAGTGTATACAAGCTTTTGAAGGCATTCCATGGTGTCCTTTCCAACCCAGTGATACTACCGTTTTGTAATTATACAAATTACTGTAAAACACTCTAAATACACGTTTTTCGCCTAGAAAACGCATTTTGAAGCAATTTGGAGACAATATGTGAATTAAAGTTTTTTCATCAGAATTCATCGTTTTGCGGAGTAATATAAATTTTAGAGTAAAATATTTTGGACAAGTGTTTTTAGTATGTGTTAATGGAATATGCTGACTTATTGCAGTTAATGACAAATTATACTATATTTCAGTGTATATAAGCTTTTGAAGAGCTACCGTGGTGCCCTTTCCATCCCGGTGAAAATACCGTATTGTAGTTATAGAAATTACTATAAAACACTCTACATACACGTTTTTTGCATAGACAACGCATTTTTAAGCAATTCGGAGACAATATGTGAAAAATAGTTTTTTCATCAGAATTCATCGTTTTGTGGAGTAAAATAAATTTTTGAGTCAAATTTTTGGACAAATGTTTCTTCGTATGTGTTAAAGGAATAAGCTGACATGGCAGAATATGACAGATTATAATTTATTTTAGTGTATACAAGCTTTTGAAGAGTTTCCGTGGTGCCCTTTCCAGCCCAGTGAGACTACCGTATTGAAGTTTAACAAATTGCTGTAAAACACTCTAAATACACGTTTTTCGCCTAGAAAACGCATTTTGAAGCAATTTGGAGACAATATGTGAGTTAAAGTTATTTCATCAGAATTCATCGTTTTGCGGTTTAAAATAAATTTTTGGGTAAAATCTTTTGGATACGTGTTTTTTCGTATGTGTTAATGAAATATGCTAAATAATGGCAGAATATGAGAGATTATGTTATATTTTAGTGTTTATGAAGGGCTTCCGTGGTGTCCTTTCCAACCCAGTGATACTACCGTATTGTACTTATACAAATTACTATAAAACCCTCTAAATACACGTTTTCGCCTAGAAAACGCATTTTCAAGCAATTCGGAAACAAAACTTGTAAAATAGTTTTTTCATCATAAATAATCTTTTTGCGGTGTAAAATAAATATTGGAGTAAAATATTTGAACATGTGTTTTTTCGTATGTGTTAATGGAAAATGCTGTCTAATGGCAGAATATGACAGATTATACTATATTTTAGTGTATACAAGCTTTTGAAGGGCTCCTTAATGCCTTTTCAACCCAGTTAAACTACCGTATTGTAGTTATACAAATTACTGTATAACACTCTCAATACACGTTTTTCGCCTAGAAAACGCATTTTAAAGCCATTCGGAGACAATATGTGAAAAATAGATTTTTCATCAGAATTCATCGTTTTGCGGTGTAAAATAAATTTTTGAGTAAAATCTTTTGGACATGTGTGTTTTCGTATGTGTTGATGGAGTATGCTGACTTATGGCAGAATATGACAGATTATACTGTATTTTAGGGTATACAAGCTTTTGATGGGCTTTCGTGGTGCACTCTCCAACCCAGTGAAACCACCGTATTGTAGTTATACAAATTACTGTAAAACACTCTAAATACACGTTTTTCGCCTAGAAAACACATTTTGAAGAAATTCGGAGACAATATGCGAAAAATAGCTTTTTCATCAGAATTCATCGTTTTGCGGTAAAAAATAAATTTTTGAGTAAAATCATTTGGAGACGTGTTTTTTTGTATGTGTTAATGGAAAATGCTAAATTACGGTAGAATATGACAGATTATACTCTATTTTAGTGTATACAAGCTTTTGAAGGGATCCGTGGTGCCCTTTCCAACACAGTGAAACTACTTTATTGTACTTATACAAATTACTGTAAACACTATAAATACACCTTTTTCGCCTAGAAAACGCATTTTGAAGCAATTCGGACACAACATGTGAAAAATAGTTTTTTCATCAGAATTCATCGTTTTGCGGTGTAAAATAAATATCTGAGTGAAATCTTTTGGACACGTGTTTTTTCGTATATGTTAATGGAATATGCTGACTTATGGCAGATTATGACAGATTTTACTACATATATTTTAGTGTAAACAAGCTTTCAAAGGGCTTCCGTGGTGCCCTTTCCAACCCAGTGAAACTACCGTTTTGTAGTTATACAAATTATTGTAGCAATTGAAGCAATTCGGAGACAATATGTGAAAAATAGATTTTTCATCAGAATTCATCGTTTTGGGGTGTAAAATCAATTTTTGAGTAAAATCTTTTGGACATGTGTATTTTCGTATGTGTTAATGGAGTATGCTGACTTATGGCAGAATATGACAGATTTTACTATATTATAGTGTATACAAGCTTTTGAAGGCCTTCCGTGATGTCCTTTCCAACCCAGTGAAACTACCGCATTGTAGTTATACAAATTACTGTAAAACACTAAATACACGTTTTTCGCCTAGAAAACATATTTTGAAGCAATTCGGAGATAATATGTGAAAAATAGCTTTTTCATCAGAATTTATTGTTTTGCGGTATAAAATAAATTTTTGAGTAAAATCTTTTGGAGACATGTTTTTTCGTATGTGTTAATGGAATATGCTGACTTATGGTAGAATATGACAGATTTTACTATATTTTAGTGTATGCAAGCTTTCGAAGTGCTTCCTAGGTGCCCTTTCCAACACAGTGAAACTACCGTATTGTTGTTATACAAATTACTGTAAAACACTCTAAGTACACATTTTTCGCCTAGAAAACACATTTTGAAGCAATTCGGAGGCAATATGTGAAAATAGTTTCTTAAACAGAATTCATCGTTTACCGGTGTAAAATAAATTTTTGAGTATAATCTTTTGGACACGTACTGTAGTTATACAAATTACTGTAAAACACTCTAAATACACGTTTTCCGCCTACAAAACACATTTTGAAACTATTCGGAGACAATATGTGAAAAATAGTTATTCATCAGAATTCATCGTTTTGCGGTGTAAAATAATTTTTTGAGTAAAATCTTTTGAACAAATCTTTTTTCGTATGTGTTAATAGAATATACTGACTAATGGCAGAATATGACAGATTATACTATATTTTAGTGTATACAAGCTTTAGAAGGGCTTCCGTGGGGCCCTTTCCAACCCAGTGAAACTACCGTATTGTAGTTATAAGTTTTCGTCTAGAACACGCATTTTGAAGCAATTCTGAGATAATATGTGAAAAATAGTTTTTTCATCAGAATTCATTGTTTTGCGGTGTAAAATAATTTTTTGAGTAAAATCTTTTGGACACTTGTTTTTTCGTATGTGTTAATGGAATATACTGACTTATAGAATAATATGACTGATTATACTATATTTTAGTGTATACTAGCTTTCGAAGGGCCTCCGTGGTGCCCATTCCAACCCAGTGAAACTACCGTATTATAGTTATACTGTAAAACACTCTAAATGGACGTTTTTCGCCTAGAAAACGTATTTTGAAGCAATTGGGAGACAATATGTGAAAAATAGTTTTTACATCAGAATTCATCGTTTTGCGGTGTAAAATAAATTTTTGAGTAAAATCATTTGGAGACGTGTTTTTTCGTATGTGTTAATGGAATATGCTGACTTATGGCAGAATATGACAGATTATACTCTATTTTAGTGTATACAAGCTTTTGAAGGGATCCGTGGTGCCCTTCCCAACCCAGTGAAACTACTTTATTGTACTTATAAAAATTACTGTAAACACTATAAATACACCTTTTTCGCCTAGAAAACGCATTTTGAAGCAATTCGGACACAACATGTGAAAAATAGTTTTTTCACCAGAATTCATCGTTTTGCGGTGTAAAATAAATATCTGAGTAAAATCTTTTGGACACGTGTTTTTTCGTATGTGTTAATGGAATATGCTGACTTATGGCATATTATGACAGATTTTACTACATATATTTTAGTGTAAACAAGCTTTCAAAGGGCTTCCGTGGTGCCCTTTCCAACCCAGTGAAACTACCGTTTTGTAGTTATACAAATTATTGTAGCAATTGAAGCAATTCGGAGATAATATGTGAAAAATAGATTTTTCATCAGAATTCATCGTTTTGCGGTGTAAAATAAATTTTTGAGTAAAATCTTTTGGACATGTGTATTTTCGTATGTGTTAATGGAGTATGCTGACTTATGGTAGAATATGACAGATTTTACTATATTATAGTGTATACAAGCTTTTGAAGGCCTTCCGTGGTGTCCTTTCCAACCCAGTGAAACTACCGCATTGTAGTTATACAAATTACTGTAAAACACTAAATACACGTATTTCGCCTAGAAAACATATTTTGAAGCAATTCGGAGATAATATGTGAAAAATAGCTTTTTCATCAGAATTTATTGTTTTGCGGTATAAAATAAATTTTTGAGTAAAATCTTTTGGAGACATGTTTTTTCGTATGTGTTAATGGAATATGCTGACTTATGGTAGAATATGACAGATTTTACTATATTTTAGTGTATACAAGCTTTTGAAGGCCTTCCGTGTTGTCCTTTCCAACCCAGTGAAACTACCGTATTGTAGTTATACAAATTACTGTAAAACACTAAATACACGTTTTAAGCCAAGAAAATGCATTTTGAAGCAATTCGGAGACAATATGTGAATTAAAATTATTTCATCAGAATTCATCGTTTTGCGGTGTAAAATAAATTTTTGAGTAAAATCTTTTGCACACGTGTTTTTTCGTATGTGTTAATGAAATATGCTGAATAATGGCAGAATATGAGAGATTATACTATATTTTAGTGTATAGAAGCTTTTGAAGGGCTTCCGTGGTGTCCTTTCCAACCCAGTGATACTACCGTATTGTACTTATACAAATTACTGTAAAACCTTCTAAATACACGTTTTCGCCTAGAAAACGCATTTTGAAGCAATTCGGAAACAATACTTGTAAAATAGTTTTTTCATCATAAATCATCGTTTTGCGGTGTAAAATATATATTTGAGTAAAATTTTTGAACACGTGTTTTTTCGTATGGGTTAATGGAAAATGCTGACTAATGGCAGAATATGACAAATTATACTATATTTTAGTGTATACAAGCTTTCGAAATGCTTCCGTGGTGTCCTATCCAACCTAGTGAAACTACCGTATTGTAGTTATACATATTACTGTAAAACACTCTAATTACACATTTTTCGCCTAGAAAACGCATTTTGAAGCTATTTGAAGACAATATGTGAATATTAGTTTTTTGATCAAAATTCAACGTTTTGCGGCGTAAAATAATTTTTTGAGTAAAATCTTTTGGTCACGTGTTTTTTCGTATGTGTTAATGGGATATGCTGACTTGGGACAGAATATGACAGATTATACTATATTTTAGGGTATACAAGCTTTTGAAGGGCTTCCTTGGTGCCCTTTCAACCCAGTGAAACTACCGTCTTGTAGTTATACAAATTATTGTAAAACACTCTAAATACACGTTCTTCGCCTAGAAAAAGCATTTTGAAATCATTCGGAGACAATATGTGAAAAATAGCTTTTCATCAGAATTCATCGTTTTGCGGTAGAAAATAAATTTATGAGTAAAATCTTTTGGACACGTGTTTTTTCGTATGTGTTAATGGGGTATGCTGACTTATGACAGACTATGACGGATTATACTATTTTTAGGGTATACATGCTTTTGATGGGCTTTCGTGGTGCCCTTTCCAACCCAGTAAAATTACCGTATTGTTGTTGTACAAATTACTGTAAAACACTCTAAGTACACATTTTTCGCCTAGAAAACACATTTTGAAGCAATTCGGAGGCAATATGTGAAAATAGTTTCTTAAACAGAATTCATCGTTTACCGGTGTAAAATAAATTTTTGAGTATAATCTTTTGGACACGGACTGTAGTTATACAAATTACTGTAAAACACTCTAAATACACGTTTTCCGCCTACAAAACACATTTTGAAACTATTCGGAGACAATATGTGAAAAATAGTTTTTCATCAGAATTCATCGTTTTGCGGTGTAAAATAATTTTTTGAGTAAAATCTTTTGAACATTTTTTTTCGTATGTGTTAATGGAATATACTGACTAATGGCAGAATATGACAGATTATACTATATTTTAGTGTATACAAGCTTTAGAAGGGCTTCCGTGGGGCCCTTTCCAACCCAGTGAAACTACCGTATTGTAGTTATAAGTTTTCGTCTAGAACACGCATTTTGAAGCAATTCTGAGATAATATGTGAAAAATAGTTTTTTCATCAGAATTCATTGTTTTGCGGTGTAAAATAATTTTTTGAGTAAAATCTTTTGGACACTTGTTTTTTCGTATGTGTTAATGGAATATACTGACTTATAGAATAATATGACAGATTATACTATATTTTAGTGTATACTAGCTTTTGAAGGGCTTCCGTGGTGCCCTTTCCAACCCAGTGAAACTACTGTATTATAGTTATACTGTAAAACACTCTAAATGGACGTTTTTCGCCTAGAAAACGTATTTTGAAGCAATTGGGAGACAATATGTGAAAAATAGTTTTTACATCAGAATTCATCGTTTTGCGGTGTAAAATAAATTTTTGATTAAAATCCTTTGGACACGTGTTTTTTCGTATGTGTTAATTGAATATGCTGACTTATGGCAGAATATGACAGATTATACTATGTTTTAGTGTATACAAGCTTTAGAAGGGTTTGCGTGGTGCACTTTCCAACTCAGTGAAACTACCGTATTGTAGTTATACAAATTACTGTAAAACACTCGAAATACATGTTTTTCGCCTAGAAAACACATTTTGAAGCAATTCGAAGAAAATATGTGAAAAATATAAATTGCAGAAAACAGTGTTTTACCCCTCCAGAGACACTACCCTGCACGCAAAGGGAAATCGATTTACCAGGCAACGTCGACTCCGGGTAATCGAAATCCAGGATTTAATAACAGTAAGTTTATTAAAAATTGTATTCGTAGTCAAAATCATGATATAATTAAATGTCTGGCATATCAGAAAAAATGTACCAAATGTAATAAATTTAATCATTTTGCATCACAATGTCTAACACGGAGTATAAAATTAGTAGAACAAGAAATTAGTGACTATGATGATTTATTTTTGAGAATTGTTATGTCAGGCAATCACAATAATAATTGGGACGTAACACTAGAAATTAACAATGTAGATATTACGTGCAAAATTGATATCGGTGCGCAAGTCAATTGTATTTCATCAGCATTGCTAAATAACCTGAATATTAATCCAAATAAGTTAAATAAAACTGAGACTAAACTTAAATCATATTCAGGGACCTATTTACCAATAGCTGGAACATGTAATTTAAATTGTAAGTACAAAAACATGTCACATAAATTAAGTTTTTTTGTTATAAACACGAACTCTCCTCCAGTGTTAGGGGTAGACGCATGTGTACAATTAAATTGAATACAAAGGGTAATGGAAATTAATACAGATGAAAATGTCAATAGATTAATCGAAAAGTACGAAATGCTTTTTAATGGTTTCGGTTGTTTAAAAATTAAACCTTACAAAATTAATCTACAAAATAATAGGGAACCAGTTGTGCACCCTCCAAGAAAGGTAGTATTTCCTCATCTTAATCAAGTCAAATCCGAACTAAATAAATTGGAATCTGTTAATATAATTCAAAAAGTTGACGAACCAACACCGTGGGTCAATTCTATGATAAAAGAGCTGAATAAAGTTATTAAAAGAGAACATTTTCCCATACCAACTACGGAAGAAATACTAGCTAAATTAAACGAAGTGAAATATTTTACCACACTAGATGCTAGTCATGGATTTTGGCAAATACCGCTAGATGGAAATAGTTCAAAATTATGCACTTTGGGCACAGATTGAAAAAGAATTATTTGCCATCGTTTTTAGTTGTGGACATTTTTCCCAATATATAACGAGCAAACAAATAACAATAGAGACAGATCATAAGCCGCTGATAGGTGTTTTCCAAAAACCTCTAGCTTTGTGTTCCTTGCGACTACAAAGAATGATAATAAAATTACAGCCATTTGATATTTATTTAATATTCAGGCCCGAAAAGAATTAATAATTGCAGACATTTTGTCACGTGCGTACATAACCAAAACTGGGAAGGATGAAGAAACTATAAATGAAATAGAAGCGCATGTTTGTTTAGTCACAAATAATTCAAATATTTCAGAAAATCAACTCAAAAAATTTCAAGACGAAACTGCAAAGGATGCAGATTTGCAAATTTTAAATCAGTATTTAAGAAACGGGTGGCCCAAAAATAAAGATAACATAAATAGTAACGTCAAAATATATGAAAAACTAAAAGATCATTTTTTTTACATTCTGAATTATTTTTTAAGAATAATCAAATAATTGTCCCAAAATCAATGAGAAAAGAAATGCTCAATAAAATACATGCAGCTCATTTAGGATTAGAAAAATGTAAATCGATAGCATGAGAATGTATTTATTGGCCAATGTCAAATGATATAACGAATTTTATCAAAAATTGTGACGCATGTTCTACATTTTCGAACCAATTACAGAAAGAAAATTTAATTCCACATTCAATTCCAAAACACGCATGGCAAAAAGTAGCTATGGACCTATTTCATTTTAATAATAAAAACTCTCCTTGTAGTAGACTACTTTAGTAAATATGTAGAAGTATGTCATTTGAATAGTACTACAAGCAAACATGTCATAAATATTATAAAACATATATTTTCCCGACAAGGCATACCAGAAATTGTCATATCCGATAATGGACCACAATTTTCCAGTGCGGAATTCAAAAATTTCTTAAAAGAATGGGATTTTAATCACATCACTTCATCACCACATTATACACAATCTAACGGTATGGCCGAAAGATATGTACAGACGATAGAAAACATACTAAAAAAATCTTTGCATTCAAATTCGGATCCATATCTCGCTATGTTACAGTTACGAAATACTCCCATAAATAGAATACTTTCGCCATCTCAAAAATTAATGGGTAGAAAACTTAGAGGAGTACTTCCTTTTCAAAATAAAGACAATACATCTAAAATAAACAAATATAAAAAACACTTGAAACAAGCACATCACAAAAGTCAAATTTACTATAATCGTAATGCTAAAAACATGCAGCCCATTAATTCTGGACAGCAAGTACGAGTACATAAGGATGGAAAATGGGAGAAGGGTGAAATTGTTAAGAAATTAGACAGACCTCGATCATACACTATCAAAACGCAAAACTGAGGAGAAATAAATAGAAATAGAAAGTTTATTAAAGTAAAACCGATTAAGTCAATTGGTAATAATGAGAATAGAAGTACTATGACAAATCCGCGGAATCCTTCTGACAATGCTTATAAGTCTGTTTCAGATTCAAATTCAGACACTGTCTCTAGTTATGAGGATACATTAACATATTCAGATACAAGTGCACTCTCTAGTTATGAGGATACATTAACATACTCAGGTACAAGTGCACTCTCTAGTTATGAGGATACATTAAGAAACTCAGAGACAAGTGTTGATTCACTTTCTAGTTTAAATGATAGTACTGAAAACATTAAAAGTCGTGAAACAAATACAAGGGTAGAAAGATTGTCAGACGATTTCCAAGAAAAACTAAAACTAAACACAAATGTGAGTTCTAAAGAACAGTCAGATACTGTAGTTACAAAATTTGGACGTACTGTCAAACTTCCAGATAAATACGGAACCTGACTTTTCTTTGGTAAAAAAGGAGATGTTGTAGATATTGTTAATTATAATAGTTATATACCTACATATATATAAAATTAGATGTTAGTTATGTGATGTGGTGGGTTGGATTATTATTAATTACTGTTAATGTTATGTAACCTTTGTAATATAAAAAGAAGTGTCTTGCTTTATAATAAACAGTTGATATACGAAACTCAGTGTGTTCTTATTGGAACATACAACACTGGTAATAGGTCATTTTTCTGTACGGTGCATAGTTTTTGAGTAAAACATTTTTAAATGTGCGATTTTGACTTTTTGAAAGAGTTTTCCAAAAAATTTTAAGACGAAGAACGTTTGTTTGACATGTCAATCAGAACATTTCATTGGAATTATTCATGAAATGAGGACAATTTGGAAAAAGGTAAATTCATATACATTAATTATGACAATGGGCGGTTATTCCACAGTGGTTAAAAAAGCCTAATACATTATATTTAAAAACTATAACTTTTGAAGGTTCATGTCCGTGATTCATGTACATTTCCAAAGTGTTATCAAACATCCCATAAGTAACTAAGTAAAAAACAAATATTCCAGAATATTGTCAGAACCATGTCGTGTTTAGAATCCAAAGAAAGGTATCGTCAAGGGCTGCCACGCAGAAATTTAAAAAATTTGACAGTTCGATCGGCTATTGCTTTTTGCTTAAAATTGTCAGAACCATGTCGTGTTTGGTATTAAATAAGAAATCTCGTCAAGGGCTGCCATGCGGAAATGTCAAAAATTTGACAGCTCGATCTACTTTTGCTTTTTGCTTAAAATTGTCAGAACTATGTTGTAGTATGAAATGAGAAGTATCGTCTAGGGCTGCTATGCAGTAATGTCAAAAATTTTACAACTTGATCGGCTTTTGTTTTTTTTTTTTTTGTTTATACTTCTCAGAACCATGTCGTGTTTGGTATTAAATGAGAAGTTTCGTCGAGGGCTGTAAAAATGTCAAAAATTTGACAGCTCCATCGGTTTTTGTTTTTTGCTTAAAGTTATCAAAACCATGTCGTGTTTGGTATCAAATGAGAGGTATTGCCAAAGACTGCCATGGAGAAACGTCAAAACTTTGACAGCTCGATTGGCTTTTGTTATTTGCTTAAAGTTGTCAGAACCATATCGTGTTTGGTATCAAATGAGAGATATCGTCTAGGGCAGCCATGCAGAAATATTAAAAATTTGACAACTCGATTGGTTTTTGCTTTTTGCTCAAAGTTATCAGAACCATCGGTCTGTCAAATTTTTACTTTTCTGTATGGCGATACAGCTCATTTGATACCAAACACGACATGGTTCCGACAACTTTAAGCGAAAAACAAAAGCCGATCGAGCTTTCAAATTTTTGACAAATCTGCATGGTAGAGCTCGACGATACCTTTTTTTTTATATCAAACACGACATGGTTCTTACAACTTTAAGCAAAAAAACAAAAGCCGAACAAGCTATTAAATTTTTGACATTCCTACATGACAGTCCTCTATGATACCCCTCATTTGATACCAAACACGATATGGTTCTGACAACTTTAAACCAGAAAACAAAAGCCGATCGAGGTGTCAAATTTTTGACTTTCCAATATTCGTTTTTCATTTAGTTACTTATGAGATGTTTGACAACACTTTGGAAATGCACGTGAATCACGGATATAAACCTTCAAAAATTATAATTTTTAAATAAAATGTGTGGAGAAGAAAATAAAGTACTCGAAAACTGCAGTCAGTATGGTTTTATTTGATTAGAACCTGCGTTTCGACCATTACAGTGGTCTTCCTCAGGGTTAAATCCAGTCATAAAATATGAAGAAGATATTTGTAACTCATGTTAAAAAACATCAAAATGTAATAGATGAATTACAACGTTAGAAAATTTGAAAATGAAAAACAACTTTTTAATAAAATATAATGTAACGAACCAGTTCGAATGTAACAATTATATAAAACTGAATCCATTTAAATATAATGTTTTAAGATTTTTTTGACAACTCTGGAATAACCGCCTAATGTTTTAATTTATGATTGTGAATTTAATTTTTTTCAAATTCTCCTCATATCATAAATAATTCTATTTAAATGTTCTGATCAACCCGTCAAAGAAACGTTCTTCGTCTTAAAATTTCCAAGGGGGACTCAGATATTTAGTTTCAAAAAGCCAAACTTCCACCTTTAAAATTGTTTTGCACATAAACTATGCACCGTACAGAAAAATGACTTATTACCAGGAAATCAAGTTGAGTTATTCTCTATATCCCAAAATTTTTCACTTATACCGTTTAAGCTGTAGAGGCGATCATAATTTTCTCGATCGTCGTGATGAATTCAAACATATATACAGTTGTCCCATTTAGAAGTGCCACCATTGGGATCTCGAGAACTATAAGAGATACAATGTCGGTTAAATGGAACTTTTTGTGCGCCTTTGGAAGGCCATCTCAGATGTGCTTTTGTTTTTCCAAAAATTCTTATAGGGCACTAGATAATGACGAAAAACTGAATATTGTTGATTTTTTCTTTCTCAAATAACTTCTAAACTATTAGTAATTGAGAAAAACGTTTCAAATATAAAAGATAGATATTTTTATTAACTAACCAGTGGCGTACGAAATAAATTTTTATATCTGTAAATTTTCGAGATATAACACAAACTTATATTTTTTTAAATGGAACCCATATCTGATTTTAGTCTCAAAAAAATCAATAATTTTTTCTCTTTTCAATGATGTAAGGGTTATTATGTTTTATACTTGTTTTGCTCCTAAAATTTAATTTTTCTCCTTATTTTCCTGAATTTTCTTATTATTTTCCAAAAAACATTATTATTTTTATTACTTATATTGTATTTGATCAAAATAATTTGTTTTATGCCTTTATTACTTAATATTTTCATTCTAGACTCATAATTACAAATTACACTATGATGAGCCAAGGGCGACCTGATATAAAATATTATAAAAATTAATTTGATACGAATTTTGAGCAAAATTTTTTAACGAAATAAATTATTTAAATACAAGGAGTATTTCCAAATAGAAATCTACCAATATTTTCAAAATAATTGTAAATTTAATACAAAATAAGGAAAAAATAATAATTTTGAAGGCAAAACAAATATAAAACATAATAACCCTTACATCGTTGAAAAGAAAAAAAAATATTTATTTTTTTGAGACTAAAATCAGATATGGGTTCCATTTAAAAAAATATAAATAAATAAATAAATAAATATATCATCACGGCATATTACCCATTTCTGGGTGTGCCAGTATCTACAACACATGTAGACATCGGTAATAATGACGATATATTTTACCGTGTGGGTGCTTACCAGGCGTCACCTCACGGGCACTCATAGCTGGCGTGGAGAGTGCACCACAGGGGTCACTTTTGTGCCATTTAAAATTGGTAATATTTGGCGTCAGTCGGGATCGAACCCGGTTCCCCCAGGTTCGCGACCAGACACTCAGGCACAAGGCCACGGGACCCCATAAAAAATATAAGTTTGTGTTATATCTCAAAACTTTACGGATATAAAAAATTATTCCGTACGCCACTGGTTAGTTAATAAAAATATCTATCTTTTATATTTGAAACTTTTTTCTCAATTACTAATAGTTTAGAAGTTATTTGAAAAAGAAAAAATCAACAATATTCAGTTTTTCGTCATTATCTAGTGCCCTATGAGAATTTTTGGAAAAATAAAAGCACATCTGAGATGGCCTCCCAAAGGCGCATAAAAAGTTCCATTTAACCGACATCGTATCTCTTATAGTTCTCGAGATCCCAATGGTGGCACCTCTAAATGGGACACACTGTATATAGGGTGTCCCAGAATTAAACGGCATAACTTGAACCATGGATTAAACACGTAAAAATAAGGTGAAAAGTTCATTTGAGCAAATGTCCGTAAATGCTTTGTTTTTCTTATTGGAAAAATAAAAAAATAAATAAAAATCAACTTTATAACGAGATATCAAATATCTTATTAAGTTATGACATAACAATTAAATTAATTATAAGTAAATGATTTGGCTATTACCTAATTTTGATACAAATTTTAGTTTGCATTTGGTTACATGAAAATCTCCCTAGGGGGATAGTGTTTTATAATAGTCTATACGTCTTTCCAATCCGCCTAGGCAAACTTGAAACTCAAAGTGCTAACACTATCTTTTCGGATACACAAACGACTTATCTTTATGCATAATACAGAAACCAATCAAGCTGTCAAATTTTCGATAATTCTGCATGGCAGTTCTTGACGATACCTGTCATTTGATACCAAACCAGACTTGGTTCTGACAACTTTCTGCGAAAAACAAAAGCCGATCGACCTGTCAAATTTTTGACACTTCTCCATGGCAGCCTTTAACGATACAACTCATTTGATACCAAATTTGACATTGTTCTGACAACTTTAAGCGAAAAACAAAAGCCAACCAACCTGTCAAAATTTTGACAAGTCTGCATGGTAGCCCTTGACGATTCATCTCATTTGATACCAAACTCGACATGGTTCTGACAACTTTCTGCAAAAAACAAAACCCGAACGACCTGTCAAATTTTTCACACTTCTGCATGGCAGCCCATAACGATACCTCTCATTTGATACCAAACACAACATGGTTCTGACAACTTTCTGCAAAAAACAAAAACCGATCGAGCTGTCAAAATTTTGACATTGCTAAATGTTAGCCAATGACGATCCCTCTCATTTGTTACCAAACACGACATGGTTCTGACAACTTTATGCAAAAAACAAAAGCCGATCGACCTGTCAAATTTTTGACACTTCTGCATGGCAACCTTTAACGATACCTCTCATTTGATACCAAACTCGACATGATTCTGACAACTTTACGCAAAAAACAAAAGCCGACCGAGCTGTAAAAATTTTGACATTTCTGCATGGTACCCCTTGATGATACCTCCCATTTGATACCAAACACGACATGGTTCTGACAGCTTTATGCAAGAAACAAAATCCGATATTGTCTTTTTTTTAAATATTATTGGTTGGCAACATGTCTTATTTTACTTTATAAATATTGGCAATATTGATATTATTATACGAACTTCACATTAATGCAGTTAGGAATATTGATTTTTCTACATAGTTACTTATGACAAGTTCAGCAGCACTTTCTCTTCTAGTTATGTTCTATATTTGCTATATTTTCATTGTCAATTAAAGTACGAAATTCACATTAATGCAATTAGGAATATTTATTATTTACTTTGTTACTTATGACAAGTTTGGCAACACTTACTCGTCTAGTTATATTTAAAATTTACTATATTTTTATTGGTAGTATGGAAATTATTAATGGACTAACTTCACAGCAATACAGTTAGGAATATTTGTTTGTCACTTAGTTACTTATGTCGTGTTTGGTAACATTTGTGTACCGACTTCACATTGATCTTGTTAGGAATGTTACTTATAACAAGATTGGCAACACGTACTCGTCTAGTTATATTTAAAATTTATTATATTTTTATTGGTAGTATGGAAATTATTAATGGACTAACTTCACAGTAATACAGTTAGGAATATTTGTTTGTCACTTAGTTACTTATGTCATGTTTGGTAACACTTGTGTACCGACTTCACATTGATCTTGTTAGGAGTATTTATTTTTTACTTAGTTACTTATACCATGTTTGGCAACATTTTCGAAATGCACCCGAAGCACGGACATGAACCTTCAAAAATTATAATTTTTAAATATAATGTTTTAGGTCTTCCTATCTATTGTGAAATAATTGTCCATTGTCATAATATATGTTTATGAATTTATCTTTTTTCAAATTGTCCTAATTTCGTAAATATTTCCATTTAAAAGTGCTGATTGACATATAGGATTCAGATATCTATATTACCATCTCAAGTTCATGATTGAAGTAACACATTTTTGTCACATGACATCTAATATTTACCTAACTACACTATATATTTTGAAATGTCAAAAAATTACACTGTCTAAAACATTAGTTTAAAGCCATTACTCATAAATGATATATTTGTTTATTCGTACCTTTAACCAATCTGTATTTAATTTTTCGATAACTATCTCCTCCTTTTAAAGATACCATTTGTAGTTCATCTTCAACTTGTCAAATTTAACACCTACCTTTGTTAAAATGTAGCAAAAACTTTACGTATATGTTTTATTACGAGATATCTATAATAATATAATTACTAATTACCATTTTCAATGGAACAAATAAATATAAAATACATCAAATAAATCTTTAATTAGCCTAAAATACAACTATTATATATTCTTTAGAGTTTAAAATATAAATATACTGATCTCCATCACTCAAAACTAATTAATACAACATGGTTAATTGGATTTTCTGAACCTAAAAAAATATTTCATTTCATATAAATTGATTTTGAATATTTATAACATAACCAATTTATTTTTTCAAACCTGTAGTTCATTTATGTGTTGATTAATCCATTTCATATCTATTTATTTCAAAAATACACATCATTCTGACAACTTTAAGCGAAAAACCAAAGCCGATCGAGCTGTCAAATTTTTTACATTTATGCATGACTGCCCTTGACGCTACCTTTCTTTTGATACCAAACACATGCTTCTGACAACTTTAAACAAAAAACAAAAGCCGATCGAGCTGTCAAATTTTTGACATTTCTGCATGACAGCCCTTGACGTCACCTTTCATTTGATACCAAACAAGACATGGTTATGATATCTTTAAGCAAAAACCAAAAGCCGATCGAGCTGTCAAATTTTTGACATTTCTGCATGATAGCTCTTGACGTTACCTTTCATATGATACCAAACACGACATGGTTCTAACAACTTTACGCAAGGAACAAAAGCTGATCGAGCTGTCAAATTTTTAACATTTCTGCATGATAGCCCTTAACGTTACCTTTAATTTGATACCAAACACGACATGGTTCTAACAACTATAAGCAAAAAACAAAAGTCGATGGGGCTGTGAAATTCCTGCCATTGGAATATTTGTTTATTATTTAGTTATTTATGGGATGTTTGGCAACACTTTGGAAATGTACATGAATCACGGACATGAACCTTCAAAATTTTACTTACTTAACTTACTTAATCCTTAAGCCTTTCTACCTTTCGGTGTAAGGCTATGGCGTGTCGGTGTCACTTTCGGTTTTTAGTTTCTGGGCTTTTTTTCCAGTAGTTTCTCCATGTAGTTCTGTCTTTCATCTTTGTCTTGCAGTCTTGCCACGACGCACCTCTACTTTCTGCAGCCGCCCGTACTTCTTCCTCCCATGTTTTTATTGGCCTTCCTCTTTTCTTTTTACCCAGTAATTTACGAGATATCTATAATAATATAATTACTAATTACCATTTTCAATGGAACAAATAAATATAAAATACATCAAATAAATCTTTAATTAGCCTAAAATACAACTATTATATATTCTTTACAGTTTAAAATATAAATGTACTGATCTCCATTACTCAAAACTAATTAATACAACATGGTTAATTGGATTTCCTGAACCTAAAAAAATATTTCATTTCATATAAATTGATTTTGAATATTTATAACATAACCAATCTATTTTTTCAAACCTGTAGTTCATTTATGTGTTGATTAATCCATTTAATATCTATTTATTTCAAAAATATTTACATTCATAGGTTAATGTTTTGCCATATGTCAAATATGACGTTTCCCTAATTTTCACTTTCAATATTTTTTTACACAGAAACTGTACATCGTACAGAAAAATGACCTTTTACCAGGAAATTAAGTTGAGTTATTCCCTACAATTTGCAACAATTTTTATGAAAATCGCTCAAGACTTTTAGGCTACACATATGCGCAAAATTTTCACGATGCTCCAGATGAAAGTACAGATAGATCCGTTAGCCTTTAAATATAAGGAATAGCGTAAACTCGGCTACGCCGAGTATACACTAGGGCTCCGCCAATAGTGTTTATAATAGTATTACGTACGTCTAATCCGTCTAGGAACAATTTAAACGCAAAGTGCTAACGCTAAGTTTCTTTCAAAATATTTTTTTTTTCGCCCACTTAACCTGTCCACCCAAATTGCTCACGCAACCTGCCCACACAATATGCCCACGCAAACTGCTCACCCAAATTTCCCACGCAACCTGCCCATCCAAAATGTCCACGTAACCTGCACACCCAAAATGCCCACGCAACCTGCCCAACCAAAAAGCCGACGGAACCTGCCCACCCAAACTGCCGCACGCAACCTGCGCACCCAATCCCTCACGCAATTTGCCTACTCAATCTGCCCACGCAACCTGCCCACTCAATCTGCCCACCCAAACTCTCCACGCGACATGCCCCCTCAAATTACCCACTCAACTTGCCCACGCAACATGCCTCCCCAAACTGATTTTGACATTTCTGCATGGCAGCCCTCGACAATACCTCCCATTTGATACCAAACACGACATTGTTCTGACAACTTTAAGCAAAAAACAAAAGCCGATCGAGGTGTCAAATTTTTGACATTTCTGCAGGGCAGCTTTTAACGATACCTCTCATTTGATATCAAACACGACATCATTCTGACAACTTTAAGCAAAAAACCAAAGCCGATCGAGCTGTCAAATTTTTTACATTTATGCATGACTGCCCTTGACGTTACCTTTCATTTGATACCAAACACATGCTTCTGACAACTTTAAACAAAAAACAAAAGCCGATCGAGCTGTCAAATTTTTGACATTTCTGCATGACAGCCCTTGACGTCACCTTTCATTTGATACCAAACAAGACATGGTTATATTAGGTCTGTTCGTTTGTATTGCACTAACTTGTACAAAATGTACCGAGAATACGTCACAGTGTAGTTTAGTGCAACGTAGTACAGACTTGTTTTCGAAATTCAAACGAACACTAATTAGACAAGTTAGTGCAGATTGTAGGTTAACTAGCAACGCCATTTATAAATGTTTATAATTATAATGATTTTTCCATTTAGTTAAAATTGCAATTCTTTCAATATGAAAAATCCATTAATGCTTATTTTTTGTACTAAATGTGAATTACACATATCTATATCGATTTTAATAGTTTTCAGTTAAATTAAAACTTTTTTTTAATAAATATTTTGTATGCAGTGATATATTACTTATTTTTCCATTTTATTTCTTTGGTATTCTTAAAACACATTTCCTTTGATTCATTTTTAGATATAGAATAAGATTTTGCAGATTAATGAAAAAATTATAGTTACAAGTATACACGACAACCTATGTGACAAATTGTGACGTCGTTGTAAACACTGCCACTGCACTAAGTATACTAGCTCGGGAGGTAGTACAGTTAAGACAAGTTAGTGCAACATGCACGACTACAAACGAACACAGTGCAGACAACTTCGAACACACAAACGAACATATTTTTCAAAAAATTACAAGTTAGTGCAGCTAGAACCATACAAACGAACAGACCTGATATCTTTAAGCAAAAACCAAAAGCCGATCGAGCTGTCAAATTTTTGACATTTCTGCATGATAGCTCTTGACGTTACCTTTCATATGATACCAAACACGACATGGTTCTAACAACTTTACGCAAGGAACAAAAGCTGATCGAGCTGTCAAATTTTTAACATTTCTGCATGATAGCCCTTAACGTTACCTTTAATTTGATACCAAACACGACATGGTTCTAACAACTATAAGCAAAAAACAAAAGTCGATGGGGCTGTGAAATTCCTGCCATTGGAATATTTGTTTATTATTTAGTTATTTATGGGATGTTTGACAACACTTTGGAAATGTACATGAATCACGGACATGAACCTTCAAAATTTTACTTACTTAACTTACTTAATCCTTAAGCCTTTCTACCTTTCGGTGTAAGGCTATGGCGTGTCGGTGTCACTTTCGGTTTTTAGTTTCTGGGCTTTTTTTCCAGTAGTTCCTCCATGTAGTTCTGTCTTTCATCTTTGTCTTGCAGTCTTGCCACGACGCACCTCTACTTTCTGCAGTCGCCCGTACTTCTTCCTCCCATGTTTTTATTGGCCTTCCTCTTTTCTTTTTACCCAGTAATTTCGCTTCGTACACACATTTTGTTAATCTTGCGCTGTCCATTCTTTGTATGTGTCCTCTCCATCTAAGTTGACCCTCTTCTATTGTTTCTTTTAGTGGTTTTGTGTTTAAATTTTGTCTATATACTTCGTTTCTAATTTTGTCCAGTTTACTCTTCCCCTCAATTTTTCTTAGATATTTCATCTCTATACTTCTTAGTTTACTTTGCTGCCTTTCATTGGTGGACCATGATTCGCATCCATATGTAATAACAGGGATTACTACTTTTTTATAAACTTCTACTTTAGTTTCTTTTGGAACTTCCCTCTTAGCCAAGAATTTTTGTTTTAAAGCATTAAAAAGTCTCCCTTTTTTGTTTATTCTTTCATTTATCTCCTGTTCAATATTGCCAGCTTCACTGATATTTACTCCTAGATATTTAAATGTCTTCACTTGTTCTATTTTTTTGTTTTCTATTTTATGTTCTGGGGTTTTCCTTTTCCATTTATTGTCATTGTTTTCGTTTTGTCTTTATTTATTTTCATGTTCCACCTCTTGAATTCTTCATTAAGAATGTTTAAATTATGCTGTAAGTCATTTTCCGATTCTGTAATGATGATCATATCATCGGCATAACTTAATTCAGATACTTTTAGGAGTTTCATATTTCTGTATCATGCTTTGTACATTTTAAGTTTAGGTTTCACGTTTTTGAGTATTTCGTCTAGGTAGATGGTGAAGAGAAGGGGGCTGAGAATACATCCTTGCCGTAGGCCTGTATCTGAGCCGAACATTGTTGACTTGTTTTTCTTAATTCGGACATAGTTTTTATTGTTCGTATATAGGTTTTTTATGCTATTTATGGTCCTCCTTTGGACTCCTCGTACTTCAAGACATTGCCATACCTTTTCCCTTACTACTGTATCAAAAGCTTTTTCCAAATCTATGAAACCTGAATGTATTTCCTTGCCTATTAGTTTTGCTTTTTCGATTATTTGTCTAAGGGTGAATATATGGTCTTGGACTCCCCTGTTTGGTCTGAAACCACATTGTGTGTCTTCAATGGTGTCTTCCACTTGTTCTCTAACTTTATTCTCCATTATTCTGGCGAAAAGTTTACCTACAACACTTAGAAGTGTGATGCCCCTATAATTCTTGCACTCTTTACTATCCCCCTTTTTAAAGATTGGTGAGATTATTCCAATTTGCCAATCTGCTGGAACTCCCAGTTTTTCTGTTGCGTTAAATAATTCTATTAAGCAATCTTGTCCTTTTTTGCCCATACTTTTTAACATTTCTGCGGTGATATTGTCGTGCCCTGGTGCTTTTCCTACTTTGATTTTTCTTAATGCTTTTAAGAACTCTTCCTCTGTTATAAAGGTATCTTCCTGATACTGTCGCGCTGCATGTTCCTTACCCTGTGTTTCCTTTTCTAGTGGTCGTTGAACTATATTTTTTTCTTCTTCCAGTAGTTCTTTAAAGTATTCTCGCCATCTATCCATAATCTGAATTTCGTTATTTAATATGTTTCCTTTCTTATCTTTTATGTTAAATAAAACGTTCTCTTTTTCTTTCCGCATATTTTTAATTGCTCCAAAGAATAGTTTTTGTTTTTCTCCGTATGCTTCATTAAGCTTATGTCCAAATTTAATCCATTCCAACTCTTTTGCTTCGTTAATTTGTTTTTTAACTGCTATTCTTAATGTTTTGTATTTTTCGTAGTTTTCCGTAGTCTTATTTGACAGGTATTTTTTCCACGCATCTTTTTTCATTTTTATTTTATTTTTAATATCAGTTGTCCACCATGGAGTTCTTTTTATGTATTTATTATTCAGTTTTGAAGTCCCGCACGTTTCCTTTGCAGCTTCAAGTATACTTCATTTAAATTTAGCCCACATGTCCTCTATGTTTTCCATTTCTTTAAACTCTGACAGTTTTTCTTCAACCAAATTCCTGTACCTTGCTTTTATGTCTTCGTCTGCGAGTTTATGACTTTTTATTTTTTCCTGGTTCACGGTTTTTCTTTTTTCATGTCTTCTTAGTACTTTTAACTTCATATTCATAATGAACAAGTAGTGATCGCTACCAATCTCTGCTCCTCTATATACTCGTACGTCTTTTATTTGTTTTAATTTATTCCTACTTATTAAAAAGTAATCTATTATAGATTTTTCGTTTCTTGAGGGTTCTACTCGCGTATATTTGTGTACATCTTTATGTTTGAAGAAAGTATTCGATATAGCCAGGTCGTTTTCTATACATACATCGATTATTCTCTTTCCATTGTTGTTTAAAGTTACTTCACCTTCTCTTCCCAGTATTCTTTCTATCCCTAGATTGTTTCTACCCACTCTTCCGTTCAGGTCTCCCATTATTATTGTATCTTTATTTGTTCTATTAATGATTGTTTGAAGTTCTTCATAGAATATGTCTTTATTTTCCTTCTTGTCGTCTTCGTTAGGCCCATATGCTATTATTAATGTGTACTCATCTTCTTTTCCTGCTGTCCAATCTATTGTCATTAATCTTTCACTAATATATTTTTCATTACTCATTTGATTTATATATTGTTTGTGAACTACTATCCCTACTCCTCCTGCAGCCCGCTCTGTATCTTGCACCCCTGACCAGTGCATCCAGTAATCTGCTGTTAATTGTTTAAGTCCCATTCCTTTCCTCTTCGTTTCTGTTATTCCCAAAATACCTACTTTCATTTTGTTTAGTTCGTCAAATAATTCATACTCTTTGCCTGTAATACTGCGTATATTTCAAGTTCCTAATCTGATAGTTTTTGTTTCCGTATCCTTATTCGTATTATTTTTCATATCAGTTTTTGGTCTCCATTGCTTCCAGTCCTTATTATTTTTAATATTCTTTAGTTTTTTGGATATGGGTCGTTTTGTGACTCTGGGTCGTTTTTTACTACGCCTTGTTCCATTTCATCCCATACGTATTCTTGTCCTTCGATGGTTAATTTTCTATATCCCACTTTTACTTTTTTGTTTTTTTCCCGTTGGGCTGTAGCTATTTTTCTAAGGGTTGCTTGAATTTCTCTTTCTCTCTTTGTTAGATCGTTTTCAATATATATTACGGTTTTTTTTGCTGCTAGTTCATTTTTTCTTTTCATGATTTCAAGTTTCTCTGCCCAGTTTTCCATTTGGACTAGTACAACTTTTCCGTTTCGGTTTTTGTTTAGTAGGTGCACATTTTTGATTGCGGGTTGCATGTTGAAGTTCTGCTTGAAAAATTCTTGTACCGAATTTTTATCCTCCTTTATATCGCTTCCCTTCATTACTATATTATTTTTCCTTACTTGTTTTTCTTGGTTTTCCATTTGTGCTTCCAGTTTTTGTACTCTGTTTAACAATACTTTATTTTCCTTTTCCCATTTTTCCTCTTTCATTGTCATAATGTATGTTTATGAATTTAACTTTTTCAAAAAGTCCTTATTTTATAAATAATTCCATTTAAATATTCTGATTGACATGTCAAAGAAACGTTCATCGTATAAATTTTTCAAAGAAGACTAAATTTTTTATTTAAATTGTTTCAAAAAGACAAAATACGACCTTTAAAAATGTTTTACACAAAAACTATGCACCGTACAGAAAAATGACCTATTACCAGGAAATCATGTTGAGTTATTTTCTACATCCCAGAAAAAATTTCATTAAAATTGCTTGTACCGTTTATGCTGTAGAGGCGAACAAAATTTCCCTGATCTTCGGGATTAAAGAAAGTATAGAAATATATATATATAGATAGTGAATTAAATCATTTGCTATAAAAGACTAGCGAAAACTCGACTACGCCAAGTATTCCCTAGGACTCCGCCGATGGTGTTTTATAATAGTTTTCCGTACGTCCAATCCATCTAGGTATAATTTAAACCCAAAATGCTAACGCCATCAGTCTTCACGCATACTCAAACGAATTATATTTATGCGAAAAACAAAAGCCGATCGAGTTCTCAAATCACTGACATTTCTTTCTGACAACTTTAAGCTAAAAACAATAGCCGATTGAGCTGTCAAATTTTTGATATTTCCGCATAGCAGCACTTCACGATACCTCTCATTTAATACCGAAAACAACATGGTTCTGACAACTTTAATAAAAAAAAAACAAAAGCCGATCAAGCTTTCAATATTTTTACATTTCTGTATGGCGGCCCTCGACGAAACTTCTCATTTGATACGAAACACGACATGGTTCTGAAATCTTTAAACAAAAAACAAATGCCGATCGAGCTGTCAAATTTTTAACATTTCTGAGTGACAGCCCTTGACGATACCTTTCATTTGATACCAAACACGACACGGTTCTGACAACTTTAAGCAAAAAACAAAAGTCGATTGAGCTGTCAAATTCTTCACATTTCTGCATGGCAGCCCTTGACGGTACCTCTCATTTGTTACCGAACACGACATGGTTCTTACAACTTTAAGCAGAAAACAAAAGCAAATCGAGCTGTTAAATTTCTGACGTTTCAGCCCCGCAACGCTTCACGATATCTCTCATTTGATACCAAACACAACATGGTTCCGACAACTATAAGCAAAAAACAAAGGCTTATCGAGCTATCAAATTTTTGACATTTCTCCATGGCAGCCATCGACAATATCTCTCATTTGATCAGCTCGATGTGCTTTAGTTGTCAGAAGCATGTCATGTTTTGTATCAAATGAGAGGTATCATCGAGCGCTGTCATACACAAATGTCGAAAATTTGACAGCTCAATCGGCTTTTGTTTTTTGCTAAAAGTTGTCGGAAACATGTCGTGTTTGGTATCAAATGAGAGGTACCGTCAAGGGCTGCCATGCATAAATGTCATAAATTTAACAGCTCGATCGCCTTTTGTTTCATGCTTAAAGTTGTTAAAATCATGTCGTGTTTGGTATCAAATGAGAGGTATCGTCAAGGGCTGCCATGCACAATTGACCAAAAATTTGATAGCTCGATCGGCTTTTGTTTTTTTGCTTAAAGTTGTCAGAACCATGTCGTGTTTGGTATCAAATGAAAGGTATCGTCAAGGGCTGTCACTCAGAAATGTTAAAAATTTGACAGCTCGATCGGCATTTGTTTTTTGTTTAAAGATTTCAAAACCATGTCGTGTTTCGTATCAAATGAGAAGTTTCGTCGAGGGCTGCCATACAGAAATGTCATAAATTTGACAGCTTCATCGGCTTTTGTTTTTTGCTTAAAGTTTCAGAATCATGTCGTGTTTGGTATCAAATGAGAGGTATCGTCAAGGGCTGTCATGCAGAAATGCTAAAAATTTGACAGCTCGATCGGTTTCCGTTTTTTGCTTATAGTTGTCAGAACCATGTCGTGTTTGGTATTAAATGAAAGGTATCGTCGAGGGCTGCCATGCAGTAATATCAAATATTTAACATCTTGATCGGCTTTTGTTTTTTGCTTAAAGTTGTGAGAACTATGTCGTGTTTGGTATCAAATGAGAGGTATAGTCAAGGGCTGCCATGTAGAAATGTCAAAAATTTGACAGCTCAATCGGCTTTTGTTTTTGCTTAAAGTTGTCAGAACCATGTCGTATTTGATATCAAATAAGAGGTATCGTCCATGGCTGCCATTTAGAAATGTAAAAAAATTTGACAGCTCGATCGCCTTTTGTTTTTCGCATAAGTATAACTCGTTTGAGTGTACGTGAAGACTGATGGCGTTAGCATTGTGGGTTTAAATTGTACCTTGTCTCGTGTTCGATTTTACATGATATATATAGTGAGTAGTGCGTCCGCCAGTACTCGCGTGCTCCGTTTAACGTAAGTGCTCGCTTGGTGCCATATGACGCCAAATCGGTTTGGTTAATTTTTGGCAGAAAAATATTTAAAAAAATATATGTTAATGTTAAACACTCTGGCTGGTAGCACAAGCCTTGTTTTAACTAAAACACTGTTTTAAGAAATGTCAAATTTCATTATTTAATAACAAAAATAAATAACATCAAATATATTAAAATATGATTTTGAAGCAGCACATAGTTTGTATTCAATCAAATATTTTTAAAAAAATCGTTCTTTACACATAAAGGTGAAATTAAACATTGAAATTTGAATTTGACATTTCTTAAAACAGCGTTTTAGTTAGTACAGGGCTTGTGCTACCAGCCTCTATTATTAATTCAACATAATTACATATTCAATATTTTAAAAATATAAACACAAAATATAATTTACATTTGAACACATGGTTTACAATGGGTTCTTTGATGTTCCTGGCAGACATGTTTTTGGCAGGCTATGCAAGTTGTTTTTTGATCTGGGGCAGATGTGACACCTTTTTTGGGTTCTTGGCCCAGACACTGCAGGGAGGTCGACAACCATTGCCTTGTCAAAGTGGATTTGCTTTTGAACTTAATGGCGCGCTGTACAACTAAAATGATTATAGCATCAAGCTTCATCATAGAAAAATAATAATAATAATGGGCATTCATATTTCTCAAAACTATGAGAAAAGAATAATTTGGACATAGAACTCCGGAGAAAAAAGTATATGAAAATTACAGTACTTTAAACTTATGTTGGCGTCATATGGCACCACGCGAGTAGTTAAAGGTTAATTGTTTTGCTGTGTAAAATTCTATAGTTAACAATCGAGTGGTTGCTACTGTTCAATTCTTTGTGCGGTAGGTACTGCATTTAGGTGCATTTTTTTATTTTTCTGCATCACTAACTCTAAATTGTATCAAAATTACTGAAAATTTAATTAAACTGCAGTAAACAAGTTATTTCGTCATTTGTTTACTGCAAATTGCAACAAGTTCACAACAAGTCTTACGACTAATAGGCCAATTCTGAACAAATCTGTAAGTCTTACAGATCTGTAAATCTATAAAAAAACCGACAAAAACACATCTAGTTTTATTGATTAATATAAAATTATACATAAGAGTGGCGGGTTTCGATGCAATTTTGTTCATTATTTATAAATTTACAGATCTGTAAGACTTACAGTTTTGTTCACAATCGGACCATTAGTAGCCCGTTCTACACACTTGTACAACTTTACATCTACTTAAGATGGCTGCAACAAATAATGAAATTATGGCATATCTGAAAACATCAGGGTGAACCTAGCGACACATTCGAAACGAATGAACGGCTGAACAACCCTGCCGTTCGCAAGCGTTCGGCACAGTTCGCTTCGATTTTTTACCATATATTCTTTTTATTCATACGATAAAGTGCAAGCAATGGTACATATAACACATTTTCAGTTTTATTACAATAATAAATAAAATTATTTAAATAATCAGGGGATACTGGACCGAAGAATAATTATATTTGCCATACGTACATTTGTACCCGAAATATTAACCGTAACCGTCTAATATTTTCACATACTGCAATATGCAAATAAAATAACAATATAATTGTATAAATAATCAGAGAATAGGGCAATGCGAAATATATTTGTCGTGAGGATATACGAGTATCTTTCAAAAATTAACCCCCACCTCCCTCTTCTCCGCCACCAAAATCCGTGACAAATTCATACTTTCACATACTGTGTTTTCTAGTATAATAGACTCGAGTAAAATAACAATATGATTGTTTAACTACTCAGGGGACGCATCGATAATAATTTTTAAGATTTCATTTAAAATCTGCAAAACTAGAAGCCGTGACAAAATTATTTATATGGGAATTAATTCCTACTTTCTCCCAAATAAACCTCCATAATATTAAAATATTCAAGGGATGAGGGTGACCAAACACGGAAGAGTAAAAAATTTCCAAGTTTTTAATTTATTTATGTAAAACTAGAAGCCGTGACAAAATTATTTATCAAGGAATTATTTCCTGCTTTCTCCCTAATAATCGTCCGCGAATATCGTTAAAATATTTAGGAGATGAGGATGACTTATATAAGTCTACAGAAACATCGAGATTATTCAAGTTTTTATTTTATTTGTGGGAAACTACAAGCCGTGACAAAATTATTTATATGGGAATCAATTCCTACTTCCTCTCCAATAAACATCCATAATTATTGCTAAAATATTCAGGGGATGAAGGCGGCTTATATAAGTCAAAAGACAGTAGTACCGAAAATATCCAAGTTTTCATTTTATATCTGGGAAACTAGAAGCCGTGACAAAAATTTTTATATGTGAATTAATTCCTACTTCCTCCCTAATACACATCCGTAAATATTGTTTAAATATTCATGGGTCGAGGGTGACCTAAAACGCAAGAGTCAAAAATTTCCGTGCTTTTATTTTATTTCTGTAAAACTAGAAGCCGTGACAAAATTATTTATAAAGGAATTATATCCTTCTTCCTCTCTAATAAACCTTTGTAAATATTGTTAAAATATCCAGGGGATGAGGGTAGTTTTTGTAAGTCAAAAAACAGAATTTTATAGGAAGTGAAGTGGGAACTGATGTTTATTCTTGTATATAATTTATTTAAGCTTTAAATTTTTAACTAATGTAAAAGTATGACAAACAAGGAACTAAAAAGCCCAAATAAATTATATACAAAAATCAAAAGACAGAAGTATCGAAAATATCCAAGATTTTATTTTATATCTGGGAGACAGACGCCGTGACAAAATTATTTATATGGGAATTAATTCCTACTTCCTCCCTAATAAACCTCCGTAAATATTATTAAAATATTCAGGGGATGAGGGTGACCAAAGACGGCAGAGCCAAAATTTCCAAGTTCTTATTTTATTTCTCTAAAACTAGAAGCCGTGACAAAATTATTTATAAAGGAATTAATTCGTACTTCATTCCTAATAAACCTCCGTAAATATTATTAAAATATTCAGGGGATGCAAAGACGGAAGAGTCAAAAATTTCCATGTTCTTATTTTATTTCTGTAAAACTAGCAGCCATAACAAAATTATTTATATGGGAAATAATTCCTACTTCCTTCCTAATAGACTTTCTTAAATATTGTTAAAATATTCAGGGGTTGAGGGTGACCAAATACGGAAGAGTCAAAAATAACCAAGATTTTATTTTATTTCTGTATAATTAGACGCCGTGATAAAATTATTTATATGGCAATTAATTTTTACTTCCTCCATAATAAACGCCCGCAAATATTGTTAGAATATTCAGGGGATGAGATATGTCTAAAGACGAAAACCTCGAGATTATCAGTTTTTATTTTATTTCTGGGAAACTAGAAGCCGTGACAAAATTATTTATATGGGAGTCAATTCCTAAGAAGTAGGAAATAATTCCTTTATAAATATTTTTGTCACAGCTTTTAGTCTCCCAGATATAAAATAAAAAATTGAATATATTCGATACTCCTGTATTTTGACTTATACAACCACACTCATGACCTGAATATTTTAAAAATATTTACAGAAGTTTATTAGGGAGGAAATAGGAATTAATTCCCATATAAAAGAAATTGTCACGGTTTCTAGTTTTAGAGAAATTAAATAAAAACATGGAAATTTTTGACTCTTCCGTCTTTGGTCACCCTCATCCCCTGAATTTTTTAACCACATTTACGGACGTTTATTAGAGAGGAAGTAGGAATTAATTCCCATATAAATAATTTTGCCATGACTTCTAGTTTAACAGAAATAAAATAAACTTGCATATTTTCGATGCTTCGGTCTTTAGACCCTCATCCCCTGAATATTTCAGCAATATTTATGGATGTTTATTAGGGAGGAAGTAGGAAATGAGTCCCGTATAAATAATTTTGTCACGGCCTCTAGTTTGCCAGAAATAAAATAAAAACTTTGATAATCTCGATGTTTCTGTCTTTAGACTTATATAAGTTATCCTCATCCCGTGAATATTTTAACAATATTTGCGGACGTTTATTAGGGAGAAAGTAGAAATTAATTCCAATTTAAATAATTTTTGTCACGGCTTCTAGTTATACAGAAATAAAATAAAATCTTGGATATTTTTGATGCTTCGGGTTTTAGACCTACATAAGTCACCCTCATTCCCTGAATATTTTAACAATATTTGCGGGCGTTTATTAGAAAGGAAGTATGAATTAATTTCCGTATAAATAATTTTGTCACGGCTTCTAGGTTTACAGAAATAAAATAAGAACTTTGATAATCTTGAAGTTTCTGTCTTTAGACTTATATAACTCACTCTCTTGTTCCGTCTTTGGTCAACTTTTAACCCCTGAATATTTTAACAATATTTAAGGAGGTCTATTAGGGAGGAAATAAAATAAGAACATGGAAATTTTTGACTCTTCCGTCTTCGGTCACCATCAACCCCTGAATATTAAAATAATATTTACGGAGATTTATTAAGGTGAAAGTAGGAATTAATTCCCATATAAATAATATTGTCACGGCATCTAGTTTTAGAGAAATAAAATAAGAACATGGAAATTTTGGCTCTGCCGTGTTTGGTCATCCTCATCCCCCGAATATTTCAATAATATTTAAGGAGGTTTATTGGGGAGCAAATAGGAAATAATTCCCATATAAATAATTTTGTCACGGCTTCTAGTCTCCCAGATATAAAATAAAATCTTGGATATTTTCGATACTTCTGTCTTTTGACATACATAAGCCACCATCATCCCTTGGATATTTTAAAAATATTGACAGAGGTTTATTAGGGAGGAAGTATGAAATAATTCCTTTATAAATAATTTTGTCACGGCTTCTAATTTTGCAGATTTTAAATAAAATATTAAAAATTATTATCGACGCGTCCTCTGAGTAGTTAAACAATCATATTGTTATTTTACTCGTGTCTATTATACTAGAAAACACAGTATGTGGAAGTATGAATTTGTCACGGTTTTTGTTCTTCTCACAACAAATATTTTTTTCATTGCCCTATTCGTTGATTATTTATACAATTATTTTGTTATTTCATTTGCATATTGCAGTATGTGAAAATATGAAACGGTTGCAGTTAATATTTCGGGTACAAATGTACGTATGACAAATATAATTATTCTTCGGACCAGTATCCCCTAATTATTTAAATAATTTTATTTATTATTTTAATAAAACTGAAAATGTGTTATATGTACCATTGCTTGCACTTTATCGTATGAATAAAGAAAATATATGGTGAGAGAATCGAAGCGAACTGTGCCGAACGCTTGCGAACGGCAGGGTTGTCCAGCCGTTCATTCGTTTCGAATCTGTCGCTCCGAATCTCTCGCTAGGTTCACCCTGATCTGAAAACTGAATTTCAAGAGATAAATGATAAGTTCACCAATCTCGAGACAACATTATATAATTCTACAGAAAAAACATCTTCAGATATAAAAAAGACGAAAATGTGAAATTAAAACAACATTTAAATACATAGAAAAATAAATAAAAGCAAATAATATTACAATAACAGGTTTGGTAGAATGTGAAAATGAAGACCTGTCGACTCTTACTCTTAATTTATTAATTACTGAACTATCAACATCTGTAACTGCTGATGACATATGTCAAATCAGGAGACTTGGTCGAAAACTTCCCAGCAAAACAAGGCCAGTTCTTGTTAAATTCTTAAAATATAACAGCAAAGTCAAAGTCATGCAGAATGTATATAAATTAAAAGTAACTAATATGTTTATTAAATATGACCTTAATTCTAATGAACATCAAATTAATAAATATATATTAGATTATGAAAAAACAAGCAAAAACATTATGGTATAATGTCCAACAAAAGAAACTATACCTAATAATTAATGGTAAATCTTACTCTCACAATAACTTGCCAATATTAGAGTACTCCGGATCCTTAAGTGAAGACGGCCACACTGATACTCTTGGTTCACCACCAGGCAGAGAATATTACATTAGCCATATCCACATTGATGTCTATGGACAAAGAAGTCCGGCCAGTAGAAGATATCGCTAAAAAACAACTAGTTCAACAAAAACCCAATAATAAAAATAATAGTTCAACTGTGCGTGTCAAAAATTCTTATAATTTTCGTCCCTTACCAAAACCACAGCTTTAATCAATTCTCTCATAATATTCAAGGACTACATAAAAAACCACTCGAACTGGAAGCATTTCTCAATACTTACAACTTCAATCCGGAAGTCATTTTACTCAATGAACACTGGCTCAACGCAGAAGAATTCAATGTACTACAGCTCCCTAACTTTACAACAGCCTTTTTTTACTGCAGCAAAACATATATACGTAGTGGTACTTGTATCTTTATTAAGAAAACCTTGGAATTCGTCGAAATCTCTTCTTTAACGAAACTGATTCAAGAAAAATATTTTTAATTTTCTTTAATAAAGCTGAAATGTCTTAGCATACCTTTATTCGACCTAGTATTTTACAGATCACCTAATCGTAATATCAACACCTTCGTAGAGCTACTTGAACAAGTTTTACATGAAATACATCATCCTGATATTCGCCTGTTTGTCTGTGGTAAAACAAAAAATCTTATCAGTTCTTTCTTCTTTTAATTTAAAAATAAATATTGACGTCCCAACACGTATTACTGCAACATCTTCTACATGCATCAACAACATCGTAACTTCCGAAGATATCCATGGCACATATCAAGTTATAAACAATCCTCTCTCAGATCATGAAGGTATAATATGTAATATTCAAATTTAACTTAGTTACTTAATCCTGCACCTTTCTACCCTCACGGGTGTAAGGCGTTTTCCTGGCTTGCGGGGTAGGGGGTTGAGTTCTGGTTCGTTAATCTTCTCTATATTTCTTTCCACTCTGCTCTATCTTGTGTTACTGTCTTCGTTTCTTCTCAAGTTAGATCTCTTCTTTGGGCTGCATCCTTTACTTCTTCCAGCCACATTTTTCTTGGTCGTCCTCGTGGTTTCATTCTTCCATTTTTTGCTTGAAACACCTTTTTAACTATTCTCTCCTCTTCCATTCTTTCTACATGATCATACCATCTCAGCTGTCCTTCTGCTATCTTATCTTCTATTGATTTTACTTTTAAGTTTTGCCTGTAGGTTGTGTTTTTAATTCTATTCAGTCTTGTTTTCCCCTCTATTTTTCTCAATCTCATTTTGATAGCTTTTTGTGTTTGCGTCAATGTCCATGTTTCAGCTCCGTGCATGAGTATTTATTATTATTGTCGGGAGGTGGTTCATTCTTGCCCCTGTACTGCGACCTTTCTGGTCTATTGTACCCTCCGTGTTTCCTCCTATTCTAGGAGCCTTGTATGTTTTGTAAACTCCAAGATTTTCTTTAGACTAATGTCATTTAGTGTCTCGGTGTGCAATTTCTTTGCTCCTAAAAGAATATGTCTGCTTGCCATAAATGCTTCGCAGTGACATTAAGTGTTCAGGGGTTTCATCCTCTTCTCCACATCCTCTGCATGTTGGTTCTTGTTTGGGGCCCAACCTATGCAAGTGTTTATTTAATTGACAGTGTCCTGTTACCAATCCTGTTATTAGTCTGACATCTTGCTTGCTCATTACAAGTAAGTTGTCTGTTTTTCTCTTGGATGGCTCATTCAAGAAGAGCTTGGAATGTCTTTGGCCTGATGTGGCTGTCCAATGCCGTTTGTGCCATTGCCAAAGCAAAGTATTAAGTTCTTGCTTAACTGTTTGCGCAGTTATTCCGCAAGCAGGTTCTGGTCCTATAAAAGGTATATTTATCCCATCTTTTGCAAGATGGTCGGCTGCCTGGTTTCCTTCAATTTCTGAATGCCCGGGTACCCATATCAATCTTAATTTATTCGTCGCTCCTAAGGCATTCAATCTGTGGATGCAGTCCAGAATTAGTCCTGAGCCTACCTCACACGAGTTTAGTGCCTTAAGTGCGGCTTGGCTGTCTGTTACTATGGAGATTCTTCTATTGTAATAGTTTTTCTCCAATAGTAATTGCACGCTGGTTAAAATTGCGTGTACTTCTGCTTGGAATACTGTTGCATTTGTCCCAAGTCCAACCGATTGGTTGTGTCTTAGTCCCTTTGCCCCATGTATTCCAGCTCCGGTTCCACTGGTTGTTTTGGAGCCGTCTGTATAAATGACTATGTCGTCTCTTTCCACTGGACTTTGAGAGTGTTCCCATGCATCCCTTTCAGGAATTATTATCCTGTAAGTTTTGTCAATGGTGTACATTTTATTGATTCTATCAGGCACCATTTGTAAAATGGAGTGCTTGTTCATCTCTGTGTAAATTCCAGAGTGTCCATTTCCGCATTTATCCTCTTTTGAGAAAACTTTTATCCTATATGCTCCGCTCATTGCCCTTGATTTTACAATTAAGTGTAGTGGGGGCAAGCTTAACAGAGTTTCCATTGCCGATGTTGGTGTGGTTGACATAGCTCCTGTAATCCCTAAGCAGGCTAGCCTTTGTACCTTGCTGAGTGCATCTTGACAGTGCTTTGTCTTTGTTCTTTGCCACCAGGCCAGGCTGGCGTATTCTATGACGGGCTTGATCATTACTGAATAGATCCAGTACGTCATTGCTGGTGATAGTCCCCAGGTTTTTCCAAACATTCGCCGACAGGCCCACAAGGATCTTATGGCTTTGTTTGTTGTTTTTTCCACATGAGATTTGAATGTCAGTCTTTTATCTAGTGTTACTCCTAGATATTTGACTTCTTTTCCTATCATGATTTCTTTTCTATACAGATATAACTGTTTTAGTCCATCAAGTTTCCTCCTTCTTGTGAATGGTACAACTGTGGTTTTTGTCGGGTTTACAGACAATCCCTCTTTGTCGCACCATTTTTCAACAAAATTTAGGGCTCCTTGCATCAATTCTGATACCGTTCCCTCAAATTTGCCTGTGACCAGTATAGTTACATCGTCTGTGTAGCCGATGGTTGTATATCCTGCCTCATTCAGTTCCCGTAGGAGTTCATCCACAACGAGGCACCACAATAGGGGTGAAAGGACTCCGCCTTGCGGACATCCCCGCATGGCTTGTACCCATCCAGTCTGGTTGTTTGAGGAGGAAAAAATTTCTCTTTTTTCCAGTATGTTAGAGATCCATCTACATACTGTAGGATGTACTCCTTTCCTAACAGCTGCTCTATATATCGATTGGAAGGAGGTGTTGTCAAACGCTCCCTCTATGTCCAAGAATGCTCCTAGAGCAACTTCTTTTCTATGCAGTGTTTTCCCTGCTCGGCAAACGACTTCGCAGATTGCCATTTCGTACGATTTTCCTGATTGATAGGCATACTGATATTTATGGAGAGGAAGTTTCCTCAGCACAGTATCCTTGTATGCCTCTCAATTAGTCTTTTCAGTAGTTTAAGGAGGAAAGATGTTAGGCTTGTTGGCCGAAATGATTTCGCTTGGGCGTATGTATCTCGCCCTGGTTTGGGTATAAAGACGACTTTGACTTGTCTCTACATTATTGGTATATATGCTAGTGCCAGACTGGCTCTAAACATTGTACACAATATGGGTGCCAAGTGATCTATTCCCTGCTGTAACATAGCAGATACAATACCATCCTTTCCTGGAGATTTGAAGGGCAGAAACTTTTTAACTGCCCATTTAATTTTTTCTTGACTAACCACTTGTTTGACAAGTGTCCAGTCATCCTTAGTGGTCCTAGTGTAGGATCCAACTAAGTTTTGCCGTTGTTCCCATCTAGTTTGCGTAAGACTTACTGATTGGGGAAAATGTGTCTGCAGTAAATGCTCCATCGTTTATTTTTCCCCTTCAATATACTCACCCGTCGGTTTTTTGAGGGAGCCAAGCAGTCCCTCTTTTTCTTTTAGTAGGGCTCTTTGGAGTCTAGCACCTTCAGGTATCTGTTCAAGTTCCTGGCAGTACTTCCTCTAAGAGTCTCTTTTAGCATTCCTTACGGCTTTGTTATACTCGGTTAGTGACGTTCTATAAACGTCCCATTCTCCGGTTCGTTTTGCTCTGTTGAACAACTTTCGTGTTTCTGTTTTCAGACGGGACAGTCCCTCATGCCACCAAGGCACCCTTCTTGAGATTCTTTTCTCCCGCTCTGGGCAACTGGCTTCGAAAGCTGCTTTTACCGATTCACGGAGGTTATTTTCCATGAGCTCTAGTTCTGCTGGGTTTCCTGCTCTAGGAGGGCAGTTTTCCAGTTGAATATCTAATTGTTCCCTGTAAAGGTTCCAGTTAGTACTTTTCGGATCTCTGTACGGTACAGGAGATATGTCGTCTGATTCTACCTCGAATCGTATATATCTATGATCAGAGAGCGACGGCTCGTCTAATACATGCCAGTTTTTTACTGTGTCGCTTGCGTACACAGTACCTATAGTTATGTCAATTACCTCCCTTCTTGTTCTAGTTACGAAGGTCGGTTCATTGCCTTTATTTGCTACTTCTAAATTATTCGCTAACAAATATTCAAGAAGACTCACCCCTTTTGTTGGTATCAGTGCTGCCCCAGACAAGATGGTGAGAGTTGGCGTCGCACCCGACAAGAATTTGCCAGCCTTTTGTGTGGGCTCGCTCCACCAGTCTGCGAAGGCCTCCCGGTGGTGGATCGCCTGGTTGGTCATAAAGCAGGTACGCGGATCCGAACACAAACTCCCTCTCGCACCCTGCCTCTGACGTTACCAGGCTTATTACAACAAGGTCTCTGTAACATAAGTCCCATAATTGTGTAACATTTAAATTTTTCTTAACTAATATGCAGGTTCTGGGTATAGTGGCAGAAGTATCAAAAATGATTTTTCTCCCACTTCCCCTAAGACCCTTAATTACGCCGTTGTAAGTCCAAGGTTCTTGGACTAAGGCCACGTCAATGTCGTGTTTTGTCATGTAGGCACTGAGGGCATACGATGCCGCTTTACAGTGCTGTACGTTAATTTGTATTATCTTCAGGAAGGCACTTACCTACTGAGTACTGGTGGAGGGTTGAGGGTTCTCCGATGTCCCCTCAATCTCCATCTTCTCCGTTTCGTCCTCGGCCCCGGCTTCGCCCTCCTTCTTCTTGGCCAGGGCTTTGAACTGAACTCAGGAGAAGTTCAGGTACGGTCGGTGACCGCAGACGTCCATGGCGTCCCAGGAAGTTTGGTCCATCAGGACAATCAGTTGTTGTCCCTTTGGATCCTCCTTCCGGTCCACTATCCTCCAGGTCGAGGTTTGGATATCCTTATTTTGGATCTGGAGGCGACCCAAAATCTTCTCAGGTTCCATTGCTGGCCCCGGTATCCACACCATCGCTCGCACTGGCTTAGGAAGGTTCTTCGCCTCAACGAATTGAAGTGTCGCCCCTTCCAACGGTGTCTCATTGCGCAACAACCCGCCTAACCAGTCCAGTGTGGCCTGGTCACAGCAAGTGATGCGCAGAGTCCCGTCCCGGTGCCTGCAGTCTGTGAACCTTGGATGAACCTCCCCAGTTTTCACCAAGTCGATCTTCTCCATGATCCACATCTTCAACTTCTCTGTCTGCTCCTCCGTCAGGGAAATGCCCAGGTCCTGGTGGGTGATCGCCATCTTGAACCCGGTCATTGCGTCTTTGAAGGAATGGGCCACGTTTGTAGGCCCTTTAACCTTTTTCACGGGTCTGTCCTTGGGCGTACTGCCATCCGACCGGTGTCGCTTTGGCGTCCCAGTCGTGGCAGGCCCTTCTCTTACAGCCTTGGTTGGAGGATGCTTGGAGCCCCCTCCTTCCTTGGCTTTCTTTAGCTTCCGGCGAGCAGCCCCGGAGAGCTTTTGCCTTAGAGGCTTGGAGTCTCCGGTACCTGTTTCACCGGAGGGATTGGTTGGAGCCCCTGAGTCCTGCTTGGAGTCCTCGGTGCTGTTGGGTTTTGTTCTCTGGTCACTCATTGTTGTTCCCACGAATAGCTAGGGAAAGGGTGATCAGCCTCGGCAGAGCCCCGCAGTACCGAGGTAAGGCCTTGATACAACCGAGTGCGACCCGGTGCTCGGAGATGTTGCCAGTAATGACTGATCTTCTATTCAGCCACGCATCCCATCGGCCTGGTCTACCCCACCTTGGGATTTAGGATTTTTATTGAGGTTTTCTCCTCTTGGACCAGGCGGTGAAGCCAGGTCCCCCCGCCCCTTTTCTACCCCGCGAGATATGTCCACAGTCAGTAGAGAGAAGCATGGTTGTACGGGAGACACACCTACCAAGGTAGAAGCTCTCCGGCGCCGTTTTGAACACCTGGTGCAGTACCCTTAGCCACGACACGACAGCCGGGTTAGGTGTATGACCCAGCCCGGTCAATCCGAGCCGTCGTAAATCAGTGCACGACACAGAGGAGTTTTACATCCCGGTCGGCCCATAGATAGTTCACGTCTCGGATCTCCCGGACAAGGTTTTCGCTACCTCCGTTTGCCACCTCGAACAAGTCGAGGGCCCAGGGACCACGACGAGGACGTGGAGGTTACCTTGAAAGTTTCGAGGAAGTACTGCAATACCTCGAAAGTTAGTGACGTCGTTAGACAGCCTAACTGGTGGCAACACCACTTTCCTTGGTCCCCTGCATGAGTATAGGTGTCACTACTTTCCTAAATATTTGTACTCTGGTCTCTTTCGGTATTTCTTTCTTTCCTAAAAAGCTGTGTTTGATACTATTGAATATTTGCCTCCTGTTCTTCTTTCTTTTATTTCTTCATCAAATCTTCCATCTTTTGAGATCATTGACTCCAGGTATTTAAATTTTTGGACTTACTGTAGTTTTTCATTTTTAGTTGTATCGTGTGGTGTTGTTCATTTCTTCCTAGTATCATGGTTTTCGTTTTTTCTTTATTGATCTTCATGTTTAATTTTTGTAAAGCTTTATCATATATTTCTATATTCGTTGTTAACGTATTTTCGTTTTCTACTATGATGACCATGTCATCTGCATAGCATAGTTCTGCTATCTCCACTCTTCTCAATTTCCAATGTCCTATGTAGTATTTCTTTACTTTTTTCTTTGTCTCTTTTATTCCTTTGTCCAGAATTAACGTAAACAGAAGCGGGCTCAAAATGAATCCTTTTATTACTGCGGCTGTAATTTCAAATGTATTGGAGATTTCTTGTTTCACTCTTACATAGCTCTTAGGCTTTGAATATAGGCTCTAAATTCCTATTATTAACGTATTTGATATTCCCATGTTTCTTAGCGTTTTCCGTATATCTTCTCTATTGATTCTATCAAACGCTTTCTCTAGATCAATGAAGCACACATGTACGTTTCTCCCTACTCTTATTGCCTTTTCCCCTGTTTGTCTTAGTATGAACACCGCATCATTTACTCCTCTATTTGTTCTAAAACCAAATTGAGTTTCCTCTAGCGATTCTTTCAGATGTTTTTAATTTACTCTGCAGGATTCTTGCATATATTTTGGCCATTGTGCTTATTAGGATAATTCCTCTATAGTTCTGGCACTCTCTGCTATCTCCTTTTTTTAAATATAGGTGTTATAATACCTATTTGCCATTCTGTTGGTGTTATTTTTTTTAGCGCTTCATTCGTTATGTCTTTAAGTTCCTGTAGTGCTGATTCGGGCAGTGCTTTCAGCATGTCAGTTGTTATTTTGTCATGTTCGGGAGCTTTTCCACTTTTAGTTTTTCTTATTGCTTCTATTATTTCCTTCAAGATTATTTCTTCTTCTTGTGTTATTTCTGTTTCCTTTGTTCGTGTGCGATGGCTTTCTTGTTGTTCTTCATCTTTAGTATCCTTTCCCTCTAGTAGGTCTATGAAATACTGTCTCCATCTGTCCATTATTCTGTCTTTTTCTGCTATCGTCTTTCCTTCCTTGTCTTTAATGTTCGTAATTGTTACTGTCTTCTTTTGTCTTATATTTTTAAGTGTTCCAAAAAATAATTTCTGGTTTTCATTGTATGCGTTTCTTATTTTTTCACCAAATTCTCTCCATGTTTTTTCTTTTTCTTCCTTTATTCCTCTTTTTACATTTTTCTTTTGTTCTTTATATTTCTCATAGTCAATAGGTTCTTTCGTTTGTAGATATTTATTCCACTTGTTCTTTTTTTTTTCACTGCAACTTTTACCCTTTCCGACCACCATCTAATTTTATTTGTGTTTCTGTTCACTATTCTAGTCCGTGCCGCAGCTTTTTTCTGCTGCCTCTAGTATTGACTTTATGAAGTTCTTCCATTTCTTTTTTGTTTCCTTCTTTTTCTTTTGCTTTTTTCTTAAACTCTTCATTAACGTTCTTTTGAAATTTTTCTTCTATCTCTTGTCTTCTAAGTTCATGGCATTTTATTTTCTTATTTACTATCTTTTGGTTTCGTTTTTTGTGATTACTTCTTGATTTAGTAGCATTGTTACAAAGAAATGGTCGCTTCCAATCTCTGGTTTTCTTTTTTACTTTTATGTCTTTTACTCTATTCCACATGTCTATGTTAATTAGGAAATAATCTATAATCGATTTTTATATCTGCTTATAACTTGTCTAGTTATTTTATGTATATCTTTGTGCTTGAAGTGTGTATTTCCGATTTTAAATTCATTCTCTAGGCAAAAGTCTATTATTCTTTCCCCGTTTGTATTCATCACATTCTCTCCATTCCTTCCTAAGCACCACTCTATTCCATCATTCTTATTTCCTACCCTCCCGTTAAGGTATCCCATTATTATTACTCTCTTTTCACATCTGTCTATTATTTCTTGTAGTTCTTTAAAGAAGTTATCTTTTTCTTCTTTTCTTGCGTCTTTGTTTGGTCCATAGCCCACAATTAGAGTGTATTCTTCGTTTTCGTCTCCTTCCTTAACATTTATTGATAGTAGTCTTTCGTTCATAAGTTTTTCTTTCGAAACATATTTCATCTTATCCTCTTTAACTAAAATTGCCACCCCTGCCTTGGCGTTTTCTTTTTCCGATACTCCTACCCAGTACATCCAGTATCCATTTTGTGTCTTTGTGATTCCTTTGCCTTTCCTCTTTGTTTCTGTTATACCCATGTAATCCATATTCATTTTTGCCATTTTTGTTGAGTGTGAAGAGATTGCGGGGTGGAAGTGGTCGAGTTGTGAAAGCGGTGAAGAGTGCGAATGGAGAGTTATTGTGGAATGAATCAGACGTAAGGAATAGATGGTGTGAGTATTTTAAGGGTTTGTACGGAGGTGAGATTGAGAGGGATGATAGTAGCGAAGCTGCAAGTGAAAATGATAGTGAAGATGATTATGATATAGATGAAAGTGAAGTATGTGATGCATTAGCGCGTGTAAGGAATGGTAAGGCTGCGGGTTTGGATGGGATTACAAATGAGATGTTGAAGTATGGGGAAGAGAAAGTATTTGATTGGTTAGTGTATTTATTTAGATTTTGTCTAAAACGTTGTGTAGTTTCTGATGATTGGAAATAAGCTGTTATTTGTCCTTTATTCAAAGGCAAAGGCAGTTCGAGTGAATGTACAAATTTTCGCGCGATAAGTCTGTTGAGTGTGGTAGGGAAACTCTTTGGTAAGGTTTTAATTCATAGGGTGCGAACCTTAACAATTTCAAAAATTAATGACGTTCAGGGTGGTTTTTTGCCTGAAAGGGGATGTGTCGATCAATTGTTTGCTCTTCGTATGATTGTAGAGAAGTCACTTGACAAGAACAGGAAGGTGTTCTGTGGCTTTCTAGATTTAAAGAAGGCGTATGATAGTGTTCTTCGAGATACTTTGTGGGGTGTACTAAGAAAGTACGGCGTGAATGGAAACTGGTTGGGAGCGATTCGAGCGTTGTATGAGGGTAGTGAAGCTGCTGTGAGAATAGATGGTAGGTTGAGTAGTTGGTTTCGTATAAATGTAGGTGTTAAACAGGGTTGTGGTATGTCTCCGTGGATGTTTAATTTGTATATGGATGTGTTGTTGCGGAAGGCGTTGAGTGGATTGGATGGTGTACATATTGGTGAAAGTATTGTGCCTGCGTTAGCGTATGCGGATGATGTAGTTGTCTTAAGTGAAAATGAAGAGCAACTGAGAAGAATGATAGAGAGAATAAACGAAGTTGGAAGAAGTATGAATTTAATGTTGAATGTTGATAAATCTAAGGTGTTAGTATTTGAAAGGAGTGAATTGGTGACTGAGTGCAATGTGTTGGTGAATGGAGTAAAACTGGAGCAGGTGAATGAGTTTGTATATTTGGGTAGCATGATATCGAAGGATGGACGAATTGACCGTGAAATTGATAGGAGGGTGAGTGCGGGATGTAAGGTAATGGGTGCTTTGGGCACGTTTGCTCGTAACGTAAACGTATCTAGAGAAGCTCGGTTAAGTGTTTATAATGAAGTGCTGGTGCCTGCTTTGATGTATGGAAGTGAATGTTGGGCATGGACGAGAAAGCATAAAAGGAAAGTGACTGCTGTGGAAATGCGGTATTTACGTGGTGTTTGTGGGTATACAAGACGGGATTGCGTGAGGAATAATTTGGTGTATGAAGAATGTATGGTTAGGAAGAATGTAGTTAAGAGAGTTGGAGTGAGTCAGTTGAGATGATTTGGTCATGTGGAGAGAATAATAAGTGAACGACTTGTAAAACGCATATATGTTGTTAAAGTTGAGGGTGTTCGATTGCGTGGCCGTCCAGTGTGTAAGTGGATGGATGTGATTGGTAGTGTTTTGAAGGAGCGTAAGTTTCCGAGTGGAAAGAGAAGAAGAGCATGTATGAATACGATTATGAATGTGGCTGAGGCGAAAGAAGTTTGCCAGGATAGGAACGTGTGGCGTAGGATGATTGTTTCGTAATTATTGTGGTGTAAAGATGAATGGTTAGTAAGAATGTTTTGTGAGAATGGAGAGACAGCTGAACTTTTATGTGGACGAGAAGAATGAAGTATGTTTGTACAGGAGTGTGTAGCGAAAGATGATTTTTGTGTAACTATTATTGTGGTCCGAATGCGGTTATTCGCTACCGAAAATCGGTCACTTTAATATGTTATCATGTATGAATACGTTTATGAATGTGGCTGTGGTGAAAGAAGTATGCATGGATAGGAATGTGTTGCGAAGGATGATTGTTTCGTAATTATTGTGGTGTAAAGATAAATGGTTAGTAAGAATGTTTTGTGAGAATGGAGAGACAGCTGAACTTTTATGTGGACGAGAAAAATGAAGAATGTTTGTACAGGAGTGTGTAGCGAAAGATGATTTTTGTGTAACTATTATTGTGGTCCGGATGCGGTTATTCGCTACCAAAAATCGGTCACTTTAATATGTTTTTATGTATGAATACGTTTATGAATGTGGCTGTGGTGAAAGAAGTATGCATGGATAGGAATGTGTAGCGAAAGATGATTGTTGCGTAACTATTATTGTGGTCCGGATGCGGTTATTCGCTACCGAAAATCGGTCACAATAATATGTTCTTGAATGAATGTTATGATGATTTTGGGCAAGGCGGAAGAAGAATGTTTTTAAAGAGTTAAGTGATTTTGTGGAGCTCTTGCTTTCACCCCTTTTCTTATTATTTTCGGGTTTTTGCTAACCCACTAAGTGGGAAACGCGTGATTTTATGTATGTATGTATGTATGTATTTTTGCCAGTTCTTCTGATAATTCATATTCTTTCCCTGTTAAACTTTTTACATTCCATGTTCCAAATTTTATTATTTTCCTTGGTTTATTTACTCTATTTTTTATTTTGCCCTTCCCGTACTTAATTATATGTGTTGTGACGATGGTCACTAGATTTGAATTTATTCTTCTTGTTTAGCAATGTAGTCTTGTGGTTAGCTTGTCGGTTTTTTGCTAAAGTTTGATTATTTTAATCAAAGTTGAAATCCCACAAGTAAAAATATTGTTTTTCATTTTTTATTGGTTTGTATTGTTTTGAATTACGCATACAATATAATTCTGTGGTTATATTGTATGGCGTTTGTTGTAAAATGTATTGTTGTATTTTGGTTACAGCTGCTAATGTTTATAAAATTGTTGTTTATCTGTCAGCTATTGTGTGGTCGAGTGGCTAGTGCGCTTGACCAGCACGCTAGATATCGTCGGTTCGATCCTACATGAAACTGTATTTTTTAATTTTTATTCAAACTTAGCGAGAATTTGCAGGATGAGTAAAAACGTGTTTGAACCTTTTTTGATATTTTTAACGGTTTTTCGGGGTATAAATACGAGCTCGAACGTTAGCTACAAGCAGAGAGTGTGTGCTCTCTCAAGGGAGCGTTAGCTCTCCAGCGAACCTTAGATGGTGTGTGCCGTCTTCTGCGAACCTGATGAGGACCAGGTGAGCGGGTTGGTGATGACCTTGACTGCCTCTGACGCAGTGCTGTTGGTGTGTGCCGGCAGCTCGTGAGAGAGTGCAGAAGGTGTACCGTACCGGTGTACTGGTGTAGCCGGTTGTTTCCGTGCAGTGGTGTTGGCCGCTGTTCGCCGTAATCGCGATTATCAATGAGTGTTGGTGTGTGCCAACACTGTCTTAGATTGAAATCGCGATTGTTAATGAATGTGAAAACCAGACAACTAAGATTTCAATATTTTATTAATAATATATAGTTACCATATAAAAAAGTAGATTTTTGAAAAAAAAAAGTAATTGACATATAAAAAATATATAAAAATAAATTGTATTCTTGTGGAATATTTTGAAAATAAAACCAATTTTGTTAACCCATAAGGGTGGAGCTGTAGTTATTTCTTCCAGCAATATAGTAGTAAATAAGGTGACGCCCTTTGCGGGTAGCTTAGGTTCCGATCACCACATTTTTTGGAGGTCCCACCGAGATATTGCTGGAGAATTATTTGAATACAGGGATAGTGATTTCTGGTCTGGCTGAGCCAAAGATAATTTTTTGAAGCTACAGGGACAGGAATACTACCAGAAAAGCATCTGTAATCTTAATAAACGTTTTGCTTCTTTGAAGGCCCCACCCTGAGCATTCGGGGGTTATTCAGGTGATATCGTTCCATAGTTAATTATTAAGGGAACGTTATTTATATTATACTTCATTTTAGTGAATTACTGACAGTAGAATTTGTCTTCACAATGGAACAAATTAAAATTAAAAGGAAGGCACTTCGTAAACAAATTACAAGAGTTGTCAGTAAAGCAGAAGCTGAACTTCAAAAATCTAATCCAGATTCGATTCAACTCCAAGCATTACTGAACATAATTCAAAGATTAGAAGAGAATATGTTGAGTTGTTAGCTGATGCCGAAGTCACAGAAGAAGCAGTTGAATTAGAAACTGAATCAACTGACAGTTACTTAGAAAAGGTCTCCGTCATAAAAGTTAAATTAAATACTTTTTTGGAACCAAGACAAGATAATGAAAGAGCAACCCCTCCTAACTCATCAGCGTCAGGATATTCAGAGGCTAACTCTAAAAAGAAATCGTACAGGTTACCAAAAATTGAGTTGGCGAAATTCAGTGGTGAGGTTCGAGATTGGCTAGCGTGGTGGGCTCAATTCAGTAAAATTCATGAAGATGAAGAGCTCCATGCAAGTGACAAATTTGTTTATCTTAAAACAATCTATGGCTAGAAGATCTGAAGCTGAATATTTAGTTAATAAGTATCAACAAACAGAAGAAAATTACCCAAAAGTAGTTGAAGCTTTGAAGGAACGTTTTGGTGAGTCTAAATTACTCAGAAAAGTTCATGTTCGAGATTTACTTCAGTTAGTTATTAGTAATGCCACTATTCGCTCAGTAAAGTTATCAGAATTATTGGATCGTTTAGAAGCAAGTTTGAGTGCCATTAAAGCTATTGGACCGTGTAAAGATCCTACCGAATTTTTATTTCCTATTTTCGAATCGTGCTTGCCTAGAGACATTTTAATTTTATGGCAACATAGCCCTTTATATGAGAAAGGGGTTAGTTCAAATGATCCACAACAATCCGATGACAGTTCAGATGATCCACAACCATCCGAGTTAAAATGTTTATTGCAGTTTTTAAAATCTGAAGTCAAAGCAGAGCAGCACAGAAGTTTAGCAGAGTGTGAAATAAATGAAAAGAAAGAACAAATAAAACTGAAAGGGAATGGAGATAATTTTAAAGTATTTAAGAAGATCAAAACTGAGATACCCACTGCGGCGTCACTTGCTACAACTGACTCTGACTTATGTATATTTTGCGGAAAGAATCATCAAAGTCACGATTGTTTCAAGGCCCAAGATTTGACTCTGGAAAAAAGAAAACAAGTGGTCAAACAGGTGAAGGCTTTTTTTATTTGTTTAAAAAGAAACCATTCCTTTAAAAATTGCAAATCATATGTACGATGTTTATTATGTAAGAAGAGGCACTATGCTATTATGTGCCCTGGGGCGAAGTCCAATAATGAATTTCGAAAAGAAGAAATTGATAATTCAACCTGTGGAGAACCTATACCATCTAATCCAAAAATAAGTGTTCCAGTACAAGGCACGTCACAGAATTCAATTAGTTCTATGGCCGCAGTATTATTAAAAACATTATACGTACGAGTCATGGGGTCAAATGGAAAGAGTGAACTTGTGAGAATGTTGATTGATGAAGGAAGTCAACATAGTTATATAAAGACAGCTGTAGTAGACAGACTACTACTGAAAACTGTTCGTCAGACGGAATTCAAAAATATTTGTTTTGGAGGAAATATTAGTGAATTAAAAAGAAGAAATGTGTACGATGTTCCGATTATGAGTGTCGATAAAAAAGTAGTTTGTAATTTAGAGCTCACAAACGATCACATAATTGCAGCGAGTCCCACAATACCGGATGGTCCTTGGATACAAGAACTAGTTCATTTAGGTATTAATGTCACGGATGTTAAAGATGTCTCGAATGAAATTCACATCCTAATCGGTAGTGACCTTAGAAATCTAGTAATGACAAGGAGATACCATAATTTGAAATGCGGATTGGTGGCTGAAGAAACAATTTTTGGGTGGACTCTATCTGGAAAAATTGAATCATCCAATGAAAGAAATATTAACTATGCGACCACTTTACTAACTACGGTAATGCAAGAAAAAGACAGCAGTTTAACCCGTATATGGAGCTTGGAAGCAATTGGTATCGGCGATCCAGTAGAAAAGGTCACAATTAAGGAATATCAGCAAATGATTAAAGAACAGTTCCAAAATTCTATCTCCCGTTCTGATAATGGTAAATATTCAATACAATTTCCGTGGATTTGTGAAAAGCATTTTCTTCCTACTAACAAAATCATAGCAGAGAAAAGATTAGTCAATGCAACAAGAAAATTAGAAGAGCAAGGACGATATAAAGCCTATGATCAGATGTTCAAACAATGGGAGGAAGAAGGAATGATAGAAAAAGTAACCAATTCCAATAATGGACACTATTTACCACACAGACCCGTATTTAAACCAGAAAGTTTAACCACTCCAGTTCGTCCAGTTTTTGACGCCTCATGCAAGGTTGGAAATGCTCCTTCACTTAACGACTGTTTAGAAAAAGGCCCCAATATGTTAGAATTAATTCCAACTATATTATTTCGATTTCGGGAAAAGGCAGTTGGGGGACAAGCAGATATTCGGAAGGCATTTCAAATGATAGAGGTTGCGGAGAACGATAGAAATTATCAGAAATTTCTATGGTGGGAGAATGAAAGGAAAAAATTGGTAGAATACAGACATTGCCGAGTAGTGTTCGGAATTAACTGTAGTCCTTTTATACTGGCAGCAGTTTTAGAACATCATTTGCTAGATAGGAAAGAAGATAAAGCAGTAGCCGAAGAGTTGTTTAAATCTTTTTATGTAGACAATGCAGTTTTCTCAAAGAATAATTATGAAGAATATTGCATATTTAAAGATCAAGCTATCCGTATTATGGGAGAAGCGAAGATGGAATTACGACAATGGGAAACAAATAAAGAAGCTTCCACTGACAACCGATACACATCTGTACTTGGAGTTAAATGGGACAAACTAGAAGATAAATTATTTTGCCAAGTTCCCAAACAGAAGATTGATATAGAAAATTTAAAAGTAACAAAAAGAACAGTTTTATCTTTAGTTTCGCAAGTTTTCGACCCCCCTGGGAATTACTTCACCAGCGTTAATTGTACCAAAAATGTTGGTACAAGAATCTTGGGTTGCAAGTATGGACTGGGACAAAGAATGGAGTCTAAAAAAATCTGAAATATTTAAGAAATGGCTTGGTGAGTTGGAATATTTAACTTTTATTCGTATTCCTAGATTTGTTTTTGGCCCAAATAAAGAAACTCTTCAATTACATTGTTTCTGTGATGCAAGTCGTGGTGCCTATGCAGCAGTAATATTTTCGAGAGTAGTTGCAGAAAATCAATGTGATGTCAAGTTTGTAGTATCCAAGACCCGTTTAGCACCACTAGATAAATCAAAAACCAAGAAAGTAACCATTCCCAGGCTTGAGTTAATGAGCTGTTTGGTTGGTGTTAGATTAATAGAATTTGTAAAAGGGGCTCTTGGAAGAAAAAACATTGATATCTACTTTTGGAGTGACTCGACTACTGCTTTAGCATGGATTTATCGTAACCAAGATTGGGGTACTTTTGTATGGAACCGGGTGCAAGAGATAAGAATTTTTACAGAAAATAAACAATGGCGACATATCCCGGGTTATCTTAACCCTGCAGATCTACCTTCACGTGGGTATTCTCCAAGAAAACTTTTAGAGACGAAATGGTGGGAGGGACTTGCATGGTTGAAAGACGATCAAGAACAATGGCCGATTCCGTTCCCCGAATACGATGAAACAATGATCAATACAGAATTGAAGAAGAAAAAATCATGCTTAGCTGTTACAACTAAGATCGAAATTAGGGAGCCCAGATTTACATCATTTATCAAAAATGTCCGAGTTGCTGCATGGATCAGAAGATTTATAAATAATTGCAAGACATCAAAGAACCAACGTGAGAAGAAGTGCTATTTAACAGTAACTGAAATGAAGTTAACACAAAAAGACATAATGAAGCAAATACAGAAAAGTCATTATCCACATGAACCAAATATTATGGGGTTAAATGTGTATAAGGGAGAAGATGGATTATGGCATGTACGTTCAAGACTGACTTACCAGGATGATTGAGACAACTTCAAGAATCCTATTCTTCTACCTAGAAGAGATCCTATCGTACAACAATTGATTCAATACGTTCACCAGGCCCATGGTCACACAGGTACGCAATTCACTTTAAACGTACTTAGAGAAAATTATTGGATTGTTCAAGGGAGAAAAACCGTGGGAAATGTAATTAGGAAATGTATTGTTTGTAAAAGATTTTCCAGTAAGAGTTACAATACATCGCCAGCTCCATTACCGCTATCCAGAATTCAAACTCATTCCATGTTCGAGACAACAGGCGTAGATTTAACGAGTCCGATCATTCTCAAAGGTAGAAAGAAAGCATGGATAGTTATATACACATGTGCAGTTTACAGAGGAGTATACTTAGATTGGGTTGATGCACTAAGCACAGAAGAGTTCCTAAATTCTTTAGAAAGATTTACCTGCATCATTGGTCGCCCATCACGAATTTATAGCGATAACGGTACGAACTTTGTTGGTGCTCAAAATTTGTTCAATAGACTAAATTGGAAGAAAATAGAAGCAGTTTTCGAAGTTAAGCAAATTCGTTGGAGTTTTAATCCACCCACTGCAGCGTGGTGGGGCGGATGGTGGGAGAGACTTATAAAATCTGTAAAAGAATTACTCCGAAAAATGTTGGGAACACGGAAATTGACATATAAAGAATTGACTAATTTTCTAGCGTCAGTTTCTTATGTATTAAATAACAGACCATTAACCACTTTAACAGAAGACCCTGGAGATTTGAGGCCCTTAACACCAAATATGTTTATGAGGGATCTTCCCATCTCGGGATTACCGGAATATCATCTCATTGAAGCAAAAGATTTGCAACAGAGTTACCAAAAAATTCAGGAACTGAAAGAAGTTTTAAAGAAAAGATTTAGATCAGAGTATTTGTCTTTGTTAATCCAGAAGAAGAATGAACGAGGGTGCCCACCTAATGTTGGGGACATTGTCTTAGTTGGATCTGATCAAAAGAAAAGAGTTGAATGGCCATTGGGACGGATAATTGAACTCATTCCTGGAAAAGATTTAAAAGCGCGTGTTGCACGAGTTAAAACGTCAACAGGAATTTTAATCCGCCCATTACAGCGTTTATATCCACTGGAGGTAAATTCATCAGATATTTCAAGAGAAGATACGCCAGAAAAAATGAATGATCTTCCAGAAGCATCAAGTCAAACTAGAACTAGAAGACCTGGCCTGCCCAATTTATAAATGATACTTTTCTTTCAGAAAAGTGGTGGGAGGATGTGAAAACCAGACAACTAAGATTTCAATATTTTATTAATAATATATAGTTACCATATAAAAAAGTAGATTTTTGAAAAAAAAAGTAATTGACATATAAAAAATATATAAAAATAAATTGTATTCTTGTGGAATATTTTGAAAATAAAACCAATTTTGTTAACCCATAAGGGTGGAGCTGTAGTTATTTCTTCCAGCAATATAGTAGTAAATAAGATGACGCCCTTTGCGGGTAGCTTAGGTTCCGATCACCACAATGAATGTTTTCAAAGTGACAACACTGTAACCGTACCGTGTTCCCGTAACTTTGGAGTGTGCCATTGTTACTCGTTCATAGCGTGTTCCCGCAACCTTGGTGTGTGCCATTGTTGCCCATTCATTGTTGATCGTGCGTAGTAGAGGAGATGTCCTGCAAGTATCGCTGGTTCATTGTTACTTTGCTTTGTTATATTTATTACTTTCTCGTTTTAATATATTTTAATAAAATATTAAAAATGATTACAATCGATTTCATTGTCAAAAGCCGAACCCTGTCCTTTACATGATCGACCACCTCTACTTGTGCTGTGTTTTCGATTGATTGGCACCTGAGCAAACCCTTTGACAGCATGGAGAACGAGCAGGGACGTCGTTACAAAATGGCGACCGAAGAGGGACGAAGTGTCCTCGTTTTCGCCGTTACAGTGTTTGCTGTTCCTTATCGTATCCTTTTCCTTTGCTTGTGACGTCTTTCCTTTTTGTTGCAGTTTCCCTCGTCTTCCCCTTAGTTTTTTGACGCAGTACCTCCTTCTTCTTTGACTTCTGTTAGCTTCTTTTCTGTTTTGTCCCATTTCCATTCCTTTCCATTTATTGTTATTTTCTGATAGCCTATCTTCAATATATATCCTGCATTTTTATTCTTCTCCGCTAACATTTTTATTTCCTTTTGTATTTCGCGCTCGTTTCTTGTTAGTTCGTTGTTTATGAAAATTTTGTCCTTTAAGGTTCGTAGGTTCTTTTTATTCGCCATTATTTTTTGTTTATATTGAAAATTTTCCATTTGTACCTTACATGCCTTCTTTCCTATCTTTAGTGCTTCATTCACTTGTACATTAACTCCAATTTTCTTGTGTATGAAGTCTTCCACGGTGTTTTTTTTAGGTGTTTTCTGCTAGCTGAGTCTGTTCTTAGCCCTACAATCACGAAATTATTTTTGAATTTATCCTTCTGTAATCTCTCTATTCTCTCTTTCATGTCGTTCAATTCTTTTTTGATCTCTATGTTTTCTTCCTTCAGATGTTCATTTTTCTGTTTCATTCGTAGTAGTTCTTCTTGATATTCTTTCTGATCCTGTTTTATCTCTTTTGTATCATTCTTTATTTGTAATATAATTTTCATTAAATCTCTTAATTCTATTTTATCAATTCCTTTTTTGTTACTTTTGTCCGGTCTTTTCATAGTCTTTTTACTTCTTTTTGTTATATCTAGGCCATCTTTACTCTCTTTCTTTCTTTTACTGTCACCCGACGTGTAATCTTTTCTATTTGCACAACTCCTGAGTACGGGCCTGACTATATTTTTATCTTGGTATGCACGTTCTAACTTCTCGTACACCACTACGCTATGCTCGCTTACAGTTGTGCTTGTATATCCTTGGCTACTGTCTCGCCCGGCTTCAACTTTCGTCTCAACAGTTGAGTTTTCAAATTGAAAAACCGGTTAAATATACTGAGACTGTAGTTCGGAGACGCATATACTCACAAAGAAATATAGCAAACTTCAAGTTACTCAATGGAACGATGTGAAGCACGAATTAGATGTTAACCCTTCTACAGAAAAATTTCTAGGTAAATTTGTTTCCATATTTGAATAAACTTTTCCTCTGAGAGTTATTAAATCTACTCCAGATTCAATCCACTGGATAACTAAAGAAATACGAATCTCTTGCCGTACTAAAAATAAATTAAGAAGTCAATTAAGGAAAAACAATACCCCACCATTTAAATTGTATTATAAAAAATATTGTACAATTTTAAATAACACAATCAAATTGGCCAAATGTAAAACTGTATCAAGCTATATATTAAATTCAAATAATAAATCGAAAGTTACATGGAGAGTTATAAATAATATTAAAGGAAAGTCCACAACTTTCAACCTGCCATCTGGAGATCCTGCAACATTAGCAAGTGACTTTAATAATCACTACCTCAAAGGTAGTGTTTCACCTGTGTCAAATTATCTGGAAGTGATGGGATACCGAGTTTTATAGTTAAAAGATGTGCGCCACTAATAATAAATCTTTAATATTCATTTTTAATCTATCCATGAAAAATGGTATCTTCCCAGAAGCTTTTAAACACTCCATCGTTGTGCCACTTCATAAAAAAGAAGATTTACAAATAATTGAAAACTACAGACCCATTTCCTTACTTACAACTTTTTCAAAAATCCTTGAAAGACTCATGTACAATAGACTGACTGTGTTTTAAAATAATAACAAAGTTCTAACACAACATCAACATGAGTAGCGAAATATGGTAGGTTCTAAAGCACCCTTCCACATTTCCGCCTATTTAAACAATGAGTAAGAGAGAGATAGCAACACTTTCATTCATAAATTTGCAACTATCCTTGTTAGACGTAGTAAAATTGACCTTGAAAAATTATTATTTAAATTTGATTGGTTGTGACGTAACATAGTAAATTGACTTTTTAAATTGATTGACTGTGACGTCACTAGACAACGCCCCATACCTTACGACGAGTAGGGGAATTTTACGATAATTTTTTAGAATGGGAATTTTTTGATATATAGGTTGGCACTAGATTCTGGGGGATTTTATATATCGGCTTAACCATATTATTATATATTGTACATTTACGAAACATTTTTCTGGTAAGTAATTGCAATAATTATTTTTTGAATAAAGTATAGTGTTGAGTAACAAACTAGTATAAATTTTGAGGTGACATAAATATGTATCGTCGACGCCTATTGGCCTATCCACTTAGAAATGTCCACCAGACTCGTCAGAACAGCGGGGGCGAACCTGATTGTACTGCTATGTTGTACCCATTACCTCGCTGCTGTTAGAACTTTCGATTATAAATAAACTAGTTCTTATTGCAAGGTTACCTCATAAATGCATATATCTTTATTACTACTAATTTGTTAACGCTATAAATATATAAATTAGTTCATTGACTTAGCTATGAGTTTTAGGTTTAAATTAAAAGATTATTTTGTTATAATTAGAGATGTGCCGATTATGACTTTGGCCGACTAGCCGACTAGCCGATTAGTCGGTTGTAAAGAGGCCGACTAGTCGGCCGACTAGTCGGCCAAGCCGATCACGATTTCGGGGATTTCCGGGACGTAAATGTCATAGATATGTTTTCTTTACAAGCAAGTAATTTTAGAAACTGATTACCAAAGGAAAGGATGCTTTGCTTTACATTTCAAAATGTGTATACCTCGTCCAGATTTCATTTGAACAAATGACTTTTAAATCATCTGTGTTAATCCTAATCTTTGCTACTGCGAATATTTTTACGTTTCACGCAAATATAGTTTCTTCTAAAAGTACATTATATGTCTGTGAAAGTTGAAAATTGCTTGTAACTATTTAAAAGAGGAAAAGTTTTATTGGGGTTCTAGTGAACCATAGTTGACCTGTAAAATTCTTATCCAAGATGTTATGCTTGCTTTAACAATGAACGCTCATTACTGAATTGAGCAACTGGTAGTGCCGAAATGTAAATATGCACGAGGTACAGGATTGTATTGAGTTATACCCCAATACCCTAATAAAACTTTTCCCCTTTTAAACAGTTACAAGCAATTTTCAACTTTCATAGACATATAATGTACTTTGAGAAGAAACTATATTTGCGTGAAACGTAAAAATATTCACAGTAGCAAAGATTAGAATTAACACAGAGGATTTAAAAGTCATTTGTTCAAATGAAATCTGGACGAGGTATAAGACTGATTATAAAATAAAAATATTAATAAACAATCAAGGTTTTTATTTAATGTAATTCCCCCTACATACATTTTATTGAGAAATATATACAAAGTAAAAAGCCGGATAGTCGGCGCTCTTTGCCGAATAGTCGCCGAATAGTCGCCGACTACGATAGTGGCCGAATAGTCGGCTTTACCGACTAGTCGCCGACTAGTCGGCACATCTTTAGTTATAATAAATTCAGTAAACATAAACATTTGTATTTCAATTACAAAATTACATCTAACTATTAACTACAATTATATTAATGCATTTTACTTACAGTTAGCATTCAGTCAACGATTTGTCGAGCAAGGTTATTTTATTTTAGCAGATAAAGGAAAAAAAATTGAAATAAGGTTTGAGTACTCTGTAATAGTATGATACCTGCTCGTATTGCCATGTTAAAACCATAGACAAAGAAAGATATATACTAGACCGAGCTTCCATCATGGCGGCAATGTACAGCTTTGTGCCGAATTGAAAAATATTGAGACGCTAATTCTAGTGTGAATTCTACAACATAAGGAGAATAAAGTAACTATGCAGTAACTTAAAATACGTATTTTACATCATTTCTTCATTTCAAAATAATAAAGCTCAGTCGCTCAATAAATAATACGTACAATATTTAATTCACATTATTTTTACAATAATTATAATAAATATTTTCTTCAGTTGTAGTGAATTTTATTTATTTATGTTGGCAGCCCAGCAATCTGTCATTTCTGTTAGTGAGAGTCTTTCAAGTTTATTTCTTTGGTTAGTATTAGTTTACAAAGCTTGTTTCGCTATTTGTTTCACGTACAAATATATTTTATTATTGAATTTGATTGTTTTCAGCCTTTACGGTATACATATGTCTATATTTTGTTAGTTTCAGAAAACATACTTCTCCTATTTTTAAATTTTCCGCCTTTCTATTAGCGTCTCGTTATGGCGCCCATCGATTCTATTTGGCACAAACTCCTACCATTGTAAACTCGGTCTAGTATATATCTTTCCTTGTCTATGGTTAAAACTTTCCGTTATAAAGAAACTAGTTTTAATTGCAAGGTTACCTTATAAATGCATATATCTTCATTACTACTAATTTGTAAACGCTATAAATACGTATGTAAGTTAGTTCATTGACTTAGCTATGAGTTTTAGGTTTAAATTAAAAGATTCTTTTGTTAAAATAAATTCAGTAAACAAAAACATTTGTATTTCAATTATAAAATTACACCTACCTATTAACTACAATTACATTAATGCATTTTACTTACAGTAAGCATTCAGTCAACGATTTGTCGAGCAAGGTTATTTTATTTTAGCAGATAAAGGTAAAAAGAAATTGAAATAAGGTTTGAGTACTATGTAATAGTATGATACCTGCTCGTATTGCCATGTTAAAACTTTCCGTTTTAAAGAAACTAGTTTTAATTACAAGGTGGTGTAATATTAGCTAGGTATAAATAACGCGCTATCATGTAAAATTTTATTAGTTGTTAAAAAGCCTTTCTACATAACTATTATTTACAGTCAATTTTAATAATTATTTTAAAAGTTACACATTACAAAATATTTTAAGTTCAATGATTACTTGTGATAAATGTAAAAAGATCTTTGTAAGGATATTCTTCAAGGTCATATAAAACTATGTTGTAATACGAACAAAATATTTTACAAATGTGGAGTGTGTCAATTTAAATTTACTAGGAAAGATAACCACGGGAATCATGAAAATATATCATGCTATGAACGACAATGACGGTGTATTTTCAATGTCAAAAAAGAGAAAACTAGAGAATTTTACTCAGTTCTCTGACGAAAGCGGCAATGAATCATCACATGCAGGAAACACTGGTCGAGAGGTGTTTACTTTCAAGATTCAATTTTCTCCAATATGGGATAAAATGCTTTTAGCGGTACACAATCAATATTCAGTAGGTGTAAATGCACAGAAATTTCTTCTGAAACATTATTCGTCAAAATTCGAGGGAAGTATTAAGAAACTCTTGGAGAAAGAAGAAAAAATTATTTATAATGAACCTGTTAGAATTGTTGCTAGATTTAAGTATATTAATTCACAAAATGAACATAAATACAAAACATATAACTTTTCCACTAAACCGATTGGACAGCAAAAAATTACGCAATGGTACCAGGATAATATTGTATCTTCGATAACTCTGAAAATAGCTGAACTTGAAGGTGAACAATATGACAAAGCTATTGTACTTTATATGTGCTATGTAAAGTTATATTTTGAAAATATAAAGCAATCATTACAAGAAGAAGAACAAAATTTTATACAAATCAATAACAACGTCTATGAGATGGATGAAGATTGTAATTTAAAATTAATTGAGGAAAAAAAAGAGGCAGTTCCAGGTTTTAGATAAATGTAAATAAATATGTATTAGTAAAAAACACAAACTTATAAAGTTGATAAACGAAATATAATGTAATACTTATTACTGAATATCTAAGTAAATATTAATAAATATTAGTAAAAACTATAAAGGTATTAAACAAAAGATTGTTACGGAGGTTAAATGAAATATATAAAAGTAATTCAACAAATGGCCCCCACAATAATCACATAAACAACAAAAAATAAGAACAAAGGATAACGCTCAGCCTTCTTCACATGATGCTGACGATCAGCATGCTGGCAATATAGTATTATTTTATAGGCTAACTTTCACTTTTCGCTGACGGTCAGCGCACTGATTTTCATCCGCCTGAACGTACGTACGTCGGCCTCGCGTGCCGCGTACCGTTAACGAGCGGACGAGCCATTGTTATGTATACACATGAGCGGTGCATCAGGTTCGCTGATTAGGGCTGCGCGATATTCAAATTTCAATATCGATATTCGATAACAAAATGTTATCGATATTTTCCGATATATCGATTTTGCGATAATTATCGATAGTCTTCGATAAATATCGATAATTATCGAAATTAATCGATTAATATCGATAAATATCGACATTAATCGATAAATACCGATATTAATCGATAATTACCGATATTAAGATAAATATCGATATTAATCGACTAATGATGATATAGGCAAATACTAGTTATTAATATTTATTAACATCATACTAATTATCGATAAATGTGTATATTTATGAATATGTTGCAATATCGGTAACTTCTACAATAGATATATGCTGATACATAATATAGGTATTGTATTAATGAAAAAATAATATTAAGGCAAAAAAAATATTTATTTTTTACAATTTCTTTATTCTGTGATAAAAAAATTAATTCAGCGTATTCTGTGGTAAGATGCTATACTGAAAATAACATCTATGTCAAAGTAAAATGATTAAACGGCCATGGCTCATGGCAGCACAAAAATACATACTCAACCCATTGTTATTCAACGGGCCTGCAGTTCAGAGTACGCTGTTATTGCTACATAGAATATGCGAGTTGCAGCCAATAGTATATTTCAGTGATTTACAATTACAACACAGCACTACAACTTGTATGTTTTGTTTGTGTCGTTTTGTATGGAAAAAAAATATTTTTCGATATTTCGATATTAATCGATATATATATATATATATATATATATATATATATATACCTATATATATATATATATATATATATATATATATACTATAAAGATAATATCGATGTTTATCGATAATTATCGATGTTTATCGATAATAATCGATAGTTATCGATAATTATCGACATTTATCGATAAATAATTTTTATAATATCGCAAGCCGATATTTTTCCCAGCCCTAGCGCTGATGCATGAATCAAGGATCGCGCATTGTTGGCTAAAGCAAGTTCAAACAAACATCTCGCTGCACGCATAACTTGCTTCGCATTTTCGTACTATCTTACTCAAATGAATGCCGTGTATACGTCAGCAAAGCGCAACGCGCTGCCTGGTCCCCTCTACGGCTGGTCATAATACTCTCACGTACCTCCATATTAAGCCTTTTTACAGGATCTATAATTTTGGACAGAATTTTGAGCAAAATGTGGCCAGAAATTCATATACCCATAAAAGATTATTGTGTAACAAACAAAATTTGTTAAAATATTTCGTGTTAATGTTATTAACCTTTTTGGCTTTCACACGAGGGTATTGCACTTGTCATTTAACAAAATTATTGCAATCTTGCATTTTATTCTATACACATAGAATGTCAAATTATAATTACGAGGTCAGTCAGGTCAGTCAATTCGATTGAAATCCAATACAATTCGATGAGATGAGACTATTGATGAGAGCCAACAAAGTATCTGACATCTGGTGGCGAAATTAAAAATGCGAGTCGTGGGGAAAACATTGCTGCATATGAATTGTACTAGCATAGGAACCAAGCAAAAGTGAGAGAAATGTCTAGCAAATGTAAAGGATATTGCTCTGTACCGCAGTGCAATAATTACGTTAGTGCACAAATGTCAATGCACTACTTCCCGAAGGGCAAAGATATGCGAAAAAATGGGTAATTGCGTTAAAAATAGGAAAGAGACACGATATATGAATTGTGTTCTGCTCATTTTCTGCCTTCGGATTATTATCAAGGTAAATCGTATAACAGTTTCAATATATTTTTTTTAATAATATAAAAAAAATATTTATAGTAAACCCAAATAAAAGATCTCTTTTGAAAAAGAATGCCTGTCCTACTAAAAAAAATATTTCTTTTTAAATTAAAAATACGCTTAAGGTAATAAGTGTCATTTTTTACTTACCATATTCAACTGCTAGAATATATTTTTGGGAAATGCTAAAAATAATTACAATTTTAAAAACAATTATTTCCATACCTGATAAGAGCACAACACATTTTAAATACCTATTCCGAAATATTTTTTAAAAAATCAGAAATGTTAAGAGTAGTGCTAGAGTGCACTGATATTGATATTCAGAAATCAAAGTGTTTGAATCGCAGGATAAGATCATATTTTAATTATAAAAAAGACATACTTTAAAATATCTAATTGGAGTTACACCGGCAGGCGTTATTAAGTTCTGCTTTTGGTGGCAGAACCTCTGATAAGGCAATCGTTGGAGAAGATTTTTTTTTGATCTCCTAGAACCATACATGGATGCAGTTATATAATAAATAATTATTTTAAAACCAATAAATTAAAAGTGTCTTTCCAAATACAAGGTACACTTCTACTGTTGTAAATTTTTTTCAAGGCAAATGCGGAAATTATGTGGAATCCCTTTTAAAATAAATGTTTGAAAACAAAGACCGTGAATTACGACATTGTTTTCTTTATTAAATTGGAAACCATACATTATTATATAAATAAATAAAATAAATATATCATCACGGCATATTACCCATTTCTGGGTGTGCCATTCTGCTTTATCGCAGATATCGGTAATGATGATGACATATTTGTACCGTGCGGGCGCTTACCAGGCGTCACCTCACGGGCACTCATTGCTGGCGTGGAGAGTGCTCCACAGGGGTCACTTTTGTGCCATTTAAAATTCGAAATATTTGGCGCCGGTCGGGATCGAACCCGGTTCCCCCAGGTTCGCGACCAGATACTCAGGCACGCGGCCACGGGACCCTTACATTATTATATGACCAGCGAAAATATTACAAATTTTCAATGTTACCTTATAAACTTTTCTACTAACTACTTTATCTTTAAATGTTGCTTCTCCTTCCACTATTGGCCTTACTGCACCATTTAAATATATGTAGATATCTCCGAGTGAGATAAACATCTTATTTTAATTAATTATTTCACGTAAATAAAGAAAACTAAATAAAAAATTCGACATTACTCATATACCATCAATATACAAAATACAATGATGTCAATGCTGCCATCTATTGACGGTGGTTACCGCGGATAGATATTCAGGGGTAGTCTACCCCTAGGTATGAGAAATACATTGCTAAATATCGTTCGTTTATTGTGCTATCATATAAATATGTTTGTATTTATAAATATTTATTCTTTTTCTTAATAAATATTATATTTGTTTTTGATTATTTTTGTATTTAACTATTTTATAACCAACGTTCCCGTAAATTGAGTCCACCATGGACGGGATTTGTTACAATTGTAACAATAGTGAATTAGTTTTTATTTCCTTTCACTTGGAACGTTACATTGCTAGCACTTAAAATTGTGAAAATTCTCTATAGGTAACTATATAACTCATACATAATATAAATTTTTTATAGTAATTGTTCTAATATATGTTATTAGTAGAGAATTATAAAATTTATATATTAAAATGAAAATTGATTCACTGTATTATTATAATAATTATAATTATTAAAACCGAAGCAAATAAAGTCAAGAACTATTTTTAAATAAGTAGTAATTATTAAACAGTATTATTGATTAATATACGTTACAGTATAACTGGTACGTACATTTATACATCAAATAATCACATTATTGTGAAAATGCCGCGCAAAAAGTGAAATAAACAAGTAAAACATCTGCAATATTTATAAAATTTACTAGAAATTTAAATAAATTAAATTTTTAAAGCTATTTTTAGTGTGTTGTACACGAAAAACAAAATCTTCTATTTGTCAATTTGAATTATTTAGAACGGAGATTAGATAAAACAAAATTATAAACAAATATTCATGTTTCGTTTTAATTTAAGCTCACTTTTTTATACATAGCCTACCAAAATAACTAAGAGTCAAATCCGTTTAAATTTCAATTCAGAATTTTTCAATATTTTCGTCATGATTGAATATAAAATGATTGTATGGTTGAATTCAGAAAAATGCGCTATCGAATGAGCCTAAATATATATATATATATATATATATATATATATATATATATATATATATATATATATATATATATATATATATATATATCATTCCACTTAAGAAAATATAACTTTTTGTTGTAAGTTAAGAACTACTGGTTTAAAAAAATATTTTCATTTTTAATAGGGTCCTCCACCGTAGTAACAAATTAGAACAAGGGTCAGTTATATTAAAACTAGACCTTAAAACTGTATATTAAGGACTATCAAAGTTGAAAAATAGTTATTAGTTTCTAAAATAATCGAGTTTTTATTACCATTTCCTCATCTTCATATCTACGTCACATATTTATTCTATTCCAAATTCTTACTACTTTCAAACCTTATGCTATCGCCTTTTTGAAATACGGAATCCATTTACAAGTATATAAATGCAGAATATAACAACAGTAAAACAACAGATATAAACCAAATAATACTAGTTTAAATTTATGATGCCATGACAGATTACAAGCGTTGGTATGAAAGTAAGAGAGATGTTAAATGACATAGGCTACCAGTGGTAATCAAATCTTTGACTATAATATATACGTATTATTTTTATTAATTATGACATTAAATTACTTATTATCCACACGGCCGGCGCTAACTATTTTGCCGCCCTAGGCAGACTTTCTTTTTTGCGCCCTATTGGGGAGGGAGGAGTTTATTTAAAATATAAAATTAAATAACTACTTCTACAGGCTCGCCATTACGAAGTCGGTTAAATTAGGGTAAAGTTGTCCTGTTAGTAGACCATTTAAAGATGTATTTGTTTTTCCCGAAAAAGTCATAGGTAGGTCACTAGATAAATGCAAATAAAAATCAATTATTTTTGATTTTTATTTATGGAAACAACTTCTAAATCTGAAATAATATGGAATTTTGGGTTACACTCTTTACGACACTTTTATTTCCCTTTGGACGACTATGCTCAATTTCTTTTATTCAATTCTGACGTTTTAAACTGTCATTATTAACTCCATAGCAACAACTTATAAGTAATACTTTTTTCACAAGTGAATTAAAATTTTTTAAATCACTCTTTGATTTTTTTTTATTTCACTGTGCAACAAATAATGCATTTAAAATAACATCAGGCACGAAATTAACATTTACCATAATATTTATCAGACATTATCAGCTATTTTCATTATTAAAAACGGCAGAAATGACAGACAATAAAGCTTTTTAAATATATGATTTGGCGTCTATCATCGACGAATGTCATGCACAGTCTACTAACTGATTAGTTTTTTGTTTTGTCAAAATTAAATATTATAATGGTTTTTATTACTATTTCGTCAAAATTGAATAATAGATATTTACACACCAAGTGAGCTAAGGTAATGTTTATTCATGAGAAGAAAGTTAATTTCTTCGAGTGAATAAACATTCTTAGCTCACGTGGTTTGTACAATATTTTATTCAATTTTGACAAAATAGTAATAAAAACCATAATAATATTTAATTTTGACAAAACAAAATACTAATCAGTTAGTAGACCGTGCATGACAATCGTCGATGACAGATGTCAAGATATCTAGGTATTTAAAAAGCATTATTTTTTGTCATTTGTGCCGTGAAAAATAATGAAAATGGCATATAATGTCTGATAAATACTATGGTAAGTGTTAATTTCGTTCCTGATGTTCTTTTAAATGCATTATTTGTTGCAGAGTGAATTAAAAAAATGTGAGAGTGATTTAAAAAAATTTAATTTACTTGTGAAAAAAGTGTTACTTATAGTTGTTGCTATGGAGTTAATAATGACAGTTTAAACGTCAAAATTGATAAAATATTGTACAAATCACGTTAAGCTAAGAATGTTTATTCACTCGAAGAAATTAACTCATTCGCCCTTACGGGCTCGTGAGCTACACTTTCTTCTCATGAATAAATATTACCTTGGCTCACTTGGTGTGTAAATATATATTATATCTGTTAAATTTCAAGTTAGTAGATTAAAATTATGATTTAATATTGACGACATATTGGAAATTTACACCATTGAAAAGAATTTATTTAGCTTTTTAAGGATGTACAACTTATCGAAATCTAACAGTGATAAAAAAAAATTAGCTTAGGAGTGGTGTAGGAAATAAGAATACTAAAATCTTTAATTATAATATATATATATATATATATATATATATATATATATATATATATATATATATATTTATTTACATCCCACTGCCATTGTGGCGTCCCCTGTGTAATTTTCTACATTCAAAGTGACGTCCTTGTGCATAAGACGTCCGTATACCGGACGTCATATGCACATGGCCTTATAAATTTTTTTCTGACATCAGGGGGGCCTCTATTATCGTATAGCAAAATTTGTTATGGACGTCAGAATGATAGCGGAATGGAAAATGTATATTTTTTGTAGTTCAAAAAAATTCCAATTGCGGCGCTAGTGTCGTCCGGCGTATATACGCTGTATATACTGAAGTTTCATTCCAGCGACATTCTGAACTCCGTACGCTTGGCAACAGTGGAACATTGGGTTACTACATTAGCGCGCAACTATTCTAATCGTATTTAAAGCTACATTGTGCACACATGATAGTATTTAAATTAATATTTATGTAATCAAACTTTTGTTTTGCAAAATCCTCAGTAAATACAAAGTCAAACTGTATGGTTTCAATGTAATAAATTTAAAAAAGGTAATTATTTAAATACTCGTATCATAAAGCTGAATTATGAATTACAAAATATTGTGTAAATTGTAAATAAAAGCCAAATGTAAGGGTAAGAAGATTAATGATTAAATGTATGGAATAAATATGAGAACGGTATGCTACAGTGAAATATATAAATAAAATATTTATAAACATTTGATCTAAAATATGAAGACCGAAATTTTAAGTGTGTCGAAAAAGAGAGTGTAGAAATAATTATTAAAAGAAAAAATGTTTTAAACATATTAATATGTACTACAAACGATTTATTACATATAGATATTTTTTACTCGAGGTACTTCTTCTTATTTCTCCGCTACTTACTGAGGTGTTTCAATAAAGTGTTTTCATTTAATTAGGAAATATTTTTATACATTTTAGATAGTTTAAATACGTTAAAATTTTTGCTTTTTATTACCTCCCGCTACCCTTGGGAAGGGAGGTATAGGGATCGTGCTAAAAATCACATATCGAGATTTTAGTAAATGAGCACGTTTTAAGGTCCCTAGAATCCAATTTTAACATTTTCACGATGATGTCTGTATATGTCTATGTGTGTTTGTGTGTGTGTGTGTGTGTGTGTGTGTGTGTGTGTGTGTGTGTGTGTGCGTGTGTATGTGTATGGATTTTGTTAACGCTCTAACTCAAATACTATCATTCAGAAAATTCTGAAACCTTGTATTTCTACTCTATTCTAATATGGCAAGAAACCATTCGATTTTGGTGTAAATCGGATAACCGGAAATGGCACTTTACCGGAAGCTCATAATGATTTTTCTTCAAAAATATATAAAAAAAAAATCCCGAAGCCTAAGATAAACACAATTCAACATAGTTCATATTTCAAATGAATGTACCTACAGGTGAATGTCATTGTCAAAAAACTAATTACTTCAAACTTCAAATTAATAATAGTGACATTTTAAAAAGAAAATATTAAATAAAGAAATAGTTATATACAAATGGAACAGTTTACAGCATTAGTAAATACGGAAGTATGTATTTAAATTAATAAAAATTAAATAGCGGGAGGTTTTTTTTTATTATATTGCAATTTGAAAAATTTTATTATATGCGGTAGTGAGATATGTAAAAATATAAACGATCAAAAGTAATGACTTAAAAACACCGTATTTTTAATGCAATCTAAATATATGCAAACTTAGAAAGAAACACAGATAAGTAATTTGTTTATGTGTAACAACTAAAGATTAATCAAAGAAATTTATGTTTATGAAATACTCTTTCTGGAAATAAGCAGGGCTGTTCGATGTAATAATAGATATTTCATAAATTTCACTTATTTGTTTTTACCTCCCGCTACCCTTGGTAAGGGAGGTAGGTACAGGGACCTTGCTAAAAATCGCATATTGAGATTTTGGTAAATGACCACGTTTTAAGGTCCGATATTAACATTTTCACGATGATGTCTATATGTGTGTGTGAATTTTGTCAACGCTCTAACTCAAATACTATCATTCAGAAAATTCAGAAGCGTGGTTTAACCCTATTCTAATATGGAAAGAAACCATTAGATTTTGGTGTAAATCGGATAATCGGAAACGGCACTTTTTTGTCAAAAAATACTATTAGATGTCATTTTTTCGCATTTTATGTCATGAAAATTAAAGCTAATTGAATTTTCTACAGGTATACATTAATAATTTTTCCATATATTTTACAGATAAATTAAAAAAAAAAAAAATTATAAATCCCGAAGCCTATGTTTTAAGATAAACTATAAAAATAAATAAAAATAAAGCAATAGTTCTATGCAATGGAAGTTAATTTAGTTTGCAGCATATGTAGGTATGTATTTAAAGGAATAAAAATGAAATAGCGTGAGTTATTGTGTTGGCCAATACTCTTTATTTAATTATATCGCAATTTCACTGCAATATATATTTATAAAGATTTATATACATAGATTTAAAAAATATTATTTTTTTATTTGTTTGTAGTTATTTTCTGTTTTAAATATGTAATAAATGTTACTTTTATTTCATTTATTGTTAAATAAATAACATTATACTCGTAATACTCTCCATTCAATTATATCGTAATTTCACTGCAAGTTGAAGAGGCCTAATTTGTATTTTGCGGGGGGGCCCAAAATTTGAAGTTCCGCCACTGATTCTTCGCAAAATTAATTGCTAGATTCTTTAGTAATCAATATTCTTGAGCTATAATCAAAATATTCTTTGTTGCAATGAACACTTTTCCAGTTATTATTTCAATATAAAATGCTAGAAAAATATCCGTTTGGTGGCATAATTATTTTACTTATAAACATGACATCTAATGCAAACAAATAAAAAAAAAAAATATTGTTCATTACTTTTACCTTACTGTGTAAAGTGTATATTAACTTTTTCTTTTCGAATAAGAGATTTGTTTAAATTTACTTTTGTCTTGAAATAGCGTTCATTATGGTCGGCGCTTTTGTGCAGGGCATAACCAGCCCAACCGTATGAAGCGGCCCTGAACAAATTATTATCCTATTGTTAGTAACAACATTGGGAAAATATTAGCAAAATTAAAAACACAGCCTATCGTAAAAGACAATAATAAAAATGTCCATTTTTTTTGTGAAAAATAAGTTATACATGTTTCCGCCTTAATTCTTGTAGTCCAAATAGAATGGCATGATCGGTTTCAAGAAAAATATAACATGTCTTATGTCCTACAAAATTTTAACTTCAATCAAAAGTTAACATGTACACTGAAACTGCTGCTTGAATTTTGTTATAGTTTGTACAGAATTCTCTACCGTTATAGCTTTGCCTTACTAAGCCTGTGGTAGACCGGGCCCAGTTGGATATAGCACTACCTATGGCAACGGATATGTTTGCCGCAAGAAGCAACAGGAATAGAAATGTTTATTTTATTTTTTAAAAATGTGTTTCATTATTAGAAAATAAAGTAAAGTGAAATAGGAAACCATTTAATATGTACCTGTCCTTTATCCCCCATAAATCAAGATTGAATCGCTAACAGTAGATCTGCTGAGAGGGCCATAACGATAGATATCTGTTCAAACTATATATTTTGATCAAATGGCAACAGAAAGAAGTGCTCCAATGGTAGTTTTTGACTCAAAAATGATTAAAAGTGGAAACAATCATCCCGCAATGCATCGAAGTCCTCGTTAAAATTTTTTAGACGAAATCCGATGTCATCTGTCACACTTGATAAGTCATTGGTGACATGTGTCACATTTGACAAGTTGAAGATGAACTTCAAATGGTATTATCTTTAAAAGCAGGAGATACATTCCGAAAAACTAAATAAAGATTGGTTAAAAGTACGAAGAAACAAATATATCATTTATGAGTAAGAATTTAAACCAATGTTTTAGAAATTGTAATTTTTTGACATTTCAAAATGTGTAGTTTGGTTAGGTAAACATGACATAACATAAGTAATTAAGTGACAAACAAATATTCCTAACTGTATTACTGTGAAGTTAGTGCATTAATAATTTTCATACTACCAATAAAAATATAGTAAATTTTAAATATAACTAGACGAGTAAGTGTTGCCAAACTTGCCATAAGTAACATTCCTAACAAGATCAATGTGAAGTCGGTACACAAGTGTTACCAAACATGACATAAGTAACTAAATGACAAACAAATATTCCTAACTGTATTACTGTGAAGTTAGTGTATTAATAATTTTCATACTACCAATAAAAATATAGTAAATTTTAAATATAACTAGACGAGTAAGTGTTGCCAAACTTGCCATAAGTAACATTCCTAACAAGATCAATGTGAAGTCGGTACACAAGTGTTACCAAACATGACATAAGTAACTAAGTGACAAACAAATATTCCTAACTGTATTACTCTAAAGTTAGTCCATTAATAATTTCCATACTACCAATAAAAATATAGTAAATTTTAAAGATAACTAGACGAGTAAATGTTGCCAAACTTGCCATAAGTAATAAAGTAAATAACAAATATTCCTAAATGCATTAATCTGAATTTCGTACTTTAACTACCGTATTGCCAATGAAAATATAGTAAATATGGAATATAACTAGACGAGAAAGTGCTGCCAAACTTGTCATAAGTAAGTAAAAAAATCAATAATCCTAACTGCATTAATATGAAGTTCGTACAATAATATCAATATTGCCAATATTTATAAAGTAAAATAAGACTTGTTGCCAACCAATAATACTTAAAAAATGACAATATCGGATTTTGTTTTTTGCATAAAGCTGACAGAACCATGTTGTGTTTGGTATCAAATGAGAGGTATCGTTAAGGGCTACCATGCAGAAGTGTCAAAAATTTGACAGGTCGATCGACTTTTGTTTTTTGCATAAAGTTGTCAGAACCATATCGTGCTTGGTATCAAATGAAAGGGAAGGGCTAACATGCAGAAATGTCAATATTTTGACAGCTCGATCGACTTTTGTTTTTTGCATAAAGTTGTCAGAACCATGTCAAGTTTGGTATCAAATGAGAAGGATTGTCATGGGCTACCATGCAGAAATATCAAAATTTTGACAGCTCGGTCGGCTTTTGTTTTTTGAGTATAGTTGTCAGAAACATGTCGTGTTTGGTATCAAATGAGAGGTATCGTCAAGGGTTACTATGCAGAAATGTCAAAATTTTGACAGCTAGACCGGCTTTTTTGTATAAAGTCAGAATCATATCGTGTTTGTTATCAAATGAGATGTATCGTTAAGGGCTGCCATGCAGAAGTGTCAAAAATTTGACAGATGGATCGGCTTTTGTTTTTTTCCTTAAATTTGTCAGAATCATGTCGAGTTTGGTATCAAATGACAGGTATCGTCAAGGACTGCAATGCAGAATTGTGAAAAATTTGACAGTTCGATCGGTTTTTGCTTTTTGCATAAAGTTGTCAGAACCATGTCGAGTTTGGTATCAAATGACAGGTATCGTCAAGGACTGCAATGCAGAATTATGAAAAATGCTCGATCGGTTTTTGTTTTATGCATAAAGATAATTAGTTTGTGTATCCGAAAAGACAGCGTTAGCACTTTGAGTTTCAAGTGTGCCTAGACGGATTGGAAAGACGTATAGACTATCATAAAACACTATCCCCCTAGGGAGAGCTCGGCGTAGCCGAGATTTCGCTAGTCCTTATACTAAACGGTTTCATTCACTATCTATATATATTTTCTTTAATCAGACGATCGCCCAATTTTTGCTCTCCTTTACAGCTTAAACGGTGCGAGTGATTTTGATGAAACTTGCTTCAAATTGTAGGAAATTCTTTTCTTCAGGTCCCTTGTCATGTGTAATTTTTCTGTAGAATGTATAGTTTTCGAGTAAAATAATATTAAAAGTGGATATTTGGTACTTTGAAACAATTTGACACCAAAAATCTTAGTCTTCATTGAAAATTTTAAGACGAAGAACGTTTTTTTGACATGTCAAACAGAACTTTTAAATTGAAATATTTATAAAAAATAGGTCAATCTGTAACAAGTTAAATTTATACATATAAACTATAACAATGCATAATTATTCCACAATAGCTAAAAGGGCCTAAATCATTATATTTAAAAATTATATTTTTTGATGGTTCATGTCCGTGGCTTGAACACTGGGAGACGTCATATTTGACATGTGTCAAAATATTAACCTTTGAATGTCATTCAGAACCTTTAAATCGAAATATTTATGAAAAGATGACAATTTGAAAGAAGTGAAATTCATAAACATAAAATTACATTTAAATGGACTGCAGGCATGAAGAAATAAATTAGCTACGTTGTAAGTATTCAAAATCAATTTATATGGCATGAAATATTTTTTTAGGTTCAGGATATCGAGTTAACCTATTATATTATTAGTTTTGAGTGATGAAGATCAGTGTATTTATATTTTATTAGCCAAGAAATTCGATTTTGAGCATGTATTGAAAATATTTCTAAACGTTAGTAAGTTATTGAAAATATATTACCGCAAAACGTCAAAATGTGTTTTTGAAATTTTACATTTACACTTTACAAATTTACAAACATATGTGATAATTTACACAGTCTTAACTTGACGTGACGTACTGTGCCGCAACGTGTTGAAAACCCAAAGATCGCCAATTTTTATCTTTCTGAGTAAGGTGAGGTTAGTTTGGTAACATTTAAATGGTTCTGCGAGTTTCAAATGGTTTAAATAGAAAATAGTTGTATTTTAAGCTAATTATAAAATATTTTGATGTATTTTATGTTTAATTGCTCCATTAAAATGCTAATAAGTATTATTTCTATAGACATCGCATAATGTATCACCTAAAAAAATTGCTACATTTTAACAAAGGTAAGGGTTTAATATATTTTACATTTGAATCCTGTGGAATTTAAATTTCCATTGATTACAACAATCAATAGTACCTTTGTTGTAATCAACAATTTTGCAGTTATTGTAAGCAAGAGAACAATGCCAGAAAACTATGCGTTTGAGAGGATATTTCTTTTACTTTCTTCTACTAAATTTTAATAGAAAATCAGGGAAATTCAATATCAGCAAAAACGAAAAATGAAGTTTTCTCACTAAGATTTCAGAATTATAAATCAAGCAATTAATTCTTCGCAAAATTCATTGCAAAATTCTTTAGCAATCAATATTCTTGAGCTATAATAAATATTCTTTGTTGCAATGTACACTTTTCCAGTTATTATTTCAATATAAAATGCTATAAAAATATTCGTTTAGTGGCATAATTATTTTACTTATAACTTATATTATAACAAGACAACTAATGCAAACAAATTAAAAAAAATATTGTTCATTACTATTACTATTACCTTACTGTGTAAGGTGTATATTAACTTTTTCTTTTCGAATAAGAGATTTGTTTAAATTTACTTTTAATTGTCTTGAAATAGCGTCAGTTATGGTCGGCGCTTTTGTGCTGGACACTAAAAGCCCACATGTACGAAGCGGCCCTAAACAAATTATTATCCTATTGTTAGTAACAACATGGGGTAATATTAGCAAAATTAAATACACAGCCTATCTTAAAAGACAATAATAAAAATGTCCATTTCTTTGTGAAAAATAAGTTATATATGTTTTCGCCTTAACTCTTGTAGTCCAAATAGAATAGCATGATTGGTTTGGAGAAAAATATAACATGTCCTATGTCCTACAAAAATTTTAACTTCAATCAAAAGTTAACATGTACACTGGAACTGCTGCTTGAATTTTGTTATAGTTTGTACAGAATTCTCTACCGTTATAGCTTTGCCTTACTAAGCCTGTGGTAGACCGGGCCCCGGGCTCAGTTGGATATAGCACTACCTATGGCAACGGACATGTTTGCCGTAAGAAGCGACAGGAATAGAAATGTTTATTTTATTTAAAAAAAATGTGTTTCATTATTACAAAATAAAGTAAAATATAATAGGAAACCATTTAATATGTACCTGTCCTTTACCCCCATAAATCAAGCTTGAATCGTTAACAGTAGATCTGCTGAGTGGTCTATAACGATAGATATCTGTACAAACTATACATTTTGATCAAATGGCAAGAGAAAGAAGGGCTCCAATGGTAGTTTTTGATTCAAAAATTTTTAAAAGTGGAAACAATTATCCTGCAATGCATCGAAGTCCTCGTTATAAATTTTAAGACGAAAACCATGTCATCTGTGACACTTGATAAGTCATTGGTGACATGTATCAAATTTGACAAGTTGAAGATGAATTACAAATGGTATCTTTAAAAGCAGGAAATATATCATTTATGAGTAATGGCTTTAAACTAATGTTTTAGAAATTGTAATTTTTTGACATTTCAAAATATGTAGTTTGGTTAGGTAATTATTAGATGTCATGTGTCAAAAATGTGTTACGTCAAACATAACATTAATGATTCCATACTACCAATAAAAATATAGTAAATTTTAAATATAACTAGACGAGAAAGTGTTGCCAAACTTGCCATAAGTAACATTCCTAACAAGATCAATGTGAAGTCGGTACACAAGTGTTACCAAACATGACATAAGTAAGTAAGTGACAAACAAATATTCCTAACTGTACTACTGTGAAGTTAGTTCATTAATAATTTCCATACTACCAATAAAAATATAGTAAATTTTAAATATAACTAGACAAGTAAGTGTTGCCATACATGGCATAAGTAACATTCCTAACAAGATCAATGTGAAGTTGGTACACAAGTGTTATCAAACATGACATAAGTAAGTGACAATCAAATATTCCTAACTGTATTACTGGGAAGTTAGTCCATTAATAATTTCCATACTACCAATAAAAATATAGTAAATTTTAAATATAACTAGACGAGAAAGTGTTGCCAAACTTGCCATAAGTAACATTCCTAACAAGATCAATGTGAAGTCGGTACACAAGTGTTACCAAACATGACATAAGTAACTAAGTGACAAACAAATATTCCTAACTGTATTACTGGGAAGTTAGTCCATTAATAATTTCCATACTACCAATAAAAATATAGTAAATTTTAAATATAACTAGACGAGAAAGTGTTGCGAAACTTGCCATAAGTAACATTCCTAACAAGATCAATGTGAAGTCGGTACACAAGTGTTACCAAACATGACATAAGTAATTAAGTAACAAACAAATATTCCTAACTGTATTACTGGGAAGTTAGTCCATTAATAATTTCCATACTACCAATAAAAATATAGTAAATTTTAAATATAACTAGACGAGCAAGTGTTGCCAAATTTGCCATAAGTAACAAAGTAAATAACAAATATTGAAAATGAAAGGGATCGTCAAGGGCAAACATGCAGAAATGTCAATATTTTGACAGCTCGATCGGCTTTTATTTTTTGCATAAAGTTGTCAGAACCATATCGAGTTTGGTATCAAATGAGAAGTATCGTTCAGGGCTACAATGCAGAAGTGTCAAAAATTTGACAGGTTGATCGGCTTTTGTTTTTTGCATAAAGATGTCAAAACCATGTCGAGTTTGGTATCAAATGAGAAGGATTGTCATGGGCTACCATGCAGAAATATCAATATTTTGACAGCTCGGTCGGCTTTTGTTTTTTGAGTAAAGTTGTCAGAACCATGTCGAGTTTGGTATCCAATGAGAAGTATCGTTAAGGGCAGCCATGCAGAAGTGTCAAAAATTTGACAGGTTAATCGGCTTTTGTTTTGTGCATAAAGTTGCCAGAACCATGTCGTGTTTGGTATCAAATGAAAGGGATTGTCAAGGGCTAACATGCAGAAATGTCAATATTTTGACAGCTCGATCGGCTTTTGTTTTTTGCATAAAGTTGTCAGAACCATATCGTGTTTGGTATCAAATGAGAAGTATCGTTCAGGGCTACCATGCAGAAGTGTCAATAATTTGACAGGTTGATCGGCTTTTGTTTTTTGCATAAAGATGTCAGAAACATGTCGAGTTTGGTATCAAATGAGAGGTATTGTTAAGGGCTGCTATACAGAAGTGTCAAAAATTTGACAGGTCGATCGGCTTTTGTTTTTTGCATAAAGTTGTCAGAACCATGTCGAGTTTGATATCAAATGAGAGGGAACGTCAAGGGCTACCATGCAGAAAGATCAAAATTTTGACAGCTCGGTAAGCTTTTGTTTTTTGGATAAAGTTGTCAGAACCATGTCGTGTTTGGTATCAAATGAGAGGTATCGTCAAGGGCTGCCATGCAGAAATGTTAAAAATTTGATAATTTCATCGGCTTTTGTTTTTTGCATAAAGTTGTCAGAACCATGCCGAGTTTGGTATCAGATGACAGGTATCGTGAAGGACTGCAATGCAGAATTGTGAAAAATTTGACAGCTCGATCGGTTTTTGTTTTATGCATAAAGATAATTAGTTTGTGTATCCGAAAAGACAGTTAGCATTAGCACTTTGAGTTTCAAGTATGCCTAGACGGATTGGAAAGACGTATAGACTATCATAAAACACTATCCCCCTAGGGAGAGCTCGGCGTAGCCGAGATTTCGCTAGTCCTTATACTAAAAGGGTTGAATCACTATCTATATTTTCTTTAATCAAAGAGCATCGCCTAAATTTTAAGTAAGGCTACAGCCTAAACGGTGCAAGGGATTTTCGTGAAAATTGTTTCATGTTGTAGGAAATTGTTCCCTTCAGGGCCCTAGTTATGAACAATTTTTCTGTAGGATGGATAGTTTTCGAGTAAAAAAATATTTAAAGTGGATATTTGGTACTTTGAAACAATTTGACCCCAAAAATCTTAGTCTTCATTGAAAAATTTAAGACGAAGAACGTTTTTTTGACATGTCAAACAGAACTTTTAAATTGAAATATTTATAAAAATAGGTCAATCTGTAATAAGATAAATTTATATATATAAACTATAACAATGGGCAATTATTCCACAATAGCTAAAAAGTCCTAAATCATTATATTTAAAAATTATAATTTTTGATGGTTCATGTCCGTAGTTTGAACACTGTGAGACGTCATATTTGACATGTGTCAAAATATTAACCTTTGAATGCAAATAATTTTGAAATAAAAATATAAGAAATGGATTAAATTACATTTAAATGGACTGCAGGCATGAAGAAATAAATTAGCTACGTTGTAAGTATTCAAAAACTATTTATATGGAATGAAATATTTTTTTAGGTTCAGGAAATCGAGTTAACCTATTATATTATTAGTTTTGAGTGATGAAGATCAGTGTATTTATATTTTAATAGCCAAGATATTCGATTTTGAGCATGTATTGAAAAGATTTCTAACCGTTATGGAGATATTAAAAATATATTACCGCAAAATGTCAAAATGTATTTTTGAAATTTTACGTTTACACTTTTCAGGTTTTTTGTCATAAGCCGTAACGTAATTTACCGTGCTGCAACATAACGTAAAGAATAAAACATTAAAAACATATGTGATAATTTACACAGTCTTATAACTTGACGTGACGTACTGTGCCGCAACGTGTTAAAAACCCAAAGATCGCCAAATTTTATCTTTCTGTGTAAGGTGAGGTTAGTTTGGTAACATTTAAACGGTTCTGCGAGTTTCAAATGGTTTAAATAGAAAATAGTTGTTGTATTTTAAGCTAATTAAAATGCTAATAAGTATTATTTCTATAGACATCGCTTAATGTATCACAAGTTGCTAGATTTTAACAAAGTTAAGGGTTTAATATGCTTTACTTTTGAATCCTGTGGAATTCAAATTTCCATTGATTACAACAATCAATAGTATCTTTGTTGTAATCAACAATTTTGCAATTATTGTAAGCAAAAGAACAATGCCAGAAAAGTATTCGTTTGAGAGGATATTTCTTTTACTTTCTTCTACTAAATTTTAATAGTAAATTAGGAAAATTCAATATCGGCAGAAACGAAATATACAGTTTTCTCACTAAGATTTCAGAATTATAAATCAAGCAATTAATTCTTCGCAAGATTCTTTAGTAATCAATATTCTTGAGCTATAATAAATATTCTTTGTTGCAATCAACACTTTTCTAGTTATTATTTCAATATAAAATGATGCTAGAAAAATATCCGTTTGGTGGCATAATTATTTTACTTATAACAAGACATCTAATGCAAACAAATTTAAAAAAATATGTATTGTTCATTACTATTACTATTACCTTACTGTGTAAGGTGTATATTAACTTTTCCTTTTCGAATAAGAGATTTGTTTAAATTTACTTTTAATTGTCTTGAAATAGCGTTAGTTATGGTTGGCGCTTTTGTGCTGAGCACAACAAGCTCACACGTACGAAGCGGCCCTGAACAAATTATTATCCTATTGTTAGTAACAACTTGGGGATAATATTAGCAAAATTAAATACGCAGCCTATCTTAAAAGACAATAATAAAAATGTCAATTTTTTGTGAAAAATAAGTTATACATGTTTTCGCCTTAATTCTTGTAGTCCAAATAGAATGGCATGATCGGTTTCGAGAAAAATATAACATGTCCTATGTCCTACAAAAATTTTAACTCCAATCAAAAGTTAACATGTACATTGGAACTGCTGTTTGAATTTTGTTATAGTTTGTACAGAATTTTCTACCGTTATAGCTTTGCCTTACTGAGATTGTGGTAGACCGGGCACCGGGCCCAGTTGGATATAGCACTACCTATGGCAAAGGACATGTTTGCCTTAAGAAACAACAGGAATAGAAATGTTTATTTTATTTTAAAAAAATTTGTTTCAATATTCCAAATAAAATAAAATAGGAAACCATTTAATATGTACCTGTCCTTTACCCCCCATGCCATATATCAAGCTTGAATCGTTAACAGTAGATCTGCTGAGAGGGCCATAATGATAGATATCTGTACAAACTACACTAGTCGAATTTTGGTACTTTGAAACAATCATCCCGCAATGCATAGAAGTCCGCGTTGAAAATTTTAAGACGAAAAACGATGTCATCTGGCACATTTGATAAGTCATTGGTGACTTGTGTCAAATTTGACAAGTTGAAGATGAACTTCAAATGGTATTATCTTCAAAAGCAGGAGATAGATTTCGAAAAATTAAATACAGGTTGGTAAAAGGTAAGGTTAAACAAATATATCATTTATGAGTTATGGCTTTAAACCTAAGTTTTAGAAATTGCAATTTTTTGACATTTCAAAATATGTTCTTTGGTTAGGTAAATATCAAATGTCAACATGAGTCAAGTGTTGCCAAACATGGCATAAGTAACATTCCTAACAAGATCAATGTGAAGTCGGTACACAAGTGTTACCAAACATGACATAAGTAATTAAGTGACAAACAAATATTCCTAACTGTATTATTGTGACGTTAGTGCATTAATAATTTCCATACTACCAATAAAAATATAGTAAATTTTAAATATAACAAGACGAGTAAGTGTTGCCAAACTTGCCATAAGTAACATTCCTAACAAGATCAATGTGAAGTCAGTACACAAGTGTTACCAAACATGACATAAGTAAGTGACAAACAAATATTCCTAACTGTATTACTGTGAAGTTAGTTCATTAATAATTTCCATACTACCAATATAAATATAGTAAATTTTAAATATAACTAGACAAGTAAGTGTTGCCAAACTTGCCATAAGTAACATTCCTAACAAGATCAATGTGAAGTCGGTACACAAGTGTTACCAAACATGACATAAGTAAGTGACAAACAAATATTCCTAACTGTATTACTGTGAAGTTAGTTTTTTAATAATTTCCATACTACCAATAAAAATATAGTAAATTTTAAATATAACTAGACAAGTAAGTGTTGCAAAACTTGCCATAAGTAACATTCCTAACAAGATCAATGTGAAGTCGGTACACAAGTGTTACCAAACATGACATAAGTAAGTGACAAACAAATATTCCTAACTGTATTACTGTGAAGTTAGTTTTTTAATAATTTCCATACTACCAATAAAAATATAGTAAATTTTAAATATAACTAGACAAGTAAGTGTTGCCAAACCATGTCGTGTTTGGTATCAAATGAGAGGTATCGTTAAGGGCTACCATGCAGAAATGTCAAAATTTTGACACCTCGAGTGGCTTTTGTTTTTTGCATAAAGTTGTCAGAACAATGCCGAGTTTGGTATCAAATGAGAGGTATAGTCAAGGGCTACCATGCAGAAATGTCAAAATTTTGACACCTCGAGTGGCTTTTGTTTTTTGCATAAAGTTGTCAGAACCATGTCGAGTTTGGTATCAAATGAGAGATATCGTTAAGGGCTGCCATGCAGAAGTGACAAAAATATGACAGGTCGATCGGCTTTTGTTTTTTGCATAAAGTTGTAAGAACCATGTCGTGTTTGATATCAAATGAGAGGGATCGTCAAGGGCTAACATTCAGAAATATCAAAATTTTGACAGCTCGATCGGCTATTGTTTTTTGCAAAAAGTTGTCAGAACCATGTCGAGTTTGGTATCAAATGAGAGGTATCGTTAAGGGCTGCCATGCAGAAGTGTCAAAAATTTGACAGGTCGATCGACTTTTGTTTTCTGCATAAAGTTGTCAGAACCATGCCGAGTTTGGTATCAAATGAGAGGGAACGTCAAGGGCTACCATGCAGAGATGTCAAAATTTTGACAGCTCGGTCGGCTTTTGTTTTCTGCATAAAGTTGTCAGAACCATGTCGAGTTTGGTATCAAATGAGAGGTTTCGTTAAGGGCTGTCATGCAAAAGTGTCAAAAATTTGACAGGTCGATCGGCTTTTGTTTTTTGCATAAAGTTGTCAGAACCATGTCGAGTTTGGTATCAAATGAGAGGGATAGTCAAGGGCTACCATGCAGAAGTGACAAAATTTTAACAGCTCGGTCGGCTTTTGTTTTCTGCATAAAGTTGTGAGAACCATGTCTAGTTTGGTATCAAATGAGAGGTATCGTTAAGGGCTGTCATGCAAAAGTGTCAAAAATTTGACAGGTCGTTCGGCTTTTGTTTTCTGCATAAAGTTGTCAGAACCATGTCGAGTTTGGTATCAAATGAGAGGTATCGTTAAGGGCTGTCATGCAAAAGTGTCAAAAATTTGACAGGTTGATCGGTTTTTGTTTTTTGCATAAAGTTGTCAGAGCCATGTCGAGTTTGGTATCAAATGAGAGGGATAGTCAAGGGCTACCATGCAGAAGTGACAAAATTTTGACAGCTCGGTCGGCTTTTGTTTTTTGCATAAAGTTGTCAGAACCATGTCGAGTTTGGTATCAAATGAGAGGTATCGTTAAGGGCTGCCATGCAGAAGTGTCAAACATTTGACATGTCGATCGGCTTTTGTTTTTATGCATGAACTTGTCAGAACCATGTCGTGTTTGGTATCAAATGAGAGGTATCGTTAAGGGCTACAATGCAGAAATGTCAAAATTGTGACAGCTCGATCGGTTTTTGTTTTATGCATAAAGATAAGTAGTTTGTGTATCCGAAAAGACAGTTAGCGTTAGCACTTTGAGTTTCAAATGTGCCTAGACGGATTGGAAAGACGTATAGACTATCATAAAACACTATCCCCCTAGGGAGAGCTCGGCGTAGCCGAGATTTCGCTAGTCCTTATACTAAAAGGGTTGAGGATCTCTCTATATATTCATCTCGAGCATCGCCAAACATATAGCCACGTATACAGTTTAAACGTGTTGACAGATTTTAATGAAACTTGTTCCATGTTGTAGGAAATTGTTCAGAGGAGTGCCCTAGAAATGGGTGATTTTTCTGTAGGACCCATAGTTTTTGAGTAAAACATTATTAAAGGTGGAATTTTGGCTTTTTAAAACAAAAAGAGAAATAAAATATCTTAGTCTTCCATGAAAAAAAATGAAGACAAAGATCTCTGTGAAATGTCATATGATCTGACATGTCAATGTTAGTTTGGTAATATTTTTGAAATTTAAAGCAGTGAAATGTATTTAATATCATTTAAAACACCTACAGGCATGAAAAAATGAATTAGTTACGTTGTAAGTATTCAAAATCAATTTTCATTTTATGAAATGAAATATTTTTTTAGGTTCAGGAAATCTCAAGTTAACCTGTTATATTATTAGTTTTGAGTGATGAAGATCGGTGTATTTATATTTTTAAACCAAGGAATTCGTTTTGTGCATTTATTGAATTAATTTCTAATTATAATGGAGTTATGAGATTGATCAAAACTGAAAAAATATTACCGCAATATGTCAAAATGTAGTATAAATCATATGTGAACAATGACAAACAAGAAAGACATTCAAATTATTATATTGGAATGTAAGCATGCGCATGGAATCGTTTATGCACTGCGCTCATACAGAATTTTAGGTTATAAAATTTATTCTATACAAATGTCATATTTACTTTGAAGAACGAAACAGACAAGATTGTAAAAAAACACCATATATTTGTATAGTATTCATGTAAATCATTCCTTATACGCTAAATTTTCTAAAAGGATATGCGAAGTTTAGCATTCATTTCGGCATAAACATACTTGTCTGTGGTGTTTTGCTTACAAGAAGAATTAAGACAAAGGTATATACAAAAATACAAATGTTATTCTTACTGAATTAAAATATTACTTCTTTATTTTACATATGTAGATAGTTCCTGTCTTTACGAATTAATCATCTATTCAAAATAACATGAAGAAATTTTTTTTGACTGAAATGTCTAAAAGAAGTTATAATCAGAATAAGAAGTGAAGAATTATACGTTGTTTGCCTGTCAGTGCAAATAATTAACAGTTTTAAAAAATGTAAATTCAATATTTTGTCGATATTGAAAACAGACAATCGTATCTGGTAAAAAAATGTTACATTCAAGAAGTTATCTATTCTATTCAGCCACTTATTTTAGGTGTGTTTCACAACACAAGGATGTCAAATAGAAACGTCAAAAACGTGGATGGTGAGCAAGTCTAAGACAAGAATGAGAAATCATGAGTTCTCATGGACAACAATCGAATGAACAAAGATGTATAATTTTTCGATATAATGAATACCATTTGTGGTTAAAAGTAAGTAAAATACTACAATCTGTATATTTACATGAAAAAAATGTTATTGTTATAGTATATTATAGTTAGTTTCTGTTCTTACAATTTGACTAATTAACCAGATGATCAAAACCACATAAGGAATTGATACAAAAATGTATGTTCTATCAAAACGAAGGATATACAGTACATACAAAGGTAAAATAAACTTTGTACCACTTGCTAAGAGAGGTATTGGATTCATGCTAAAATTCGCATATCTAGATTTTAGTGAATAAGCAAGATTTATGGTCCCTAGAATCCGATTATAACATTTTAAAAATGATGTCTGTCTGTGTGTGTGTGTATATGTTTGGATGTTGGAGGGACGATTCCTCAAAAACTATAAGACTTAAGACCTCTTTAACTATGAATTCCTCAATTTGACATTCATGGAAAGAACTGTTTTGGTAACAATAGGACAACTGGAAGTAGTAGTTTCTTTAAAAAAATCTTCTAAATATTAATTTTTGGAAATTAAAGAATATTAAAATTTATAAAATTATTTATCCAGTACATTGAATATTTTTATTATATCTGCTATAGATTTAGAGATAGAGAGTTATAAATATATAAAATAATCCATAGTATCCATCAAACAGCCCATGGAAACCAGTTGAAAAATCAAAATGTTTGTAATTAACATAAATGTCCGTGTCAAAAATCCAGAGATATTACCGAAAGCTTTTTTCTGGGAAGCAAATTTAATATTTCTTATTTTATTATTAATTAAATATTTAAATTATAGATACAGCTGCCGCACGTTAGATTGCCATTGTCTTTGTATTCGGAAAACCTGAAATTCGTACTTGGATAAGTCGAGATGTAATAGTAATTATAATATGCTACTGTTATAATGAGGAAAAGACTCCAACAACATCTAAGGTTGGTATAAAAAGACAGTGGACAGTGGTGTAGGTGAAAGTAATACGCATAGACTTGTAGAAAAAATTATGTACATTTTATTCATAATAACTTTTTATTATTGTAGGTAGTAAAGTTTTCAAACCTATATGACAGCTCTTTAAATTGCGCGGTAATATTTGTTGTAATGTTTGTTCACCACAAACTCATTACAACTCGAATACAGTAATTCAGGTTTATCCAGTCGATCAAAATGTCACGCTTATAGAGTCTATTTTTAAACATAAGAGTAGTAAATAAATGTGTACATTAACACATATGTTCTTCTTAGTTCCTTCTTCTTAAAGAAAATATACATGAATTTAGCTATTTTCAAAGAGATTGAGGTTACATATCCATTTTATTAAAGTTATTTAGATTATATGTCAACTATTCCTTTGTTTAATTATTACAGCATTTATTATTATTTAGGTGAGTTATTAATCCTCGCTGTGAGCCGATATTTATGAGCAGTACAAATTAGAGAACACCAAATAACATATGAATACGAAATCCAGAGATATTATTGAACTCAAGGCGTTTTCTGGGAAGTACATTTAATATTTGTTATTTTATCATAAATTAAACATTTAAAATTATAGATATAGCTGCCGCACGTTAGATTGACACTGTTCTTGAATGCTGAAAATCTGAAATTCGTACTTGGATAAGTCGAGATGTAATAGTAATTATAATATGCTATTGTTATAACGAGGAAAAGACTCCGTCAACATCTAAAGTTGGGATAAAAAGGAAGGGGATGCATTTATAAGTGAAAGTATGTACAGTATCAGTGTCATCGTATACCCTTCAGAAAGATCGCCAATCTCGGTAATGATTTGGAAGAATCTTGAACATTTAGAAGAGTAGGAGGAAACTTGTTCATAAAATAAATTGAAAAATAAAGAATAGATGAAATTAGAATTTTTTGTTTGTACCAGAAATGTTAAATGCAATACTTAAATAGCCTAATATGAAAATGGCGAGAGGTATTGTGCTGGTCACAACAGATTGTTTAGGTTGTAATATAGAATAATTGACTGAAACGTGCTTATTTAGATAAATCTCAACATTTTTTACAATACTTAAATATTATTTTTGTCGTTCCTTATGTTTCGTTTTAAATGAAACAGCCAAATACATTTCTGTCAATTAAATGCCAAGTCGTAACTATGGATATAACAAACCCAATGTTTCACGTTAAAAAGAAATGTGGCCAGCATAATACCTCTCGCCATTTCCATTTTATGTTATATAAAAATTATATTGCATTTCACTATCACCTATTTTAAGTGTGTTTAACAACATAAAGTCGACAAGCAGTACGTCAATGACATATACAGGGTGATCCAAACGAAGACAAGTATGAGAAATACTTCTCAAATGTCTAAACAAACTATATTCAGAATTTCTAGAAATTGTTTCTAAATTTTGACATTTTTATTGTGTAGTCCTGTAGAAAACATTTCATTTGATACTAAACACGACGTATTTTTGACTGTATATACTATGAATATCGATAGAATATTGGCAAATAATTGGGTCGTGATTTAAAAGTATATTTTACACCTAAATATTTTCGATGTTTATAAAAAAATGTAAATTACACAAAACTGTAAGAAAATAAATTCGGGGAAATAGCCAAATAAAACTTAAAAAACGACAATACAAAAGCAAAAAAAGCGTAGCACGTATAAAAAATTAAATCATTTCAATTTCAAAATTATAATTTTTGATAGTTCATGTCTGTGGTTCGTACACTGCGAGACGTCATATTTGACATGTGTCAAAATATTAACCTTTGAATGTTTGACATGTCAATCAGAAGTTTTCAATGGAAATATTTATGAAATGAGGACAATTTGAAAGGAGATAAAACATACACATAAAGTATGACAATGGACAATTATTCCGCAATAGCTAAAATGGCCTAAAACATTATATTTAAAAATTATAATTTTTGAAGGTTCATGTCCGCGCTTCATATGCATTTCGAAAGTGTTGCCAAACATGGTATAAGTAAAAAATAAATATTCCTAACAAGATCAATGTGAAGTCGGTACACAAGTGTTACCAAACATGACATAAGTAAGTGACAAACAAATATTCCTAACTGTATTACTGTGAAGTTAGTTCATTAATAATTTACATTCTACCAATAAAAATATAGTAAATTTTAAATATAACTAGACAAGTAAGTGTTGCCAAACTTGCCATAAGTAACAAAGTAAATGCATTAATCTGAATTTCGTACTTTAACTACCGTATTGCCAATGAAAATATAGTAAATATGGAATATAACTAGACGAAAAAGTGCTGCCAAACTTGTCATAAGTAAAAAAACTGCATTAATATGAAGTTAGTACAATAATATCAATATTGCCAATATTTATAAAGTAAAATAAGACATGTTGCCAACCAATAATACTTAAAAAGAATGACATGTCGAGTTTGGTTTCAAATGAGAGGTATCGTTAAGGGCTGCCATGCAGAAGTGTCAAAAATTTGACAGGTCGATCGACTTTTGTTTTTTGCATAAAGTTGTCAGAACCATGTCGAGTTTGGTATCAAATGAGAGGGATCGTGAAGGGCTACCATGCAAAAATGTCAAAATTTTGACAGCTCGGTCGGCTTTTGTTTTTTGCATAAAGTTGTCAGAACCATGTCGTGTTTGGTATCAAATGAGAGGTGTAGTTAAGGGCTGCCATGCAGAAGTGTCAAAAATTTGACAGGTCGATCGGCTTTTGTTTTTCGCATAAAGTTGTCAGAACCATGTCGTGTTTGGTATCAAAGGAGAGGTATAATCAAGGGCTACCATGCAGAAATCTTAAAATTTTGACAGCTCGATTGGCTTTTGTTTTTTGCATAAAGTTGTCAGAACCATGTCGAGTTTGGTATCAAATGAGAGATATCGTTAAGGGCTGCCATGCAGAAGTGACAAAAATTTGACAGGTCGGTCGGCTTTTGTTTTTTGCATAAAGTTGTCAGAACCATGTCGTGTTTGGTATCAAATGAGAGGGATCGTCAAGAGCTAACATGCAGAAATGTTAAAATTTTGACAGCTCGATGGGCTTTTGTTTTTCGCATAAAGTTGTCAGAACCATGTCGAGTTTGGTATCAAATGGGAGGTATCGTTATGGGCTGCCATGCAGCAGTGTCAAAAATTTGACAGGTCGATCGACTTTTGTTTTTTGCATAAAGTTGTCAGAACCATGTCGAGTTTGGTATCAAATGAGAGGTATCGTTAAGGGCTGCCATGCAGAAGTGTCAAAAATTTGACAGGTCGATCGGCTTTTGTTTTTTGCATAAAGTTGTCAGAACCATGTCGTGTTTGGTATCTAATGAGAGGTGTAGTTAAGGGCTGCCATGCAGAAGTGTCAAAAATTTGACAGGTCGATCGGCTTCTGTTTTTTGCATAAAGTTGTCAGAACCATGTCGAGTTTGGTATCAAATGAGAGGTATCGTTAAGGGCTGCCATGCAGAAGTGTCAAAAATTTGACAGGTCGATCGGCTTTTGTTTTTTGCATAAAGTTGTCAGAACCATGTCGAGTTTGGTATCAAATGAGAGGTGTAGTTAAGGGCTGCCATGCAGAAGTGTCAAAAATTCGACAGGTCGATCGGCTTTTGTTTTTTGCATAAAGTTGCCAGAACCATGTCGAGTTTGGTATCAAATGAGAGGTATCGTTAAGGGCTGCCATGCAGAAGTGTCAAAAATTTGACAGGTCGATCGACTTTTGTTTTTTGCATAAAGTTGTCAGAACCATGTCGAGTTTGGTATCAAATGAGAGGTATCGTTAAAGGCTGCCATGCAGAAGTGTCAAACATTTGACATGTCGTTCGGCTTTTGTTTTTTGCATGAACTTGTCAGAACCATGTCGTGTTTGGTATCAAATGAGAGGTATCGTTAAAGGCTGCCATGCAGAAGTGTCAAACATTTGACATGTCGATCGGCTTTTGTTTTTTGCATGAACTTGTCAGAACCATGTTGTGTTTGGTATCAAATGAGAGGTATCGTCAAGGGCTATTATGCAGAAATGTCAAAATTGTGACAGCTCGATCGATTTTTGTTTTATGCATAAAGATAAGTAGTTTGTGTATCCGAAAAGACAGTTAGCGTTAGCACTTTGAGTTTCAAGTGTGCCTAGACGGATTGGAAAGACGTATAGACTATCATAAAACACTATCCCCCTAGGGGGAGCTCGGCGTAGCCGAGATTTCGCTAGTCCTTATGCTAAAAAGGTTCATTCACTCTCTATATGTATTTGAATTCATCACGAGCATCAACAAAGTTATGAACACCTCTAGAGCTTAAACGAGTTGACAGATCCTGATGAAACTTTTTCCATGTTATAGAAAATGGTGGTGTGGTGTGCCCTCGTTACGAAAGATTTTTCTGTAGAATGCATAGTTTTAGAGTAAAAAATTATTAAAAGTCGAATTTTGGTACTTTGAAACAATCATCCCGGAATGCATCGAAGTCTTCGTTGAAAATTTGAAGACGAAAACGTTGTCAGCTGTTACATTTGACAAGTCATTAGTGCAAATTTGACAAGTTGAAGATGAACTTCAAATAGTATTATCTTTAAAAGCAGGAGATAGATTTCGAAAAATTAAATACAGATTGGTTAAAGGTAAGATTCAACAAATATAACATTTATGAGTTATGGCTTTAAACCAATGTTGTAGAAATTGTAATTTTTTGATATTTTAAAATATGTAGTTTGGTTAACTAAATCTTAGATGTCATCATGTGTCATAAATGTGTTACGTCAATCATGATTCATGAACTTGAGAAATGTCATAATATGTGACAAGTCTATATTAGCTTGGTAATATTTTTGAAATAAGAAATGAAATGTATTAATTTAAATGAACTACAGGGATGAAAAAATAAATTAGTAACGTGGTAAGTATACAAAATTTATATAAGATTAAAAATTTTTAGGTTTAGGAAATCGGTTTGATCTGTTACAGTAATTAGTTTTAAGAAATGGAGAGCAGTGTATTTATATTTTAAACTCGAAGAAATCCGATTTTGTTCATATTGTAAAGATATTTCTAATCGTTAAGGAGTTATGAGTAACAAATTTTTTTTTTTAAAATTAGCCTACATAGCAAAATGTCATAAATGACGGATATTGATCGAAGAAACAAATAAAATTTGTTCATAGAAATATTTAAAAGAAATTATATCATTAAGATTTGTTCATAGAAATATTTAAGAGAAGTTTTCAGTTTAGAATGAGAACTATTAGACGTTGCTAAACACTGTAAATTCAATATTTTGGGCGATATTGGGAATTGCCACTCATATCTGATCAAAAATGAAGTTACCTGTTTCAGACAGACACTCCTTTGACGTCAAAAACATCGAAGGCTATCAAGTGGAAGACAAGAATGAGAAATCTTTAATTCACGTGGACAGAAATCGAATTAAGCTGTTTTAAAGTATACTGAATGAATAAAGATATTTTTCGTTATTACGTATACCATTCCGAGTTTCAAATGGTTTAAATATAAAATAGTTGTTGTATTTTAAGATAGTTATAAAATAATTTGATGTATTTTATATTTAATTGTCCCATTGAAATGGTAATTAATACTATTACTATAGATATCTCATAATGAAGTACCTAGAGATGTTGCTACATTTTAACAAAGGTAGGTGATAAACAGGCTATAATTGAAATGTACGAATGATTAAAATTTGGTTTAAAATCATTATACTTTATATTTGAATCATGTGGAATTAAAATTACCGTTGATTACAACATTCAATATTATCTTTGTTGTAATCAACAATTTTGCAATTATTTTAAGCAAAATAACAATGCCAGAAAATTATGCGTTTGAGAGGATATTTCTTTTACTTTCTTCTACTGGAACTGCTGCTTGAATTTTGTTATAGTTTGTACAGAATTCTCTACCGTTATAGCTTTGCCTTACTAGCCAGTGGTAGACCGGGCCCAGCTGGATATAGCACTACCTATGGTTTAGTGTCGGACTGCAAAAAAAAATAAATTCGCAAATCTTTATTTGCATTACATATATTTCAAAATTAATATTTATTGGAATCGAAAAATCAAATTACGTTAAATTGATAAAAATTAATTCAAAGTTAGTATTTAATTTCTAGTTTATCTAAGTAATCTGAGCAAACATTCAATCAATAAAACAAAATAAAATTTATTTTAGTTTTATTATACTCAAGTAAGCTGCGATTTTGGCAATAAATTCAACTTTTAAAATAAATTTTTTGTTTCATTGATTGAATGTTTGCTCAGATTACTTAGATACAGTAGAAATGAAATACTAACTTTAAATTAATTTTTATCAAATTTTTTGCTATGTAAGGGTATAATATTATTATATCGTTGAATTCAGAACAAAATTCTCTATTTAATGAGTTAATAAATTATAAATAATGCCATTTAAAAAAATATAATATTGCCCTATAGTTTGAGTACCACTGGATTTATGATAATAAAATTTATGCTAAAATGTGTCCCCCTCTATCCCTTACAAAATATCCTAATCACTTTTTTCTGTATCTTTTCACATACACGAATAAACGGCACTGTTCCATTATCTTGATACACCCTGTATGAGATTTCAAAATTTTGAAATCAGTAGTAATACTTTAATTTTCGTAATGTGAGCAACAATATATATATATATATATATATATATATATATATATATATATATATATATATGGGAATTACAAAATAGGTACCACTGGCCAGCCGAGAGAAACTACACAAGTGTGCGTGGACGTGAAAAAAAGAAGAGAGTCAGAGACGTCAAAGTGAATGAACGTTAAAGATTTGATGTGTTAAAAATTGTTTCAATATCTATCTAAATAAACTAAATCACGTTATTTACTATATTAATTGTGTGTATTTCAATTAATTCTATCCTACAACCTACAACTTGGGGGCTCAACCGAGATGTGAACTTTAACGAGTAGAAATAATATAAAGTGATTAGTGGCTTCAAGAATAAAGGTACTGTATACATGTGAAATATAAAATCATTCACAAAAGGTACGTGCTTATTGTTATTACATGTTAACGTGCTAAAATATCGGGCGACGTGGAGTGTGGGAAATTGACAGTTGCCGATAAAAAAGTGCGAATCTTTTTTTGACGCAAATACTGAAATAAGATTGTAAAGTAATACGAAGAAAACGTTTAAAATGACTTCACTAGCAGATAACAGTATAATAGAATGGAATATAACTAACGGTAATGCAAAATCTCTAAAAGTCTTATGTACAATTGTATTTGGAAAAGATGTACGACTAAATAGAAGTAAATTAAAGGGATTTGAGGGATTTCCATTCGACAAAGAATCAGAAGAGTTCGAAGCGAAGATAGAAGAAATTGAAACAATTTTAACACGGATTTGGTGTCCCTGTCACATTCTGAATATCGATTATACAGGATCGGAAGACGAAGTGAGAAAGAGAGTGGTATCATTCTTATGTCACATCGAGAAAACTAAAGAAGCACAAAGTGAAGACGAAGAAGAGAGCGAAGAAGAAGAAGAAGAAGAAAAAGAAGAAGATGATAATGAAGAAGGGCAAAGAAAAGAAAATTCAATCGAGAATCATAGCTGCAACAAAGAAGATACCATTCAAGTTCGACAAAAAGAAAGACTAATAGTAAAGATGATTTAAGAAGAAAGACGAAGAACAAAGACGCCCTTGGTAACCAATTCTTCAGACGATGAGTCGTTATCTCATAATAGCGAAAAAAAGTCGAACAAGATGACGTAGGAAGTATGACGCGACACGAAGGTATAAAGAGAACGAAAGAGAGACATCTACCTGAGACGACGATTGTTATATCGAAAATCCAGGTAAATATGAAGACATAAAAGCGATGCACACACCAAAGAACGATGAGTTCTCAGTATCCTTTAGAGATATGGAAGGGATAATTAGAAAATTCAACGGTAAGGATGGGTATCCTATCAAAAAATGGTTGGAAGAATTCGAGGAGTTAACTAACTTAACAGGGTGGACTGATTTACAAAAACCTGATATTTGCAAAGCAATCCCTAGATGGTCTAGCAAAGACATTGATTCAAGCCGAGAGAGGAGTGACAACATGGGTTAAGCTAAAGAAAATATTAAAAGAGGAATTCGAGGAAAAAATAAGCAGTGCCGAAGTACATCGACTGTTAAAGAATCGAGTAAAGCAAACGACAGAAACGATCCAAGAATATGCACTAATTATGAGAGAGATTGGAAATCGAGGAGATATAGAACCGGAAGTCATTATTCAGTATATCATAGACGGAATAATCGATGATACAGCTAACAAAATCATTTTATATCGCGCCAAAACCTTCGAAGCATTCAAGGAGAAAATGAAATTATATACAATGATAAGAGAAAAAACTGTAAGAGATAATAAAGCTGAGAAGAAATATGTTGAAAGTACGACATCCACGCATTTTGAAGAAGAAAAAACGAATCCACGATGTTTTGGATGTGGAGAACTAGAACACAAATCGAATGATTGTCCATCAAAGGAAAAAGGATTGAAATGTTTTAAATGCAACTCCTTTGTGCACATTGCGAAGAAATGCACAAGTTTCGAGTTAGTAAACAAGGAAACCATAAAAGTTAATAATATCAGAAATTCCGCAACTCTAAACCATATAAGATCTGCATTTCTTAGTCAAATACCAGTGAAGATAAATGAAGAAATGATTCTAGCCCTGGTAGACACTAGAGCTGAAGTAAGCCTACTACGAGAAGATGTACTTGAGAAAATCGATGTTCCTGAATTATTTAACGAAAAACTAACCTTAATTGGTATTGGCCAATACAGCGTTAAGACTAAAGGTTCCATAAATCTTACTGCACGTATTGACACCGAAGATTACTTGCTGAAATTTCATGTAGTATCGTCTAATTCAATTAAATATGATGGAATCATAGGTAACAACATATTAGAACAAGCCGACATAAAAATTACAAAGAATGAAGTACAGATCAAGAAGATAATTAAAAAGAACCCATTTATAAATATTTCAACAGAAAACAACCGCAACGAGGTAGATTTAACTCATTCAAAGATTATTACGAAGGATCCGACAACGACGATAATTACGAATTATATCCCAAAACCAAGAATACGAACTAAAGAAGACATGAAAATAAATAAAATTATACAATAAGAAAGAAGCAAGTTGTGGAAAGAAGAGAAAGACTAAGAGGGAGAGATAAAGAACAAAAAATAGACAGTATGAAGTACTATGATAAGAATAATGATGGAAGTGAATCCACACGATAGGTGCGACATAGGGTAAACTACAAATGGAGAGCGCCCACACGAAAAACGTCTAGTGTTGACTTGACATGAAGCGTTGGCTTAAGACAATTAATGAGATCCCAGATCCAGGCAACGGTTGGGTAACGTTAACTAGTTCACCGAGACGGAGAACTTTCAGGAGGGCCGAGTTGTGGGAATTACAAAATAGGTACCACTGGCCAGCCGAGAGAAACTACACAAGTGTGCGTGGACGGTGAAAAAAAGAAGAGAGTCAGAGACATCAAAGTGAATGAACGTTAAAGATTTGATGTGTTAAAAATTGTTTGAATATCTATCTAAATAAACTAAATCACGTTATTTACTATATTAATTGTACTTTATTTAATTTTAAAAAAAATGTCATCTGTCACACTTGATAAGTCATTGGTGACAAGTGTCAAATTTTACAAGTTGAAGATGAACTTCAAATGGTATTATCTATAAAAGCAGGAGATAGATTTCGATAAATTAAATACAGATTGGTTAAAGGTACGAATAAACAAATATATCATTTATGAGTAATGGCTTAAAACCAATGTTTTCCAAATTGTAATTTTTTGACACTTCAAAATATGTAGTTTGGTTAGGTAAATATTAGATATCATGTGTCAAAAATATGTTACGTCAATCATGAACTTAAGGTGATAATATAAGTATCTAAATCCAACAGGTCAATCAGCACTTTTAAAAGGAAATATTTACGAAATTAGGACAATTTGAAAGAAGTTAAATTCATAAACATATATTATGACAATGGGCAATTATTTCACAATAGTGAAAAACTCCTAAAATATTATGTTTAAAAATTATAATTTTTGCAAGTTCATAACCGTGCTACATGCGCAATTCGAAAGTGTTGCCAAACATGTTATAAGTATAACTAAATCAATGTGAACCCGGTATACAAGTGTTACCAAACATGACATAACTAAGTGACAAACAAATATTCCTAACTGTAATACTATGAAGTTAGCCCATTAAGAATTCCATACTACCAATAAAAATATAATAAATTTTAAATATAACTAGACGAGTAAGTGTTGCCAAACTTGCCATAAGTAACAAAGTAAATAACAAATATTCCTAACTGCAGAATTTTGAAGTTAGCACATTAATTTCCATAATAGCAATACAAATTTAGTAAATTTTATTTATAATTAGAAAAGAAAGTGTTGCCTAACTTGCCATAAGTAACTAAGCTAAAAACAAATATTCCTGAATGCATTAATGTGAATTTTGTACTTTAACTATCGTATTGCCAATAAAAATATAGTAAATATGAAATATAACTAAACAAGAAAGTGCTGCAAAGCCTGTAATAAGTAACTAAGTAAAAAAAAATCAATTTTTCTAACTGCATTAATGTGAAGTTCGTACCTAATACCCATATTGTCAATATTTATAAATATAAAGTAAACTTTATATACCTAGATAAAAAAGATATGTTGCCAACCAAATATTACTTAAAAATTTAACAGCTCGATCGGCTTTTGTTCTTTACATAAAGTTGTCAGAAACATGTCGAGTTTGGTAACAAATGAGAGGTATCGTCAAGAACTGCAACGCAGAAATTTAAAAAATTTGACAGGTTGATCGGCTTTGATTTTTTGCATAAAGTTGTCAGAACCATATCGTGCTTGGTGTCAAATGAGAGGTATCGTCAAGGGCTGCTATGCAGAAGTGTCAAAAATTTGATATCTCGATCGGCTTTTGTTTTTCGCATAAAGTTGTCAGAACCATGTCGAGTTTGGTATCAAATGAGAGGTATCGTTATGGGCTACCACGCAGAAATGTCAAAAATTTGACACTGTGATCGGCTTTTGTTTTTTGCTTAAAGTTGTCAAAACCATGTCGTGTTTGGTATCAAATAAGATGCATTGTCATGGGCAGTCATGTAGAAGTGTCAAAAATTTGACAGCTCGATAGGTTTGTGTTTAATACATAACGTTATGTTCTTTGTGTATCCGAGAAAACTGTCAGCATTAGCACTTTGGGTTTAAATTATGCATAGACGAATTAGATGGACGCAAAGACTATCGTAAAACACTATTCCCCTAGGGAAACTTCGGCGTTGCCGAGTTTTAGCTAGTCTTTTATAATAAACTGGTAAATTCACTATCTATTTATATTTCAATTCATCACGACGATCGCGAAAATTTTATTCACCTGTACAGACTAAGCGATTTTAATGAAAGTTGTTGCAGGTTGTAGAGAATAACATAACTTGATTTCCTGTTAATAGGTTATTTTTCTGTAAGGTGCATAGTTTTTGTATTTTTAAAGGTGGATATTTGGCTTTTTCAAACAATCGATCGAAGTCTACATGTACAAAATTAATAAGAAAAATAGTGTCATCTGTCACATTAGACATGTCAATCTTGGTGACAAACCAATATAAGAAATGTGTAAATATCAGTTAAAAGTGGATATATTTTCTTATGGAACGATTATTATGCATATGACTGTAGAATGAAAGGTATTTTATAATTATTTTCTCCATTTACATGGTAATTAAAAATTCATGTATAACCTTGAAGTTAAATATGAAAACATGTTCATCCATAGGTAACACTGTTAGTTTTTTATGACAAAGAAATTGAAAAGGTGATAATTCAGTGAATATGAACGTACAGTAACATATGTACGCATGTTTCCATTGACAAAATAGTTGCTGAATGACGAAAAGGCATGTATTTAAATAGAACATAATTATGAGAATATGCAAATATTTTACAATGGTAAAAATGGCCTAAAACATATTTAAAATTTATAATTTTTGATGTCCGTGGTTCATGTCCACTTCGAAAGTGTTGCCAAGCATTCCATAAATAACTAGATAAGTATAAAACAAATATTGCTTACTAGAACAATGTGAAGTCGGTACACAAGTGTTACCAAATATGCCATAAGTGAAAAACAAATATTCCTAACTGCATTACTGTGAGGTTAGTCCATTAATTTCCAAGCTACTAATAAAAAATATAATAAATTTTAAACATAACTATACGAGAATATGTTGCCATAAGTAACTAAGTAATGCCGCAATTCTGAACAAATCTGTAAGTCTTACAGATTTGTAAATCTGTAAAAAATGAACAAAATCGCAACGAAAACTGCAACTCTTATGTATAACTTTATATTTATCAACAAAAATAGATGCGTTATTGTCAGTTTTTTACAGATTTACAGATCTGTAAGACTTACAGATTTGGTCAGAATTGCGGTATAAAACACAAATACTCCAATTTCAAGATTTTGACAGGTATCGTCGAGGACTGCGATGCAGAAATATCAAGAGTTTGACAGCTCGATCGGCTTTTGTTTTTTGCTTAAAGTTGTCAGTACTATGTCGATCGGTTTTCTTTTTTGGTTAAAGTTGTCAGAACCATGTCGTGTATTCCGGCGCGCAATACAAAGACTAATGGTCACAGAAATACGAACAACTGTATATTATTCTTATATCTCTTTTGTGAATATTAGTTATTTAATTTTATTGTGACTAAACTTAAGAACAAAAAATCATCCGGTTCAGATAATGTGCTGAATTTTATAATTAAGACTGTAGCTCATTTAATTATTGCACCTTTAACCTATATATCATTTGTTACTGGATGCTTTCCTCAAAGTTTAAAAACAAATGAAATAATTTCTGTTCATAAGAAAGGTGTTAAAACTGATATGAATAATAACAGACCTGTAGCTTTAACTTCTGGTTCTTCAAAAAATTATGAATATTGTTCTTTAAATAGACTTGAACATCTTTTATACTAAATAATTTAATTCACTATCTATATATATATATATATATATATATATATATATATATATATATATATATATATATATAATATACATATATCGTGAGCGCAAAGTTACAAAAACTAGAAAAACATTGTTCGTAGGGTAATCGCTCAATAGCAGCCGTAGACACGTGTTTCGCTCTTATTAGAGCTCATCAGTACAGCATAGCTAGTTAATAGATGGACATTAACTAGAGATAGTAATTAGAAAACCGATAAATTGTAACAGCACTAGTAAGCAGCCAAATACACATTTGTTGCTTCGGTCAGCATTTCCACGGATTTGTGGATAAATACAACGTCGCAGCGGCGGTAACCTACAACCACCCACCAGACCCGTTACTTGGACCCCAAGGTAAATAAACGAAAATATACATATATCGTGAGCGCAAAGTTACAAAAACTAGAAAAACATTGTTCGTAGGGTAATCGCTCAATAGCAGCCGTAGACACGTGTTTCGCTCTTATTAGAGCTCATCAGTACAGCATAGCTAGTTAATAGATGGACATTAACTAGAGATAGTAATTAGAAAACCGACAAATTGTAACAGCACTAGTAAGCAGCCAAATACACATTTGTTGCTTCGGTCAGCATTTCCACGGATTTGTGGATAAATACAACGTCGCAGCGGCGGTAACCTACAACCACCCACCAGACCCGTTACTTGGACCCCAAGGTAAATAAACGAAAATATACATATATCGTGAGCGCAAAGTTACAAAAACTAGAAAAACATTGTTCGTAGGGTAATCGCTCAATAGCAGCCGTAGACACGTGTTTCGCTCTTATTAGAGCTCATCAGTACAGCATAGCTAGTTAATAGATGGACATTAACTAGAGATAGTATTTAGAAAACCGACAAATTGTAACAGCACTAGTAAGCAGCCAAATACACATTTGTTGCTTCGGTCAGCATTTCCACGGATTTGTGGATAAATACAACGTCGCAGCGGCGGTAACCTACAACCACCCACCAGACCCGTTACTTGGACCCCAAGGTAAATAAACGAAAATATACATATATCGTGAGCGCAAAGTTACAAAAACTAGAAAAACATTGTTCGTAGGGTAATCGCTCAATAGCAGCCGTAGACACGTGTTTCGCTCTTATTAGAGCTCATCAGTACAGCATAGCTAGTTAATAGATGGACATTAACTAGAGATAGTAATTAGAAAACCGACAAATTGTAACAGCACTAGTAAGCAGCCAAATACACATTTGTTGCTTCGGTCAGCATTTCCACGGATTTGTGGATAAATACAACGTCGCAGCGGCGGTAACCTACAACCACCCACCAGACCCGTTACTTGGACCCCAAGGTAAATAAACGAAAATATACATATATCGTGAGCGCAAAGTTACAAAAACTAGAAAAACATTGTTCGTAGGGTAATCGCTCAATAGCAGCCGTAGACACGTGTTTCGCTCTTATTAGAGCTCATCAGTACAGCATAGCTAGTTAATAGATGGACATTAACTAGAGATAGTAATTAGAAAACCGACAAATTGTAACAGCACTAGTAAGCAGCCAAATACACATTTGTTGCTTCGGTCAGCATTTCCACGGATTTGTGGATAAATACAACGTCGCAGCGGCGGTAACCTACAACCACCCACCAGACCCGTTACTTGGACCCCAAGGTAAATAAACGAAAATATACATATATCGTGAGCGCAAAGTTACAAAAACTAGAAAAACATTGTTCGTAGGGTAATCGCTCAATAGCAGCCGTAGACACGTGTTTCGCTCTTATTAGAGCTCATCAGTACAGCATAGCTAGTTAATAGATGGACATTAACTAGAGATAGTAATTAGAAAACCGACAAATTGTAACAGCACTAGTAAGCAGCCAAATACACATTTGTTGCTTCGGTCAGCATTTCCACGGATTTGTGGATAAATACAACGTCGCAGCGGCGGTAACCTACAACCACCCACCAGACCCGTTACTTGGACCCCAAGGTAAATAAACGAAAATATACATATATCGTGAGCGCAAAGTTACAAAAACTAGAAAAACATTGTTCGTAGGGTAATCGCTCAATAGCAGCCGTAGACACGTGTTTCGCTCTTATTAGAGCTCATCAGTACAGCATAGCTAGTTAATAGATGGACATTAACTAGAGATAGTAATTAGAAAACCGACAAATTGTAACAGCACTAGTAAGCAGCCAAATACACATTTGTTGCTTCGGTCAGCATTTCCACGGATTTGTGGATAAATACAACGTCGCAGCGGCGGTAACCTACAACCACCCACCAGACCCGTTACTTGGACCCCAAGGTAAATAAACGAAAATATACATATATCGTGAGCGCAAAGTTACAAAAACTAGAAAAACATTGTTCGTAGGGTAATCGCTCAATAGCAGCCGTAGACACGTGTTTCGCTCTTATTAGAGCTCATCAGTACAGCATAGCTAGTTAATAGATGGACATTAACTAGAGATAGTAATTAGAAAACCGACAAATTGTAACAGCACTAGTAAGCAGCCAAATACACATTTGTTGCTTCGGTCAGCATTTCCACGGATTTGTGGATAAATACAACGTCGCAGCGGCGGTAACCTACAACCACCCACCAGACCCGTTACTTGGACCCCAAGGTAAATAAACGAAAATATACATATATCGTGAGCGCAAAGTTACAAAAACTAGAAAAACATTGTTCGTAGGGTAATCGCTCAATAGCAGCCGTAGACTATCTCTAGTTAATGTCCATCTATTAACTAGCTATGCTGTACTGATGAGCTCTAATAAGAGCGAAACACGTGTCTACGGCTGCTATTGAGCGATTACCCTACGAACAATGTTTTTATATATATATATATATATATATATATATATATATATATATTCTTTAATCATCATGACGATCTGGGAAATTTTGCTCACCTGTACAGGCTAAACGGTGCGAGTGATTTTAATGAAAATTTTTCTGGGATGTAGAGAATAATTCAACTTGATTTCCTGGTAATAGGTCATTTTTCTGTACGGTGTATAGTTTTTGTGTAAAATATTTTTAAAGGTCGTATTTTGGCTTTTTGAAACAATTTGAAATCAAAAATTTAGTCTTCTTTGAAAAATTTAAGACGAAGAACGTTTCTTTGACATGTCAATCAGAACATTTAAATGGAATTATTTATAAAATAAGGACATTTTGAAAAAAGTTAAATTCATAAACATACATTATGGCAATGGACGGTTATTCCATGGTAGTTTAAAAGGCCTAAAACATTATATTTAAAAATTAAAATTTTTGAAGGTTCATGTCCGTGATTCATGTACATTTCCAAAGTGTTGCCACACATCCCATAAGTAACTAAGTAAAAACCAAATATTCCAATGTCAAGAATTTGACAGCTCGATCGGCTTTTGTTTTTTGCATAAAGTTGTCAGAAACATGTCGTGTTTGGTATCAAATGAGAGGGTTCGTAAAGGGCTGCCATGCAGAAATGTTAAAAATTTGACAGCTCGATCGGCTTTTGTTTTTTGTTTAAAGTTGTTAGAACCATGTCGTGTTTGGTATTAAATGAGAGGGTTCTGCCATGCAGAAATGTCAAAATTTTGAAAGCTCGATCGGCTTTTGTTTTTGGCACAAAGTTGTCGGAACCATGTCGTGTTTGGTATCAAATAAAATGTAACGTCAAGGGCTGCCATGCAGAAGTGTCAAAAATTTGACAGCTCGAACGGCTTATGTTTTTTATTTAAAGTTGTCAGAACTATGTCGTGTTTGGTATCAAATAAGATGCATTGTCAAGGGCAGTCATGCAGAAGTGTCAAAAATGTGACAGTTCGATCGGCTTTTGTTTTTTGCGTAAAGTTGACAGAACCATGTCGTGTTTGGTATCAAATGAGAGGTATCGTCAAGGGCTGTCATGCAGAAATGTCAAAAATTAGACAGCTCGATCGGCTTTTGTGATTTGTTTAAAGTTGTCAGAACCTTGTCGTGTTTCGGCATTTTGGGTGGATTGGTTGGGTGGGCAGGTTGGGTGGGCAGGTTGCGTGGGCATTTTGGGTGGGCAGGTTGCGTGGGCATTTTGGGTGGGCAGATTCCGTGGGTATCAAATGAAAGGTAATGTCAAGGGCTGTCATGCAGAAATGTCAAAACAGGTTGCGTGGGCAGTTTGAGTGAGCAGGTTGCGTGGGCATTTGGGTGAGCAGGTTGGGTCGGCAGGTTGCGTGGGCATTTTGGGTTGGCAGGTTGCGTGGGCAGTTTGGGTGGGCAGGTTGCGTGGGCATTTTGGGTGTGCAGATTGCGTGGGCAGGTTGCGTGGGCATTTTGGGTGGGCAGAGTTCGTGGGCAGTTTGGGTGGGCAGGGTGCGTGGGCAGTTTGGGTGGGCAGGTTGGGTGGGCATTTTGGGTGGGCAGGGTGCGTGGGCAGTTTGGATGGGCAGGTTGCGTGGGCATTTTGGGTGGGCAGGTTGCGTGAGCAGTTTGGGTGGGCAGGTTGCGTGGGCTGTTTGGGTGGACGGGAAAAAATATTTTGAAATACCCTTGGCGTTAGCACTTTGCGTTTAAATTGTTCCTAGACGGATTGGACGTACGTAAAACTATTAAAAAACACTATCGGCGGAGCCCTAGTCTTTTATACTAAATAATTTAATTCACTATCAATATGTATATATACAGGGTGTCCCATTTAAGGTACGAATGCATTAGTATCTCGAGAACCGTAAGAGCTACGAGGTTGGTTAAATTAGACAAAAGTTGCCCCATTAGGAGGTTATTTTAATGGTGTTTTGTTATTTGCGAAAAAATGCATAGGTCACTAGATACAGGTGAAAATGTAAATTTAGCGATTTTCTTTTTTTGCTTATAACTTTGTTATATGAAATAGTACGAGATTCTGGTTTGCACTTTCTTAAGGCACTTTTGTATGGTGAATTTGCAGAAGTTCTCAATTTTTTTTTATATCTAACCATTTACGAGTTACTGATAGCAACTTTTATTTTTCATATGGAGGTCATATTAAGCTATGGCATTTTTAAATAGAGATTTTTTTTAGCTTTACAATGATATAAAACAATAATAATTTATTTTTATAATTAACAGAAAAATTAATAAAAATTGTTATTTATACTAAAATTAAATTGAAAAAAGTAAATCGAAGACTGCTATGGAAACAACAAACAACAAAAAAGTGCAACAATTGAATTTCGGAATTTTACTTGACAATAGTAGATTATTACGACTAATAAAAATGAATTTTTCTCGTTGGGAAAAATATGATATGTTGAGTTGTTACATTCGTTGTCAAAGTTCGTTTATTAAATTGAGAACTTCTGCAAATTCACCATACAAAAGTGCCTTAAGAAAGTGCAAACCAGAATCTCGTACTATTTCATATAACAAAGTTATAAACAAGAAAAGAAAATCGCTAAATTTACATTTTCACCTGTATCTAGTGACCTATGCATTTTTTCGCAAATAACAAAACACCATTAAAATAGCCTCCTAATGGGGCAACTTTTGTCTAATTTAACCAACCTCGTAGCTCTTACGGTTCTCGAGATACCAATGCATTCGTACCTTAAATGGGACACCCTGTATATATATATATATATATATATATATATATATATATATATATATATATATATATATATATATATTCTTTAATCACGACGATCGGGGAAATTTTGCTCACCTGTACAGGCTAAACGGTAAGAGCGATTTTAATGAAAATTTTTCTGGGATGTAGAGAATAATTCAATTTGATTTCCTGGTAATAGGTAATTTTTCTGTACGGTGCATAGTTTTTGTGTAAAATATTTTTGAAGGTGGGATTTTGGCTTTTTAAAACAAAATATCTGAGTTCTCCATGAAAATTTTAAGACGAAAAACGTTTATTTGACATGTCAATCAGAACTTTTAAATGGAATTATTCATGAAATGAGGACAATTTGAAAGAAGTTAAAATCATAAACATACATTATGGCAATGGGCCATTATTTCACAATAGTTGAAAATGTCTGAAACATATTTAAAAATTATAATATTTGAAGGTTCATGTCCGTGATTCATGGGCATTTCGAACGTGTTGCCAAACATTCCATAAATAACTAAGTAAAAAACAAATATCCCAATGTCAAAAATTTGACAGCTCTATCGGCTATTGTTTTTTTGCATAAAGTTGTCAGAACCATGTCGTGTTTGGTATCAAATGAAAGGTAACGTCAAGGGCTGTTATGTAGAAATGTCAAAATTTTGACGGCTCGATCGGCTTTTTTTTTTTGTTTAAAGTTGTCAGAACAACGTCGTGTTTAGTATCAAATGAAAGGTAACGTCAAGGGCTGCCATGCAGAAATGTCAAAATTTTGACAGCTCGCTCGGGTTTTGTTTTTTGCTTAAAGTTGTCAGAACCATGTCGTGTTTGGTATCAAATGAAAGGTAACGTCAAGGGCTGCCATGTGAAAAATTTGACAGCCCGATCAGCTTTTGTTTTTTGCATAAAGTTGTCAGAACAATGTCGTGTTTGGTATCAAATAAGAGGTACGGTCAATGTTTGATCGGCTTTTGTTTTTCGCTTAAAGTTGTTAGAATCATGTCGCGTTTGGTATCAAATGAGAGGGTTCGTCAAGGGCTGCCATGCAGACATGTTAAAAATTTGACAGCTCGATCGGCTTTTTGTTTTTTGCTTAAAGTTGTCAGAACCATGTCGAGTTTAGTATCAAATGACAGGTATCGTCAAGGGCTGCCATGCTGAAATGTCAAAAATTTGACAGCTCGATCAGCTTTTGTTTTTTGTTTAAAGTCGTCAGAACCATGTCGTGTTTGGTATCAAATGAGAGGTATCGTCGAGAGCTGTCATGCAGAAATGTTATAAATTTGACAGCTCGATCGGCTTTTGTGTTTTGTTTAAAGTTGTCAGAACCTTGTCGTGTTTCGGCATTTTGGGTGGATTGGTTGGTGGGCAGGTTGGGTGGGCAGGTTGCGTGGGCATTTTGGGTGGACAGGTTGCGTGGGCATTTTGGGTGGGCAGATTCCGTGGGCAGTTTGAGTGGGTAGTTTGCGTGGGCATTTTGGGTGGGCAGGTTGCGTGGGCATTTTGGGTGGGCAGGTTGCGTGGGCAGTCTGAGTAAGCAGGTTGCGTGGGCTGTTTGGGTGGGCGGAAAAAAAATATTTTGAAAGACTCTTAGCGTTAGCACTTTGCGTTTAAATTGTTCCTAGACGGATTGGATTTACGTAAAACTATTATAAAACACTATTGGCGGAGCTTTAGGGTATACTCGGCGTAGCCGAGTTTACGCTAGTCTTTTATACTAAATAATTTAATTCACTTTAGTTTCATCAAGGACGATCGCGGAAATTTTGCTCACATATACAGCCTGAACGGTACAAGCGATTTTAATGAAAATTGTTGCAGGTTGTAGAGTATAAGTCAACTTGATTTCCTGGTAATAGGTCATTTTTCTATACGGTGCATAGTTTTTGTGTAAAAATTTTTTAAAGGTCGTATTTTGGCTTTTTGAAACAATTTGAAATCAAAAATTTAGTCTTCTTTGAAAAATTTAAGATGAAGAACGTTTCTTTGACATATCAATCAGAATGGAATTATTCATGAAAAGAGGACAATTTGAAAGAAGTTAAATTAATAAACATACATTATGGCAATGGGCGGTTATTACACACTGGCTAAAAAGGCCTAAAAGATTATATTTAAAATATTAATTTTTAAAGGTTCATGTCCGTGATTTATATGCGTTTCGAAAGTGTTGCCAAATTTTCCATAAGTAACTAAGTAAAAAACAAATATCCCAATGTCAAGAATTTCACAGCTCGATCGGCCTTTGTTTTTTTGCTTAAAGTTGTCAGGACCATGCCGTGTTTAGTATCAAATGAGAAGTATTGTCGAGGGCTGCCATGCAGAAATGTCAAAATTTTGACAGCTTGATCGGCTTTTGTTTTTTGCTTAAAGTTGTCAGAACCATGCCGTGTTTGGTATCAAATGGGGTGGGCAGGTTGCGTGGGCATTTTGAGTGGACAGTTTGGGTGGGCAGGTTGCGTGGGTTGTTTGGGTGGGCGGTAAAAAAATATTTTGAAAGACTCGTAGCGTTAGCACTTTGCGTTTAAATTGTTCCCAGACGGATTTAACGTAAGTAAAACTATTATAAAACACTATCGGCGGAGTTCTAGGGAACTAAAAACTCTATTATTTCTAATAATCAGTTTGGCTTTAGAGCAAATTGTTCAACTATTAATGCTCTACATCATCTATTTAAGAAAATATTCCAATACTTAAATAAAGGAGAATATTCAGTTGGCATTTTCTGTGATCTTAACAAAAGCTTTTGATTGTGTTGATCATGCACGGTTAATAGACAAACTTGAGCACTTGGGTATACGAGGGGTTGCCTCTAAATGGATTTCCACATTTTTAGCAAGGAGACAATAGTATTTTTTCTGTCTATTATTCGGGTGATTCGAGCTTTAATCAGATAGTAAATTCAAAGTGTTTAGAAATTAATGTAGATCTACCACAAGGTACAGTACTTGCTCCGGTGTTGTTTACAATATATATAAATGACTTAACTAGTACTCTTACTAATGATCTATGATGTATGCAAATGATACAACTTTAATCATCTCTGACCCGGACAAAAATAATTTGATTTATAAATGTAATGAAAATGTTTGTTCTTTATCTTCGTGGTGTTATGAAAATAATTTATTTTTAAATGACACTAAGACTAATATTCTTTATTTTCATACGCACCATATTAAAGATAATCATTTATTTCAAATTCAATTTGGTGATTCAATCAAGAATAAAAATGATTCTGCCAGAGTTTTGGGAATGCTATTTAAAGATAACTTAAACCTCATTACGATGAGGTCGTAGGCAAACATAATTCTATTTGCTATCAAATAAGATATCTAAAAGAATACTTAAATATAAATCAACTTTCAATGTTTTCTGGGGCTCTTCGAATGTTTCCCACAATGTCTTTGTCTGCCAAAAAAGAATTATCAGATGTATGGTGGGTGCCAAATAGCTACAACGAATCCTACAGGGATCTCTTTAAAGAACTAAATATTCTTACTTTAACTGGCATTTACATTTATGAAGTATGTCTTCTGATTTATAAGAATACATTATCTTTCCCTTTAATATCAGATCTTCACGATCACAACACTAGAAATAAAAACAATTTTTATGAACCAATATCTAAATTAAAAGTCGTTAAAAACTCTCCCGACCGAGTTGGTTTACAAATATTTAATAAATTACCGGAATTACTTAAATCAGTGGATACTGAAAAGAAATTTAAAAAAGATACAAAACCTTCTACAACATTGTTTTTATAATTTAAACCTTTATATTTAATTTTTGACGTTTTCTATACATGTATTTTTTCTACAGAAAATAAATATTTATTATCATTATTTCTTTGACTGCGTAGGCAACGGCACCACGGAAGCAATTCAAAAGCTTGATTACACTAAAATATAGTGTAATTAGTCATATTCTGCCATAAACAATCATATTCCAACAAAATATGAGGAAGTAAATGTGTTCCAAAGAATTACGCTTTACACCGTAAAATGTTAAAATCTGATGAAAAAATTGTTTTTCATAAAGTTTCTACAAACTGCTTCAGAATGCGTTTCCTAGACGAGATATGTGTTTTAGAGTGTTTTGCAGTAATTTCTATAACACGATAAGGTACTTTGACTGCGCAGGCAAGCGCACCACGGAAGCCCTTCAAAAGCTTGTATACACTAAAATATACTGTAATCTGTTATATTCTGCCATAAATTATCATATTCCTTTAATACATTAAGAAAAACATGTTTCCCAAAGATTTTACTCAAAAATTTTATTAAACACCGCAAAACAATGAAATCTGATGGAAACATTGTTATTCATATATTGTCTCCAAATCGATTTAGAATATGTTTTCTAGACGTAATTAGAGTGTTTTAGAGTCATTTCTAAACTTCAATACGGTACTTTGACTACAAGGTGTAAAAGCTCCATGGAGCCCTTCAAAACCTTGTATATACTAAAATATTGTGTAATCTGTCATAAACTGCCGTAAACAATCATATTGCATTAAAATATAAGGAAAAACTGCGTCCCAAAAGTTTTACTAAAAATTTTCTTTTACACCGTGAAACGTTGAATTCTGATGAAAAAACTTATTTTACAAAATGTCTCCAAATCGCTTTAGAAAGTGTTTTCTCGACAATATACGTGTTTTTAAAATGTGTTACAGTAATTTTATTACTACAAAACGGAACTTTAAAATCGTAGGCAAGGGCACCACGGAAGGCCGCCAAAAGCTTGTATACAATCAAATATAGTGTAATCTGTTATATTCTCCTATAAACAATCAAGTTCCATAAAAATTTTAACGATAGGCCCTTTCGTCCAGTAAGGGTTTTCCCTCCTTTTGAAAACTTGCAGTTATACAGCCGCAGTTAGAGTTCTTAGAAACGTGTAATCGACAATATGCGTTGTTTATTTATTGTTTAATCTGCAAACCTTTAATAAAATACTTACCTATAAAAGACAATATCCGACCGGCATTATGTGGAAAGGCAATAAACACATGTGCATCATGACCACAATATTGTTGTTTCAGCTACAAGTAAATGTATTCTATGTATAAATAACACTGTATATATTGTGTAATTTAACTTACCATAGTGTTGTGAAAAAATTAGCTCTCGTTTATACATTTGATTGTATTGTAGCATTTGTTTACGTCTGGAAGTTTTGATAATCGTCACTTTTCAAATTTTGACGTGTTGTGACTCACGCCATGCCCGTGCATGACGCGTCGCATGTGTGAATGAAATTTTATTTCTAAAATTGTTTGTAAATTATTTGATATTGTAAAATGGAATTAGGGTAAAGAAATGTGATGCAATTTATTAAAACTATTATTCATCACTTGAGACAGTAGCGACTCCCTGTACACTTAGTTAAATAACTCCCACCGCTGTTTTAATGAAAGGTACCGTTACAAGGGTTTAAAAGACGATGATGCAGCTCTGTGAATTTAGAGCGGGCTTCGCTGGAGCAGGCCGTCCGGAAGAGTCGTGCAGTTGAGGATTAGGTCCTCCTGCACGGCTTCTGGCGCGAGAAGAGTACTGCCAAGCTCAGCGCATTCAGACCGCCGAAAAGAGTTTGTAAAGGTTAAGTCCGTAACACGGCTCGCCGCTGTCCGTCCATTAGGGGAAATAGATAGGAAATAGATAAATTCAAGTAAATTGCAATACGTGCACTTACCGTGTTGCTCTAGTTAGAGATCACGAAGAAACGTTATATCTGTATTTATTTATTTATTTATTTATTTATTTATTTATTTATTTATTTCATTTATTTCATTTATTTCATTTATTTATTTATTTATTTATTTATTTAGTTATTTAATTAATTATTTATTTAGTTATTTAATTAATTATTTATTTATTTATTTGGTTATTTATTTATTTATTTATTTAGTTATTTATTTATTTATTTATTTACTTACTTACTTACTTTTTTTTTCGAGGGTAGGGGGAAAATCTTCATCAAGACACCCAGTGACCATACCGGGTCACTGGGTAGTGCTGGGTTTCCATGGGTTATCACGGAAAAGAAACTAAAATAACTGATTTCAGTTGGAGACCAGCTAAAAACCCCCTCCCTATGACTCTGCCACATTGTGGTCCGCCTATACAGGCATATCACTTCCAATGTTCAGAGTTTTAGGTAAATACCTTTATCTCCTTATCTTTCTTTTGTTATCGTGTTTCACCACGGCGTCTCTCTTGCTCTATTCTTTCCGCCGTCTCCTTTGCAACCATGATGTTTTCAATATACATAGCAACCTGACTCCAGGACTCTTCTGCTTCCTCCCGTTGGGGCGCCCATGTTTGGCAGCGGAACAGGGTATGTTCCACTGTGTCGATAGAGCCTTCGTTGCAATGGGGACATATATTAGATGGTATCTTCCCTATACGTTTCAGGTACGCACCGAAACACCCATGAGCGGTCAGGGCTTGAGTAAGGTGGAAATTTATTTGTCCGTGCTTCCTTGTGAGCCATGGTTCCAGCTGTGGTATGAGCTGTCTAGTCCACTGGCCTTTGGAGCCAGTTTCCCAGGCTCTCACTCATCCATGATCTCTTTATCTCTCTTTTTTTTATTTCGGCCTGTCTGCCGTGCTTCTGCCAGTAGCTGTATCGGTGGGATACCCGCCACTACCTGGACTGCTTCGAGTGATACCGTGCGGTATGCGTATGCGGCACAGACCCGAAGAGCCATTTTTCGTTGAACCCTGGATAGGGTGTCTCGGTGGCATGCCCTGTTTAGTTCATGTACCCAGACTGGCGCGGCGTAAAGAATTATCGAGTGTGCGACTTGCGCCAGCACTCTTCGCCTGTTTGCACCCGGTCCTCCTAAATTTGGCATCAACCTGGCAAGTGCGGTTGTCGCTCGGTCCGCCTTCTCTGCGACATTTTTTATGTGCCGTCCAAAATTCATGCCTGGGGTCAAGGTGACCCCCAAGTATTTTACTTGTCTGGCACACTCCACCCCTCTGCCTTGGATCTGGAAAACGATCCCAGCTGTCTTTCGCCACCCGGCGAGCATAATTACTTGTCTTGTCCGGGGACAGGGCAAGTCCTGCACCTTCAATCCACCCGCAGACCGCATTACAACTTAGTTCGACCTTCCATGTCAGTTCGGTTGTAGTATGTGCCGTAACTAACATCCCGAAGTCGTCTGCGTAGGCTATTGCCTCTACTCCAGGTGATAGCTTAAGTCTCAGAATGCCATCATATTGGACATTCCATAAGGTGGGGCCAAGAACTGAACCCTGTGGGACGCCGTCTGTTATGATACTCCTATTGGACAGGTAGGATTTGACGATCCTGATGAGGTACTCTGGGATGTTCCTACGCTGAAGTTCTCTTATAATCCCCCTCCAACTGGCCGAATTAAAGGCATTTTTAACATCGAAAAGTATGAAAGCACACAGTTTTTTCTTGCGCCAGGGGCCAGTTCTGGCTTCCCTGACCAGTTCTTGGATCTTTTGAATTGCCTGTACAGACTCGTTCCCTTACGGAAACCGTACTGTTTTTCTGACAGATTTCCTGTATCTTCCAAGGCCTTGTTTAATCTTTCGAGGATGACGTATTCAAACACTTTTCCCAACCCGTCCAGGAGACAGAGCGGTCGGTAGCTTGAGGGTTCATCTGCCGGTTTATTGGGTTTCTTGAGGAGAGTTAAGATGGCTACTTTCCATTCATCAGGGAAAATTCTTTCCTTCAGCAGGTTATTTAGGATCCTGGTAACGTGCTCTGGCACTTCTCTGATCGTTTTCTTAACGACTTCTGGCAGAACCTGATCAGGACCATGAGCCCCCTTCTCTCTAAGTCTATTCGCCGCGGCTAAGACCTCAGCCATCTCGAGGGGAGGAATTTGCTCAGTCCTTACCTCCTTACATATCCAGTTTGCCGGGACATCCTGCGGGAACAGGTGTTTAACGATACTGTCAACTGTGTTTTCATCGAGAAGAGGCAGCGGTTCCCTTATTTTGAGCCGTCGGGCCACGATCTGGTACCCGAGGCCCCAGATGTCTTGTTCCAGGTCACCACAGAGCTTGTCCCATGATGCCTTCTTGGACCTCGCGATTGCGTTGCGTAGATTCTTCCTTGCCTCCTTGGCTAACTGTCGTTCAGATAGGCACAGTGAATCAGGGGTGTCCCTTTTCTTTCTTGGGTACAAACGCCTGGCGTGAATGGCTATCTTTCTAAGTTCCGCAATTTCGGTCGTCCACCAATATACAGAAGTCCTATTGCCCTTTCCCCTGCGCGGCATTGATTTATCGCAGATTTGTGTAAGGGCGTGGGCCAGGTCAGTGCTGGTTTGAGTGTCAGCATTAATATCACCTTGTTTTAGAGTGAGGGCAATAGTCTTATGCAGACTTAAGGATTCCATCTGCATGACTAAGCAGTTTTCAATATCCGGGACAGTGTGGTCGCTTACCCATGTCAGGTCAATCCAAGATTTTTCGGTGCCTCGTTGGAAGGTGGGCATCTTATTGTTCATGTTTACAAGATTAAGGGCTGCTGCCCATTCTGTCAGGATTCTGCCCCTCCTATCAGTGGCCCGGCTGCCCCAGTCTGTGGCTGCCGCGTTGAAATCCCCAAGTATTATGAGTTTCCGTAAATTTTTGGCCCTAATCGATGACTCTAGATCATCGAGAAAGACCACAAAATCCGCATCAGGCCGATTTGGGGAGAAATAGTAGCTATACACCGTGTATTGGCCCATCCTGATCCATACGTAGCCAGGGCCCCTTCCCCAGTCATTTGTGGTCTTTCTTTTATCCGTAATTTTGATGGCAGCATCCCTATTTTCATCGATGAATTAATCACGTCCTATCTTAGTGTTGGGTTCCGAAACAGATAAAATATCAGCTTGCTCCATTCTTGCCGTGGCGTGCAGTAGATCAATTGCCGCCCAGCTCCTCCCTAGGTTCAACTGCAGTATCTTATACATTTTGACGTCTTTCTCTGGCCGCCTCCAAGGCCTTTTGGTGCAAGTGGCATCTGCCTGATCCCTGCTGACGTCATTGGTACATGCCGCAGCATGATGACCTTCTTTGGCGCATTTCCTGCAGTACTTAGTCCGATCTTCGTTCTGGCACGCGCGAGGGGTGTACCCGTACTGATAGCACTTATGGCAGATCTTAAGGTTATGGTAACTTCTCACTCTGCATTGTGACAAACCCACTCTGATTTGACCAGACTCACGTATCAGAATCTTATCCGCGCTTTCCCTGTCTAGGCTGATGAAAGCCACCTGGGTGCCACGATAGGCAGGCCTGACCGACCTCACTCTAACCTCCTTATCACCGATTATACCCTTTATAGTTGCCCTAGCTCTTCTTTGGCGATATCCTCCTCGATGTCTCTTACAATCAGGGTGATTTCTTTCCTGTCTGGGCTCAAAACTTTCGACTGTTTTTCACCCAACAGTTGATCTTGTCGTTCAGTTCTATGGTCTTGTTTTTATCTTTCTCGACCTCAATTAGTAGGTCGCCAGTCATCGTTTGCCTGATCCTTCTTATGTTTTGTACTCTCTTCTTTGGCGATATCCTCCTCGATGTCTCTTACAATCAGGGTGATTTCTTTCCTGTCTGGGCTCAAAACTTTCGACTGTTTTTCACCCAACAGTTGATTTTGTCGTTCAGTTCTATGGTCTTGTTTTTATCTTTCTCGACCTCAATTAGTAGGTCGCCAGTCATCGTTTGCCTGATCCTTCTTATGTTTTGTACCTGGGTTTGATCGATTCCAGCTTTGACCTTTTTAATTGTTTCCGCATAGGTTGATCCTTTGGTGGAGACAATTATTGCCTCTGTCGGTTTTTTCGGTCTCGATGTCATAGAGTTGTCCCTGGTCTTATCCATGTTTTTGTGTCGCCCCCGAGGTCGTTTATTCCGGGCACGACTCTTATTTTCCACTATTTGGAACCCTGCCTCAGTTTCAGTATTAGTGGCAGAATATGCCGTTGTCAATCTATCCGCATTTGTTGATTCATTTTCTGTTGTCTTGTCTACTAGTGCAGCCGCCGTCTTCCTGTAACACCTGACACTAATAGTTGTTCCGTGGAAGACGGTTTCCAGCATTCTCATCAGGTGTACCTAGCTCATTCTTCTTTTCCCGACGTTTATTTGTTTTATATACACTTGCGTTTCTTGGTTTGCCTCTAAGGTCTCTCTCAGTCTCCAGAGGCCTTCGTATAGGACCGGGTAAGTCAGCTTTCCATCTGTATATGTCATGCACAAATAATAACTAGTGCTGAGCATTTCTTGGCCACTGCCACTGACTTTTACTTTGATAACTTTGGTGTCTAAGGGCACTGTGTCTGCCGTAGCTTCTTTTAATTTAAGAATTTTGGCCAGTTCATTGTTCTTCATTGTATCTGGGTTATTTGGTTTCATGGTCACTAGAACCGCATCCGTTGGCATGTCTGTAACAGTTTCGGTGGTTTCCAGCAACTCATGCTCCCACTTCAGCTTGCTTATGTTGAGGAAGGCCTCGTAGCTCGCATCCTTTTGCGCCCGGAGTATATCCTGTTTTGTCACCTTTTCTCTTTGGGATTTCTTATTTTGATCACTCATGTCTCCGAGTTGCTCCGTCCTCTTTGTCATTATGTCTGTACTTTTTTCATTTGTATCTTTCCATGTCTGGAGTTTATTTCTCCTATTAGTGTTTTTAAGCGGTCTCTTTCGTCCCTTACCCCGTTGGAAAGCATCACCATGTTTCTAACAATTCTTTTAGTATCCTTATGCGTGTGTTTTTGTGTCGCGATTTGTTGTTCTAGGGCAGTTACCATATCTAATAGCTGGTTAAGTTTTTTATCATAGTCTCTCCCTATATCTCTTGTCATTGTATCTTCTCGTGGAGATTTGTTAATTTCCTCCGTATTCACTGTGTTTGCCCTGGTTCTCCAAGTGTCCCCCATTTGTCTTATGAATTTGTCAACACCTAGTGGTTCGGTTCTCGTTGTTTGTTGCGGTCTATCAGTCTGACCGATTATAAAACCGGTTCTGGCCACAATTCTTTGGGCCGTCAATTTTCTTCTTTGTTCTTCCTCCCTTGCCTTTTTGTCGGGGGAAAATTCGTCGGCCTTCCTTTTCTTTAGGATAATGTTTCCTGTAAGGTCCACCGTATGTTCTACGTCCGGCATTGACGCGACCCTGGGTCGAGGCGGTGTACGCATAAGTTGTCTACCCGTGAAAGCGTATTTATTTCCGGTGCTAGAGTTATCCGTATTTGTTTTTGTCCCTTCTTCTTCATTATCCTTTTTCGTTGCATATGTTGTCATCGTAATTGGTCCGTCCTGTTTCTGTTCCGTATCCGTTTGCCGTGTTGTTATAATGTTATATCCGTCCGTTTCCGAGGCTACGCTATTCTTACTACTCATGTTTTAAACCAAAACAGCTTCGGCTAGAAGCTGTATTAGAGTTGCTGCCCTCGACGGCAGCTGGGGTGGTGTCGTGGTCAGTTTCAGGTATTGCACCCGTGCCTGAAACAAGCCTATATACAAGGAGGTGCGGCAGGTGCCTCCAGGTTCCCGTTAATGACCAATTTCCCCTTGGCCGTTCATCCCATCGGCACGGTCACACGCCTTAGGATTGGGGGATTTTTTGACGCAGTTTATTCTGCCCATACCGAGTCCACAGCCGAGTCGTCGTCATCTTGAGTAGTCCGTTATCCTAAGAGAGTCCTTATCATGTCCGTTTCCATAGGTCGTTGAGGGGGGCTCCTAAGAGTCCGGGTGGGAAAACATCCCGCTGGGCTCCCAGGAGCCTCCCACTTACTTACTTACTTACTTACTTACTTACTTACTTTACTTACTTACTTACTTACTTACTTACTTTACTTACTTACTTACTTACTTACTTACTTTTTTTTTTTTACGTGGGTAGGGGGAAAATCTTTTTTAAGACACCTGCCACCATCCGGGTGCCAGATAGTGTGGGATTTTTACCCACTAAAAACCCCCTCCCATTCTCTCCGTTACGCCCCGGAACTATTTACATATTACCTCAGGACGCACTTCGGTCTAATGCCTACAGTTGATAATCTCTGTTGATTGTTTCTTTTGCGCTAAGTGTTCTTGTGATAAAGTCACAGATGCACTCCCAATTACTCTCACTTTTTAGCATCACACTTACCATGTTTTCCAGTGTCAGGTCACCTACTCTCATCTCCGCATTTCGTCTCTGTCTGCTCCATGCTGGACAGTGGAAGACAGTGTGTTCTGCGTCATCTGCCTCCATATTGCAAGAGGTGCACGTCGGGTCATCTACTCTTTTGATTTTATATAGATATTTTTGGAAACAGCCATGCCCCGTAAGTGCTTGAGTTAGATAGAAATTTGTTTCTCCGTGTTCTCTATTTAACCATGGCGCTAACTCTGGTATTAATCTCCGTGTCCATTCACCAGTATTGCTGTGGTTCCAAGATGTCTGCCAGGCTTCAATCATTTCTGTCTGTCTCTCTTTTTTACTTTTCTTTCTGTCCTCAGCATATTGTCGCGCTCTGTCCTTGCCAACGATGTCAAGCGGTATCAGGCCAGCAATTACTAAAGCGGCATTTCCTGAGACAGTTCTATATGCGCTGTTTATTCGTAATGCTGCTTTCCTTTGTGCTGAGAGCAGCAGTCTCTTTGTGGTCCCTTTATCTAGTTCTTTTTGCCATATAGGAACCGCGTACAATATGATGGAGTTCATAACACTGGCCAGTATTCTTCTTTTTGAGGGTCTGGGGCCCCCGATGTTAGGCATTAGTCGAGTGAGAGCAGCTAATGCGTTGTTAGCTTTTGTGACTACTTTCCTCACATGGTGTATAAAGGCAGTATTTTTCCCTATCGTGACTCCCAGATATTTGATCTGTGAGCTAGGTGTGATGTCCCTATTGAATATGTGTAGGGTCATATCTCCAAATTTTCTAGCGCCCGCCAACACCATGGCTTCAGTTTTCTCCGGTGCTATTTGTAGCTGGTTTTGTTCCATCCATTCGAGAATGGTGTCCGTGGTAGTTTTGATTTTGTCCTGTAGGTCGGCCTTGTCCTTGTCAGTTGCTATTATGGCTAGGTCATCTGCATAGCCCACTAGCTTTACACCAGAGGGGAGTTTCAGATCGAAGACTGGGTTGTATAAAATATTCCAGAGTGTGGGGCCCAGGACGGATTTTTGAGGCACACCACTGGTTATTCTGATCTTTTCTAGTCCTTTGTCTACACTTTCGATAATCAGATGTCTGTTAGTCAGGTATTCACCTATAATAGCTCTCAAATAGGGGCTTATATTCATTTGTCTGATCCTGGTCATGATTGTCCTCCAGTCTGCGGAGTTAAATGCATTCCGTATGTCTATCGTGATTAACACACATATGCTCTTTTGTCTCCAGTTACCTAATTTTGCTGCTTCACCGGCCTTGATGACTTTCTCAATTGCGTTAGTTGTGCAGCGTCCCTCTCTGAATCCATACTGATTACGCGAAATCGAGCTTTTAGCGTCTAGTTCCTGTTTAAGTCTGCCCAGGATAATTTGTTCGTAGAGTTTCCCAATTGTGTTTAGGAGACATAATGATCTCCACGTATGGGCTGCTAGGTCGTGTTTTTTTGGTTTTTCTATTAAGACCAATTTTAATTATCTCATTTGGGACCCCATCTGGCCCAGGAGCTTTTTTATTCTTCAGTTTTGATACTGCCGCTTTTAGTTCTTCATCTTTTATCTCAGGTATGTCGTGTTTAGTTATTTGTATGGGTATCCAGTTAGCCGGCTGGTGTTGCGGAAATAATGTGTTGACGATTTCCTCAAGGTTTCTATGCTCAATACCTTGTGCTGGTTTTCTGCCTTTTAGTCTTTTGGTGACAATTTTATAGCCTTTGCCCCATACGTTTGTGTCGACCTCGTTCTGTATATTGTCCCAACATGCTTTTTGGGCCCTTTTTATCGCTGCCCTAAGTTCTTTTCTTGCTATTGTTAAGGCTAGTCTTTCTGCTTCGCTGTTCTCCCCGTCTCTTTTCCTTTTCCTTTGGTATTTTCTGCGGCATGCAAGTGCCATTTTCCTTTTTTCGGCTATCTGGTCATTCCACCAATAGACGGGTTTTCTATTGTGTAAACCACACTTCCGCATTGTGCTGCTACAGATATTCTGTAGTACTTCGTCTAGATGTTCAGTATTCTCTATTTTCTGTGTCATGCTTTCTCTGATGATCTGCTTTGCCTCTTCTGGTTTTATAGTGTTTACATTCTACCTTGGCTGTTTCATCTCTACTGCCCTTTTAGCGCTATCTATCTCAAAGGCTATATATTGATGTAAACTTAGCGTCTCTTCCTCGAGAACTCTCCATCGCATTATTTTCGGTGTCACAGTCTCCGAGGCAAATGTTAAATCAATAATAGAGGTCGACTCTCCTCTGTTAAATGTCGGTTTGTGGCCTGTGTTCAGGACAACTATGCCGAGGCTGGCTGCCCAGTCACTCAAAATATCACCCCTAGGGTCCAATCTTGTTTCGCCCCATTCTGGCGATTTGGAATTGAAATCGCCTGCTATGATACTTTTAGATGGTTGTGGATGTCTCTGAATACTTGTTTGAAGGTCCATCAGGGATGTTTCAAAATCATCTAGGTTAGTGTTGGGGGAAAAGTATACGCTGTAGAGGATATAGCCTTCTATTTTAGCCCATACAAAGCCTTTGCCCACTCCGGTGTTCGTGTATTTTAAATTCTTATTCATTATCTGGATGCACGCGTCTGAGTCTTTATCCCTTAACCAGTTTTGGCAAAGTTTTATATTTGGTTCGCTTATCAGCAAAATGTCTGTGTTTTCCTTACTTGCTGTTGCATAAAGAAGGTCGTGGGCAGCTCTGCTCCTGCCTACGTTTATTTGTATTATTTTAATTGTGCGCATCTTTAGTTGCTAAATCCTCTTTTGTTTTTGCATTGCCACTCTTAAGACTATTGCTTCTATCTCTCCTCAGCTTTAGGACTAGATTCTTGTACGCTGGGCATCTGAGGTTATTTGCAGTGTGTCCTTTTTTTTCACAGACCATGCAGTAGTTCTCTTCTCTACAGTCTGCTGCCTTATGCCCTGGGGCATTGCATTTCATGCAGTTCTGGCTCCTGTCTGGGCCTTTGCAGCTATTCACAGTATGTCCGAAAGAGTGGCATTTGTAACAGCGTTGCAAGGTGATTCTTTCTTCGATTCGACATTTGCTAACGCCAATCTCCAATGTGCCCATCTTTATCATTTCATGTGCCAATTCTTTCGCAGCTATGATGGTAGCATTTTTGGTACCTCTAGCTGTATCTCTGAGACTGGTTATTCTGATATCTTTTTTCCATCTCGTTCTATTTCTTATTTCCTTTTCTATTTCCTCTTCTGTTGTCATTATATCTAAGCCGGTTATATGTAGTGTGATGTCGTCGTTGTGTATATGTATTTTTGTATCATTGAACTTCTCTTTTAGTTTCCCCTTTAAGTCATTTGCTTTGTTCCCTCCAGAGAGTACTATTCGTAAGTCTCCTGCTTTTGTCTTATGCATGGTTTTGACTTCTACTTTCATGGTTTTAAAGTCCTCACTACAGCCTCTTATGCTACTCACCATATCTGCATAAGTCTTGCCATTTGCTTTGATTGTCATGATTTCCTGTGTTTCATCTTTTTTTGTCTGCTTTTTTAGGTTCTTTGGTCTACTCTGATTAGTTTCATCCTTGTTTCCTTTGTTAGTTTTTCGGATGTTTTCATATACTTCTATTTTAATACCACTTTTCCTAAATACGTACTCCATTATTTTTTTTGTCTCATCCCATGAGGTTGTCGTACTTGGTGTTACCTTGATGGTTCGTACTTCTTTGTCTATTAGGTCTTTAGCGAGTTGTGTCAGTTTTTGGTATATGTTTTCCAGTGTAGTCAGAGGGCACTGGTAATCCGGAATTTTTAAGCTGTAGATACTTCTTCCACAGCTTTTACTGCCTTCATCTTCTATGTGTATATTGCTAGTGAGGGTTACTGAGGCTATGTTAGGCTTATCTGCTTTCCTGTCAATTATGTTCGGGCCACCTGGGTATTTGTCTCTTATGGTACTGTATAGGCCAGTATCTGTTTTTTCGCTGGCGGTGTGTATAATTAATGTGTCCCCGTCTTGAGTCAATGGGTTTCCTTCTTTTTTGACTAATACTTTAAATACATCCTCTGGCCGTTCGTATTTGGCTACTTCGTATATGTCTCCGAAGTTGTTATTTCCTTTCTCTAGTACTTCTTCTATTTCATAGATTTGTTTTGATCTCAAAGACTGTGCGTAGGTAATCTGTGTAGGGCAGTCACTTTGTGTGGCAGCATCAGTCAATTTGGTTATTGTCTGCGTCGCCTTATCTACCATATCATGTTTATTTCTCTCATGTTCCATGTTTTTTATTTTTGTTTCCATTTCTTTCCATTGTTTATTGGCTCTTTCTAGGCTATAGGCAAGGTGCCTAGCAATTTGTTTGATTTCAACTTTGGTGTTTTTATTTTCCGCGATTATTTTCTTCAGTTTGTCTAGTTGGTATTGCAGGTCGTTTATCGCTTCATATTTTCCTTTTTGATTAGGCGTATTGAAGATGAAAGCTTGCATTATTTTGCTATTTACATCCTTTTGTATACATGGTTTTTTGACCACTTTGTATGGTGTTTCAAAGCTATCGTCAAATTCGCTTAGATCAATAGATTCTTCCTCTCTTGTAGTTTCTGCTTTTCTTATCACTCCCTCTATGGAGTTTGTTGCCCTAGAGTACGTTTTTACCATACCTCCTTTAAATTGGTCTTGCGGGCTGCTTTGTCCTTCAGTTGTTTCAAGCTGTGTGGTGCTTCTGTTTCTTGTTCTTTTCCTTCTAGGGTCGCTTACTTCCACTTGTTCAGAGGGACCAGAGCTTTCCTCAGTCATAGTGTTCGTTCTCATTGGTGGAGATCTTGGAATTAGTGGTTTTCTGCGGAAGAGATCGTCTTCCGATTGGCTTCCACTAGCTTCGTCCACCTTCGTAATGCTACTTGCTTCCAATGTGTGATCTGATGGGGACCGTGTTAGCGCTTTTCCTCTGGACGGGTTCGCAGCTTCTCGTGGTTCTTTATATGCTTTATCTGTTGTGGCAGACGGCGGAGTTCGCTCCTTGTCTCTCCTTTCTTCCTCTTTTTTTTGGTTTTTTTGGTTTATATTTGTTTTATTGGGTTCTAAGTCCATATCCACAGGTTAAACCGGGGCATCGTGCGGGAAGGAGCGGGCTGAGTCCGACTGAGAGCGGGTACACCCAAGGGACATCTGCCCCACCCCTGTACTCAGGAGCCCAGTCCTCATTTGACCGTCCCCGGTTATCCAGACGGGACGGGCTCGCTCGGGGCAATAGGGCTCCGACCACCCAATTCATCGCGCACTTCTTGTCCAGGGCCCGAAGTGCCCGGTTTACTGCTATCTGCGCCCTCTTACGTCTCGGCAGAGCAGGCTCACAGCAGCCCTTCTTCCACATCTGCCCCAATAACAGTGTGGCTCCTGGGCACTCCCAACGTGAGAATACAGCTAGCGGACGTAGTATCCTTGTTCATAGCCATGTCCGTCGTAGTGCCCTTCTAGCATCTAGCAAAAGGGTTTCCAGTCTTGTGTTTGTATTCGTAGCCGTGTTGTCTTTCCAATGTCCAATCCATCCAAACCAGTATCCAGTCGCGTGTCCGTTTCCATCGCGGTCTTGGGTGTTCTTGGTCTTCCGGCTTCCAATGAATTATGGCCTGCCGTACTAAGCCCCCCCACCACGACAAGGTGACACCCACTTACTTACTTACTTACTTACTTACTTACTTACTTACTTACTTACTTACTTACTTACTTACTTACTTACTTACTTACTTACTTACTTACTTACTTACTTACTTACTTACTTACTTACTTACTTACTTACTTACTTACTTACTTACTTACTTACTTACTTACTTACTTACTTACTTACTTACTTACTTACTTACTTACTTACTTACTTACTTACTTACTTACTTACTTACTTACTTACTTACTTACTTACTTACTTACTTACTTACTTACTTACTTACTTACTTACTTACTTACTTACTTACTTACTTACTTACTTACTTACTTACTTACTTACTTACTTACTTACTTACTTACTTACTTACTTACTTACTTACTTACTTACTTACTTACTTACTTACTTACTTACTTACTTACTTACTTACTTACTTACTTACTTACTTACTTACTTACTTACTTACTTACTTACTTACTTACTTACTTACTTACTTACTTACTTACTTACTTACTTACTTACTTACTTACTTACTTACTTACTTACTTACTTACTTACTTACTTACTTACTTACTTACTTACTTACTTACTTACTTACTTACTTACTTACTTACTTACTTACTTACTTACTTACTTACTTACTTACTTACTTACTTACTTACTTACTTACTTACTTACTTACTTACTTACTTACTTACTTACTTACTTACTTACTTACTTACTTACTTACTTACTTACTTACTTACTTACTTACTTACTTACTTACTTACTTACTTACTTACTTACTTACTTACTTACTTACTTACTTACTTACTTACTTACTTACTTACTTACTTACTTACTTACTTACTTACTTACTTACTTACTTACTTACTTACTTACTTACTTACTTACTTACTTACTTACTTACTTACTTACTTACTTACTTACTTACTTACTTACTTACTTACTTACTTACTTACTTACTTACTTACTTACTTACTTACTTACTTACTTACTTACTTACTTACTTACTTACTTACTTACTTACTTACTTACTTACTTACTTACTTACTTACTTACTTACTTACTTACTTACTTACTTACTTACTTACTTACTTACTTACTTACTTACTTACTTACTTACTTACTTACTTACTTACTTACTTACTTACTTACTTACTTACTTACTTACTTACTTACTTACTTACTTACTTACTTACTTACTTACTTACTTACTTACTTACTTACTTACTTACTTACTTACTTACTTACTTACTTACTTACTTACTTACTTACTTACTTACTTACTTACTTACTTACTTACTTACTTACTTACTTACTTACTTACTTACTTACTTACTTACTTACTTACTTACTTACTTACTTACTTACTTACTTACTTACTTACTTACTTACTTACTTACTTACTTACTTACTTACTTACTTACTTACTTACTTACTTACTTACTTACTTACTTACTTACTTACTTACTTACTTACTTACTTACTTACTTACTTACTTACTTACTTACTTACTTACTTACTTACTTACTTACTTACTTACTTACTTACTTACTTACTTACTTACTTACTTACTTACTTACTTACTTACTTACTTACTTACTTACTTACTTACTTACTTACTTACTTACTTACTTACTTACTTACTTACTTACTTACTTACTTACTTACTTACTTACTTACTTACTTACTTACTTACTTACTTACTTACTTACTTACTTACTTACTTACTTACTTACTTACTTACTTACTTACTTACTTACTTACTTACTTACTTACTTACTTACTTACTTACTTACTTACTTACTTACTTACTTACTTACTTACTTACTTACTTACTTACTTACTTACTTACTTACTTACTTACTTACTTACTTACTTACTTACTTACTTACTTACTTACTTACTTACTTACTTACTTACTTACTTACTTACTTACTTACTTACTTACTTACTTACTTACTTACTTACTTACTTACTTACTTACTTACTTACTTACTTACTTACTTACTTACTTACTTACTTACTTACTTACTTACTTACTTACTTACTTACTTACTTACTTACTTACTTACTTACTTACTTACTTACTTACTTACTTACTTACTTACTTACTTACTTACTTACTTACTTACTTACTTACTTACTTACTTACTTACTTACTTACTTACTTACTTACTTACTTACTTACTTACTTACTTACTTACTTACTTACTTACTTACTTACTTACTTACTTACTTACTTACTTACTTACTTACTTACTTACTTACTTACTTACTTACTTACTTACTTACTTACTTACTTACTTACTTACTTACTTACTTACTTACTTACTTACTTACTTACTTACTTACTTACTTACTTACTTACTTACTTACTTACTTACTTACTTACTTACTTACTTACTTACTTACTTACTTACTTACTTACTTACTTACTTACTTACTTACTTACTTACTTACTTACTTACTTACTTACTTACTTACTTACTTACTTACTTACTTACTTACTTACTTACTTACTTACTTACTTACTTACTTACTTACTTACTTACTTACTTACTTACTTACTTACTTACTTACTTACTTACTTACTTACTTACTTACTTACTTACTTACTTACTTACTTACTTACTTACTTACTTACTTACTTACTTACTTACTTACTTACTTACTTACTTACTTACTTACTTACTTACTTACTTACTTACTTACTTACTTACTTACTTACTTACTTACTTACTTACTTACTTACTTACTTACTTACTTACTTACTTACTTACTTACTTACTTACTTACTTACTTACTTACTTACTTACTTACTTACTTACTTACTTACTTACTTACTTACTTACTTACTTACTTACTTACTTACTTACTTACTTACTTACTTACTTACTTACTTACTTACTTACTTACTTACTTACTTACTTACTTACTTACTTACTTACTTACTTACTTACTTACTTACTTACTTACTTACTTACTTACTTACTTACTTACTTACTTACTTACTTACTTACTTACTTACTTACTTACTTACTTACTTACTTACTTACTTACTTACTTACTTACTTACTTACTTACTTACTTACTTACTTACTTACTTACTTACTTACTTACTTACTTACTTACTTACTTACTTACTTACTTACTTACTTACTTACTTACTTACTTACTTACTTATTTATGTATTTAATTTTTTTTTATTTTTATTTAATTTATTTATTTAATGAGTTGTATGTTTTTGTTGTACGAGTACCTGTCTTCGTATATTACAATATATTTATTTAAACTTCACCATTCTTTTTTGTTGTTATGAAATAACCCTATGCCCCTCACCTCCACTAAGCTATCTGAGGCAAACTCCTTTTTTACCGGCGTACTATGGCCCCCGAGTAATCGTTCAGCCCCGGACTAAGGAGCAACAGTGGCATAATGTTCGGCCTTTCGGCACTACATTCGGCAAATCATAAAATCAGGGATTGAATGACGCTCAATCAAACGCGTCAAAGCTGAAGCTAAGACTATCAGTTCGCTGCCGAGCAATCCGTGTCCCTGGGTGCAAGCCCGCTTGAGGCCCACTGGTGGGGGCGCGCCACTATCAAAAGCCCTACTAGCTATGCAGGCTAGCGCCTGAGATGTATTGTCACGTAGCTCACCAGCGGGAGTGACGTAACACTCCTAAGCAGAAATTGCCTATTGAAACTATTACCTTCCGCCATCGCGCTTGCTGCAGACCTCAGCGCGCCTCTCATTACGCTGACCGGGTATAAATACCCCGGGTACGGTCAGCCCTACGGAGTACCGGATTAACCTTTTGGTGTAGGTTTTGCTGATACAAGGCAGAAGTGACAATGGTGCCAACGCCACCATCCCTGGCGACGCACAGCAGCACTGGTCATTCTACCCCAACAGCTACTTAGTAAGGTTCATGCAAGCCAGGCATAAGTATCGCCAGCTCCAAGGTGGGGGAGTCGCCAATTCCTTGCATGCACCAGGCAACCCTTAGGAGAAGACGAAGCTAATTCGTCCAGTACCACCTGGTTTCCGCACCCGATGAAGTGTGCAAGTACCCACCACTGCAGAGTAATGGTATCTTGTACAACCCAGACGACGTCCCCTCTGACCTCCACCCCCATTATCACCAGGTCCCTAAAATCGTCTAAAAAGGAGCAGTAACAAAGAACATGCAACCAGTCTTCATCCGCTCTTCCGCAATCGCACACACTTTCATCCTCTAACCCTCTTGCATGTAAGAACGCTCTCAAGCTCCCATATCCTGTCAGCAGATAGTTGAGACATCGTGGACGAAGGACGAGATGTTAATGTCGCTCATTCCGCCCGGTCCGCAGTACGTATAAATGGAACTCGGCTGGTTCAGCACAACTAACCATAGCGGCGAAACGGCGTTCCCATCTAACCCAACTACTAACTGAGTACCATTCGCACACTCAATCACCGTACGTAGGTAGTCGAGATCACGTCTGACATCCCCCCCAAATCAGCAATATAATGAACAAACGAAAAGTCTACCTAATGGCCCAACTGTGGCAACACAAACACCCGTGTCTGTGACTAATTCAGGGATCACCATGACGTCCAGTGTGTCGTCAACGACGACTACCGCCGCCTTGGCCATTCTCCCGCCCGTATGCGAGTATCAGACGGCAAGCCACAGACACGTGGCCTGATCGCATAGAACTCCTGAAACAGGGGTACCCCAATACGATCGGCTAGCAACCCCTGACCCGCGTCAAACGTGATCTCCCTACTTCGTCCACAGTTCAACTGAATGATGCGCCACTTCTCACCACACCTGCGACACAAATTATCCTTCACCGGACAATCCCTCGCCATGTGTCCATACGCATAGCAACGGTAACAACGCTGTACGGCATCGACTTCATGGACTAATTATGTACGTGCCCTCTATGTAAACTTACAATAATATTATTCTTATTCATAACACCTCCAGTGACATCATCTCCGCTTTCCGCAAATATTCGTCTACAGACAACAGCCACGGTGAGAATCCAAGCAGTAGACGTACCAGAAAGAGAAGAACGACTTGCTGTTCCAACCATTGGATCACGTCTCCACCAGAGAGCCCGAGAACCCGATGATGTCCGAAACACATCTTTTACTACTACTAATCCCATTGTAAGTTAACGATTTTTGTATAATTACACAAAGGGGTAGATCTTGTGAAACACAAGTAATAAATCTATTGAGGGACCGGCACAATCTCACACACACAAACATATGAACTTAGACTCAAGTAGCTCTGAAGATCATTTAAGTGACACAGAATTATTACCAGTCACACAACAAAACAAAAACCCTATTAAACTCTACCCAAGTAGGTTACAATTAATTACAATGGCTACAACCAATTTGCAAGAAATTGAAAATTTAACATGCATTATCCCACAATATGACGGGAATGTAAAAATTTTAAATAACGTTTAACAGCTGTGGACGATGTAATGCATCATTAAGCACAGTTTGTTGTGTTATCACAATTCCCAAAAAATTATCTATTTGGACTAATAAAACATAAACTTGTTTCAAAAGCCTCGCAGAAAATAAATTCACTAGTTGGGAGGATCTAAAATCACATCTCACAACAAATTTCACTGACAAAAGTACCCGGAAAACATTAATTTTAGAAATAATGGATTTAAGATTAAAAAATGATTCTGAATTTACATTAAAATTATAGAAATTCTCTAAATACAAAAATAAAATATTGTTAACAGAATATAGCCAGCCTCAGAAAAATGCTATTATTACAACCAGAAAGTAATAATAGCTAGATTTATAACACTTTTACCATTAACAATAAGAGGAGCATTTATTGTAAAAAAATCCTCAAACACTGGAATAATGTGAACAATTATTAAGTAATGAATTCAATATCAAACATCAATCACCACTTTTAAAATCAGTAGGACCAAGTCAAAATTCCTATATACCACCAAGAAAATTCCCTGGACAACAATTTCCTAGTAATCCTATACAATTGAAACATAGACCTTTACAATCAATACAACAATCATAACCACAATCTACACAAAATAGAAGTTTTGCAAGACAAAATGTTTATAACGGAATACAGACATGAAGAAATTTCAAACCAACACCAATGACACAACAAACGAGAATCACACAAACACAACCCATGCCGACACAAAATGTCAAATAAAATTATAAAATAGAATCCGATGAAATTTACCAAATAGACCCAGACATAGAAGAAGAATTTTATAACAAAACTGAAAACGAATATGAAAATAATGACTCTGAAGATATTTTTTTAGAAATAGGTCAAAAAAACACAAAGAACAATACGTAATATCATCTATCGTAAATGAATTACCCACCCTAACAAAAGGACCTTTTACAATACTATTTGACACAGGCTCATCAATAAATTTTATACACCCTAAATTAGTAGAAGAAAAAAATTGCAAACTTTACGACGAATTATTAACTTTTAAAACAGTAAATGGAAAATAAAAATGTACAAAATTTACAACAATATACCTAAACAAAAACCAATAAAATGCAATGTATATAATTTTCACAAAAATTATAATCTATTATTCGGAATAGAAGCATTTAAAACACTAAACATGCATTTAGATTTCACAAAAAACACAGTCAATATGGAAAATAAAACCTACGAATTAACAAAAATAAATAAAAACTTTTACAATGAAATAAATAATATAATAAACACATGAATACTCTTGAGAAACAAAAAGTAAACAATCTGATAATAATTATACAGACTATCAAGTACAAACATTAATGAACATAAAATAATTCTGGATGACGACACACCAATTTACACAAAAAAATTACAGACTTCCTCAAATTTATGAAAAAGACATTGGAGAACATATTCATAATTTATTACAAGAAAAAGTAATTCAAATATCTTATTTACCCTGGAGTTCTCCCATTTGGATAGTTCCTAAAAAACGAGATGCTTCTGGCAAAAGAAAAACTAGGTTAGTAATTGACTTGAAAATTAAATACAAAAACTAAAGATAATAAATACCCCATACCCAATATTGACACACTGCTAGACCATATAGGACATTCTAAATACTTTACTACACTAGACTTACACTCAGGATTCCACTAAATAACAATGAACAAAAAAGACAGAAAAAACGGCATTTTCAACACCTTCAGGCCATTATGAATTCACGCGAATGCCATTTGTACTAAAAAAAAGCCCCAGCGACATTCCAACGTATGATTAACATTGCGTTAGGAGAATTAGTAAATAAAGTATACCTGGACGACGTAATCATGTTTGGAGAAACTTTAGAACAGCATTTAGAAAATATTAAATTCGTTTTTGAAAAATTACTAAAAGCCAATCTAAAAGTACAAATAGACAAATCCGAATTCTTAAAAAGTTCAACAAAATATTTAGGATATATAATTACTCAAGACGGCTTAAAAACTGACGCCTCCAAAATAGAAACTATTAGAAATTTCAATATTCCGAAAACAAAGAAAGAAATTAAGCAATTCCTTGGAACCATAGGATGGTACAGAAAACTTATACCTAACTTCGCAAAAATTACTAAACCTTTTATACGATGTTTAAAAAATGGACAAATAATAGATATTTATAATGAAAATTACAGGAAATGTTTCAAAAAATGCAAATAAATATTAACCACTTCTCCAATATTACAATTCGCAAATTTTAACAAAAAATTTATATTAACAGACACTTCTGACTATGCATTAGGATCAGTACTATTACAAAAAAATAAAAACGGAAAACAAATGCCCATAGCATATTTCTCAAAAACATTTAATAGCGCGGAACAAAATTACAGCACAATAGAAAAAAAATTGTTAGCTATAATCCAATCCATAAAAAATTTCAGAACATATCTATACAGTAGAAAATTTGTCATAAAAACCGAGCATAAATCGTTAGTATGGTTATTTAATATGAAAAATCCAAATAAAAATTAATGAGATGGAAAATAGAACTTAATGAATACAATTTTGAAATAAATTATTTGCAAGGAAAAATGAACGTAATTGCAGATAATCTCTCTAGACAAAAACTAAAATCTCAAATAATAGAAAAAATTGGAGACTTAACTGAAACAAAAATTTTTGCACATTGTATTTCAAAAAATATTAAAATGTTCCAAGGATTAGCTAAACAAATTAATGAAATGTACAACAGTAAAGAATACTGTACCAAACAAGACATGGAAAACAAAAATATAATTATCCCAAATCAACACAATAAAACAATATTCCACCTAATCACAAAACTAGAACATAGTGACAAACCAAAAATAAAAAGTTTAGACAGACCATTAAAAGAATTAAGAGATTACGTAATACTGAATGAAAAAAATGAAATAAATCTACCCAAAATTGGATGTGGAAAAGACAAACTTGAATGGACTAAGGTAAAAGAAAAAATACTAAAAATATTTTAAGATTCAAATATACAAATAAACATATGGAGGGTTCAGAAGTCAATCAGTGTAAGTCATCAAAAGTAAAAAATGAGATAAAGAGGAGTTTGAGTAAAGGCTTATTGAAAATTTTACATAAAGAAATACAGAGAAATAGGCATTTATTATAATTAACAAACATCCAACTAAACAATCTAAGAAGTTACAAATCATTTTTAGTAATTAGTAATAAAACTATTAATTATTTTTGAAAAAAAAATGGACTTACGTCTTTTGTACACTGAATTATTTATATAATTTAGTAGCAACATATAAGATAAGTCTGTAATATACTATTGACAGATCTACTCAAAATTAGAAATAGGTACTCTTCATTTTAATCACAATAATTTTCATCACTTTCATCATTTTCACTGCCTTCTGCATTAGACTGCGAAGAAGTGCTCCGGGTTACTACTTTTGTACAACGAAGTTGTTTGTAATATTGATGATAATTTGGCGGAATAAATTTCAACAAATCCATCATGTGCCTTTTCTTGATCTCTTTTACTAATCTTAATTCAGGGTATAAGAGGTTCTGTGGTATACTTGATAACGGAATTGGCCTACCCCTACGGCCGGTCTTTCTTATATCAATTTCTTTAAACTCTACAAAATCCTGTAAAGTTTCTTTGTAAAAAATAGAATCAGGTTTATTTTTGCAATATCGGAACCATTTAATTTGCAACCAATTAACTTTATGTTTTTCTGTACTCAGCTTTCTATTTGTAATAACATCTTCTAAATTTTTTGTACTTAAAAAATCATTACTATTCATCTGCGTTACTTGAAAGGGCTTTGTTTTTTTGCATTTGTGACAATATCAATCCAATCACTTGGGCCATAAATAAATTTTTTCTTTTTTGCTTTAGATTCTATTACTCCAAAATCTGCATCATTAGGTAAATAACTATGGCCAGATGTGAGAAATTTGTGATCAATGTAGTTTGCTGTCATTTCCGGATCTTGAGCTAGTTTTAGTAAAGATAAACTTATCTTAATATTACGATTCTGGCCTGTACAACAGTCTGAATACATGATTATGTGAGAATGTGTGCTAGCATGTTTTTTAAAAAAAATTCACCGCACAAGATGCAATTTCTTGTGATCCTCTGGATCCTTGTGTCTCATCCCACATAAACATGTAACCAGTGTTGTCATTGAAACTGTGAAAGCCTAAATTATAAACGTACATATTGGTTTTATAATAAGCTACAGAACAGCTTAATTTGGGAAATGCCAATGCTTTCTCCAAATCGAATGTAAATACAAAAATATTTTCATTCGCTAATACTTTATCGCTATTCAAAGAACTTCTAGCTAACTCTGCTTTACGAAGATGAAGTTCTTTTTCACTTTCAGCAATCTTCTTTACGTCTTCGGTTTCTCCAAAATCAATTTTAAGTTGCAAAGAATCACATAATTGGCAGGTATCTTTTGATGGTGGTTTAAAATGCAAGTTAAAATTTTTAGAAAACACATGGTAGTACATCTTTTCCTTTACTGGTTCTTTACTTTCTTCAGTACATTTCTCAACATAAAGCATAAACATTTTGTGTATTGTTAAATTTGGTGTATCAGATCGTGTGTAATGACTTTTATACGATGTAAATGATCGAATATGTTGTATAACTTCTGATACATCTATTTTATTGCTAGGCGCTCTATGTCCTCTTGTATCAATAACAGAAGATACTTCTGAACTACGACAGCTTTTATACAAACGAGAATCACTCATTTGAAAAGTTTCCAGAAAAAATTTTTTACAAACTTGTATTGAAGCATCTGTGGTAGTTAAAAAATATTTGAGGGATTTGGATTTTGGATTTTTTGAAGAATTTCTTGGTCGACGTTGCTTCACACAACTATTCTAAATTAACCCACGTAAGTAAATATTTTGCTTAGTATTATCTTGTAGTTCATAAAAGGAGTTGAATATCAATTCCCGTTCTTCAGGATTCACAGATTGCATACACTTACGAGCACACTTACAATCCGTATTTTTGAATTTTTTTTCTGGAATCTTTCTTCCGCTTCTATTAACATACGATTCTCCTTTGTGTCTCTTAATGCTATTCTGAACTCTATTCTATTGACTTTCGTTGCGTTTTCTTTTACGGCCTATTTGAACTTGTTTTTCGAAAACTGGAGCAGTATCATCTGTCAATGCGGTTCCCGCTACAGTCGTTTGTTGAATTTCATCCTCAGATAATATATCATCTATAATAAATTATATACTCATTACTAAAGCATGAACTCAGTTTTAACAAATTCAAAAGTTAGGTTAAAAGATTAATATTTTTTTGTTTAATAGTTACGCACCTTCAGATGAGCTGTTTTCGGTTTCAGGTAAATATTCTGATTCGCTTTCAGAAAAATCAGCAAATTCTTCATCTTGTGCCATCGAAACGAGCATAAAAAGTATGTTCTCACACAACTGTCAAATGACTTGCTTGAAATGGCAGCTGAAAAAGTGACTTACTTGAAATGACAACTGAAAAACGAAACTAATCTTTCCGCGATCAATACAAGCAGTGCAATCTATTGAGAAATAGGATAACTTTTGACGTACTTGTTTTGGCAACTGAAAGTTTATTAAAATTTAACATGTTCCATGTGCGTAAGTCTTATTCTATAAAAGAGTGACTTACACTGATTGACTTCTGAACCCTCCATATACAGGGTGATTCTTGACCTATACGCATGAATGTGAGGAATGATAGTTTGTGATAGGTAATGACAGATAATGAAAAGAAAAAATTAGTAAAAGTTGTTTATTTACGGAGATAACGAATAAAGTTAGAAATTATTTTAATAGCAATAAACTAATAAAAAATTATTTAACTAGGGTGCTGCGTATTAGTATCATAGCAATTGTTGGAAGTTATTCCCTTCATTTTCGATGCACATTTGCGCGAATTATGAATCTTCCTATATTAAGTGTATATGGAAATGAATCATATATAATACGTATATTAGGAATAGTCATAGATGATAAACAGCTATATCAATATAAAGCTGCTGCACAATATAACTTGTATTATTCACTATTTTATCAAATATTGTTTAGAATATAAGAGTATAAATAGGATACTTTGTATTAATCATTATTCAGTTTTTTGTAAGCCTTATTGAAGTTAACTGCTATTGTATTATTTTGAATAAATATATTTTTTTCAAAATATTAAGCCGAAATAACATAATTGGCGCAGTCGGTAGGATGCCAAAAAGTCTTTAACGTTAGAACAAACAATCTATACACGTTTCACGACTTTGAATATTTTAATATTCATAATTGGTATCTACAACATTCACGGCTTAAACAGTAGCCCATCAGAGGTCTATTTAAAGGACCCATCTATAACGGACATCACAGAGAATCTTGCTGTTCGAAACATCGTTCACGATCTCCAGTCCTATTACTACAAGAAGTACATCGCTGCTGAGAAACACTCATACCAGGTCCACTTCTAAGACAACTTCAAGTTATCTCAACACTTGCTGCCAGGTATACCGAAGTTATTCTTCATCTCACCTGTACCAGAGGAACCCAGATAATCTACAAGCTACAAGAACTATTCCGTCGGAATGTACGAAAACATTATCATATCTTTACTATTATTGTAAGTACTTTTTAAGTCATATAATAGCTATATTTAAACAATCTGTCCAGTCAAGTGAGGACTATATCACAAGACAATCTGTCCAGTCAAGTGAGGACTATATCACAAGACAAATAATAAAATAAATTTTATACTTGTCCAGTCAAGTGAGGACTATATCACAAGACAATTAATAAAACTATTATAATTTTATGTCTGACACTCTATCTGATATCTTGGAAGAAGTGTCTGATGACATATTAGAAGGTATCGAAGATACTGAATATTTAAACACTCAAAATACAAATATTAAATTACTCTCTGATTTATTAAATAATTTATCAGTTGAACCACAACCAAATTTTTCAATCACCATGACTAACATCAGTCTTAATGACATTAAAACCTTATGTGAACCAATCCCTGTATATACAGGAGATATAAAGAACTTACATGCTTATATTAAAGAATGTGAAGATGTAAAACTAATATTAGAAACAAGTTACACTTTGACTAACATACAAAAAAATTTCGCATTCAGACTATTCAAATCAAAAATTCAAGGAAATGCACAGTCCATTATTTCAGAAAATAATTTTGAAGGTTGGGAAGAATTAAAAACTTATCTCACAAGCAATTTTGAGGATAGAATAAAACCTGAAACTTTATTATACAATATATTACATACAAAATTACAAGGAAATATATATAAAACTTTAAAAGATATTATGCAAAATTTTGGTAAATATAAAGGAAAAATAGAGACAAAATTCTGGCAAAACAAAAACAAAATTTTTATTAGACCATGTTCAAAAATTAGTAATACACCATTTCATTGAATTACTTCCAGTAAATAACAAAGGATCATTTATAAACGCAGATCCAAATACTCTTGAAGAATGTGAGTCTTTATTAAATAATGAATTTAATTATTTATTACATGTGTCACCCATGAAAACAGTAACAAATCAAAATTTCAAATTCATTCCACCTCCTGCAAAATTCCCAGGACAACAATTCCCAAGTGCTCCTATACAATTAAAAATGAAACCCACACAACCCATACAACCAACACAACAACTACCAAGTACACAGAACAGAAATAATTTTACAAGACAAAATATCTATAATGCAACACATACACATAAAAATTTTAAACCTCAACCAATGTCAATCCAAACAAGACAAACATTTTCCACACCTATGTCTACACAACAAATTAATAGACAAAATTATAATAACGAATTAGAAAATGAAAGCGAAATTGAAACCGATACAGAATTAGAACCATTAGAAATCAACGAAATTGAAGATGAAAATGAAAATTTTCTCGAACCTCAGGAAATAGAATTAAACACGTAATGACATCTAATATAGCAAGTATCCCTACTATAATACATAACGACTTCAAAATTTTAATAGATTCGGGATCAGATATAAATTTTATTAGTAATGAACTTGTGAAATCAAAAAATTTCAAAATTATTAATAAACCAGTAACATTTAGAACTGCAAAAGGAAAAGTGACCCTAAAAACTTTAGTAAAATTAAAATTAGGAAAACACATGAATTAATAACACTATTCTGGACTTCCATTGTCTATATTTCAATAAAGTTATTACACAACGTTTCGATTGTTGAAGTATCTACAATCGTCTTCAGGTGAATACTAACAAACTTAGAGACGATTGTAGATACTTCAACAATCGAAACGTTGTGTAATAACTTTATTGAAATATAGACAATGGAAGTCCAGAATAGTGTTATTAATTCAAACGAAACATTGTCTCCTTCATTCAAACAAACGTAGGAAAACACACATTTGATTTTTATATACATGACTTCCATGAAGAATGTAACGTATTATTTGGTATCAAAATATTAAAACAATTAGACGTAAAAATAGATTTTGCAAATGAAACTTTGGTTATGTTAAATAAACAATATAAATTTTGTCATCATACAATTGAAAATACAAATAATTTACAAATACGAGATTCACACCTAGACTTTTCTATTAAAACAAAATTGAACGATTTTATAAAAGAATATTCAGATCTTTTTCCAAAATCAGGCGAAAAACTCTCAGCTACAAACCTAATTAAACATGAAATTAAATTATCAGATGATACACCCGTATATATAAAAAATTATAGAATACCACAAGTTTATGAACAAGATATTGAAGAACATATTAATAAATTGTTAGAAGAAAAAGTAATTCGAAAATCTCATTCACCGTATAATTCACCTATTTGGATTGTACCCAAAAAAGCAGATGCTTCAGGAAAAAGAAAAACGAGACTTGTAATAGATTTTAGAAAATTAAATTCAAAAACTAAAAAAGATAAATATCCCCTTCCTAATATAGATACTTTGCTAGATAAAATCGGAACTCCAAAATATTTTTCTACCCTTGATTTACATAGTGGATTTCACCAGATAAAAATGAATGAACAAGACATAGAAAAAACTGCTTTTAATACACCATCCGGACATTATGAATTTGTCCGTATGCCTTTTGGTTTAGTAAATGCCCCTGCAACTTTTCAGCGTATGATAAACATTGCACTTGGAGATTTAGTTAATAAAATATGTTTAGTATATCTTGATGATATCATAATATTCGGAAATACAGTTGAAGAACATTTAGAAAATTTACGTGCAGTATTTGACAAATTACGTGCAGCAAATTTAAAAATTTAAATTGATAAGAGTGAATTTTTCAAAAATGAAGTAGAATATTTAGGCTTTATTATCTCAAACGAAGGTCTTAAACCAAATCCACAAAAAATAGAAGCAATACAAAACATTACCATCCCAAAAACATTAAAAGAAATTAGATCATTTCTAGGAAAATTATCATGGTATCGAAGATTCATACCAGATTTTTCAAAATTAACAAAACCTTTTACAGAAGTACAGAAAAAAGGAAAACAAATTGACATTACAAAACCAGAATATCAGACAGCATTTCACAAATGCAAAGAATTAATAACAAATCCACCAATTCTAACATTCCCAGATTTTAATAAGGAATTCATTCTAACTACTGATTCGTCAGACTATGCTATGGGTGCAGTATTGTCCCAAGTAATTGATAACATAGAAAAACCAATTGCCTATGCAAGTAAAACTTTCAACACATCGGAAATAAATTATAGTACAACGGAAAAAGAACTAAAAAGTATAGTTTGGGCAGTAAATAATTTCAGGACACACCTATATGGACGAAAATTTAAAATACGTACAGATCACAAACCACTCACATGGTTATTTACGATGAAAAATGCTAACCAAAAATTAATGCGTTGGAAAATAGAACTTTCAGAATATAATTTTGACATAGAATACATACCCTGTAAAACAAATAAAATAGCTGACTTTCTTTCTCGTATACGTGATAAATATAGAATTATAAAAAAACAAGGCAACATATTAAACACCAATATATTCGCACATTGTATTTCAAAAGATAAACACTTTGGAAAAGGCTTAGCTAAAGAAATTAATGAACTTTTTGATAGTAAAAATTTTTGCCTAAAACAAAATGAAGGTCTCAGAAATATAATCATACAAGACATACCAGATAAAAAAATATTTCATTTGATTTCTAAAGAAAATTATAAAGAAAACTGTAATATAAAAATGTTTAAAAAAATGATTTACGAGATTATTGCATAAAAAACGAAATTTACGAAATTAATATTTTAAAACTTTCATGCGGATTAGATAAGCTAGATTATTCCAAATTAAAAGAATATATAAATAACATATTTTCAGACACAGAAATTAAAATTAATATCATAATATTACCTGAACAATTCAATCAAGAAACACTAAGTAATAATGCGACAAATTCTACTGTACATAGTAGTAATGAAAATCCAGTAAATGGCATAAAATATAAAGAAGAGAGAATAAATATAGCAGATAATCAACTCTTATTCAAATACGGAGAACAATATGAAATTAATATAGAAAGAATTCCATTTCAAAGATCAAAACAACGTTTAAACATATCAATAACACGTGAAAATACGAATGATGATATATTAAATTTTTTGAAATCATATATTCAACCAAAAATAAAATATCTTGCAATATTCGATCAAGAACTTGACAAATTAACTTCAGAAATAATTAAAAACAATTTTGAAACAAATACCATAAACATTATAGCTGTAAACAAAATGGTAAAGGATATAACAGACGAAAATGAGCAATTAGAAACGATTTCAAATTTTCATAACGGCTTTACAAATCACCGAGGTATTCTAGCGACTATTAGAGAACTTAAAGAAAATTGCTATTGGCCTAATATGATAAATGATATACAAAATTACATTAATAATTGTGAAATATGTAAAACAAACAAATATCTTCGACAAACAATTGAAACACTAGATAATCTTACTCCTACTCCAAAAAGACCTTTTGAAATTATAAATTTAGATACATTGTCTCTTAATACACAAAAATACTTATCTTTATTTGATCAATTTTCTAAATATGGAATACTCTATAAATTTTCAGTATTTAACTCATTAGAAGTAGTAAAAATATTAAAAGAACAATTTTTATGGTTCCCACTACCAAAACAAATTATTGTAGATAAAGGCACTGAATTCGATAACGTAAATCTAAAAGAATATTGTAAATTACATAACATAAAATTACACATAAATTGTACTGATAATCCTAAAAGTAATGCCGCCGAAAGATTTCATAATAATATTATAGAACACCTAAGAATAATAAATAATAAGGACAACCGTAATAAAACTTTAGATAACATGATACAGCAAGCCATAATAGCATATAATAATACAAAACAATCTATTACACAATTATCTCCAATGGAAATAATATACGGAAAAGACAGAAATAATATATACCCAAAAGAAATTAGAACAAATTCAAAATTATTAGAAGATCATGCAAAAAACCTCAGGGAAAATCAAAATCTAGTAAAAATTAGAATACAAAAAGAAAAAGACAAACGCTATAAAGAAAATGTTAATCCTTTAGAAATTCCGAAACAAATCTATGTAAAAGAAACTAATAGACGTATTCAAAAATATAAGAAACCAATGTATAAAAAAGCGAAAGTTATAAAATATAATCCACAACTTGGAACGATAAAATGTTTAAAGAAACAAAAGAAAAAAGCAAGTAATGAGACATTTAATAGAATACAAAAGATAAGATTGAACAAAATTAAAATATAATATATTGTTACAGATTACCATCCATAATCGCAGATACACATTTGGAAGAAATAAAGAATAACAATGGAATAAACCTAATAAATCTCGGTAAAGCAAAAATTTATGAAAAAGAAATTTATATACATTATGTCTATGACCTCGATAAAATCACAGATGCATTCCAAATTATTGAACAACAAAGACAAAACTTATTAATAAAAATCAATGACATTAACAATAAACGTTATAACAATGAACTCGCTATTAGTCTACAAAATTTAAATAACCAATATGACAATTTAAATGAAAGAATTAATATCCTCTTTCCTAAACGACAAAAACGCGGATTAATAAATGGTCTTGGATCAATTATTAAACAAATTACGGGAAATTTAGATAACTCGGACAAGGAAAAATATGATAACATTATAAATTCTTTTCAGAATAATCAAGTAATACTTGAAGAAAATCTCAAAAATTCGGTATATTTTATGAAAAATGCAACTAAACATTATAATGAACAATTCGATATTATCTTCAAAAATCAAGAAATATTAAAGAGTAGAATTCTTAATTTGCAATCACTATTGAAAGAACAAATTACGTGGCCAAATGTTTTAGTAGCTTTAAATACCATAGACTTAATAAAAACAAATCTTTCAGAACTCAGTGATATTCTAAATCTTATAGAAATCACGCTTTCCTTTTGTAGTCTCAATGTCTTTCACATATCCCTTTTAGAAAATGAAAATATAATATCATTAAAGAAAATTATTCAAAATGAAAATAAAATTGACGAAGAAAAATATACAAACTATCTAAATCTCATACATAGTTACTGTTCGGTAAAAGATCATAAGTTGCAATATTTAATCATTATTCCAAAATATTCCGTAGAAACATTTCACACAGTACAAATAACACCAATTCCTTTTTTCCAAGAAAATGAGTTACTGTCACTTAATATTAACAAACAAATACTATTACAAATGAATCAAAATTATTACTCTTGTGAAAATAACAAAATTATTAACAATATGATTTATTGTAAGCCAAATTATAACAAAATAAATCCTTGTACCGAAACACTCCTTTCTGAACACAAAAATACACACTGTGATTATAGACGACTTGCACAAAATAATGACTTTGTAACAATTGAAAATTCAAATATTATATATCTTATCCAAGTTAATAATGCCAAACAAGAATTAATTTGTAAAGATAAATCTTTCATGATAGATAAAAGAGGTATATATAAAGTACATAATAATTTATGTTCTTTAAATAATAAACACTTTGAAAGTACACTCAGAGGTAAAGAAATAAATCTGTCTTTAGATATTCAAACACCAACTATTGAGAATACGAATATAAAATTAAAACATTTAAATATTCATGAACTCACAATTCCAAAATTAAAGGAACTTGTTGAAATAAAGGAAGACTCTCGTCATCTCTTTATAATATATTTAATTATAATTTTTATTATTATATGTATCTTATATGTTATTGTAAAGAAAAATATTGCAATAATTATTAATAAAATATTTAAATATAACCAGTCAAATAATACTTCTGTGAATGAAATTTTAGAGTCAAATAATGCCGAAATATAGAAAATATTGCAAACTTTCTCTAAATCTAGTATATCATTACATGTCACATATACACTTTAATCTCCAGGGGAGGAATTATGAATCTTCCTATATTAAGTGTATATGGAAATGAATCATATATAATACGTATATTAGGAATAGTCATAGATGATAAACAGCTGTATCAATATAAAGCAGCTGCACAATATAACTTGTATTATTCACTATTTTATCAAATATTGTTTAGAATATAAGAGTATAAATAGGATACTTTGTATTAATCATTATTCAGTTTTTTGTAAGCCTTATTGAAGTTAACTGCTATTGTATTATTTTGAATAAATATATTTTTTTCAAAATATTAAGCCGAAATAACATAATTCGCGCGACGAATCCATGATGTACCACACGCAAGGCAAAGACCAGCCTGTTGCCGAATTGTCTCGGCGGCAACATTTATGCGATGTTGCAATTCTTCCACGGTATTAACTTCGGTGTCATACACTAAACTTTTCAAGTGTCCCCATAAATAAAAATCTGATGTGGCCAACACAAAACCTCCCGCTATTTAATTTTAAATTAATTTAAATACATACTTACGGATTTACTAACGCTGCAAACGGTTCCATTGCATAAAACTATTGCTTTATTTACTATTTTCTTTTTAAAATGTCACTATTATTAATTTGAAGTGATTAATTTTTTGACAGTGACATTTAATGTCAGTTACATTCATTTGAAATATGAACTGTGGAACAAAGGAATTGTGTTTTTCTTAGGCTTCGGGACTTGTAAAAAAAATTATTTTTAAATTTATCTGTAAAATATATAGAAAAAGTATTAATGTATTCCTGTAGAAAATTCAATAATCTTTAATTTTCATAACGACAAAATGCGAAAAAATGGCATTTAATGGTATTTTTTGAAGAAAAACCATTATGAGCTTCAGGTAAAGTGCCATTTCCGGTTATCCGATTTACACCAAAATCTAATGGCTTCTTTTCTTATTAGAATAGGATAGAAATACAAGATTTCAGAATTTTCTGAATGATAGTATTTGAGTTAGAGTGAAGACAAAATCCCTACACATACACACACACATACATACATACATACATACATACATACACACACACACACACACATACACACACACATACACACATACAGACATCATCGTGAAAATGTTAAATTTGGATTCTAGGGACCTTAAAACGTGGTCATTTACTAAAATCTCGATAAGTGATTTTTAGCACGATCCCTATACCTCCCTTACCAAGGGTAGCGGGAGGTAAAAATCAAGGGGATTTAGATTGGGCAACCTGGGGGGGCCAAACAACTGCACCACCCCGACCTATCGACCTTCCTGCAAAGACATTATTTAAATGTTGTCGCACTTGCAGTGCAAAATGTGATGGTGCACCATTGTGAAGAAATCACATTTGCTGTCGAACATTGGGATCAACTTCTTCGAGGAGTACTGGTAAAGTGTCACGTAAAAATTCTATTTAAACGATCTGGCAGTACAAAAGGTCCAATAAGTAGTCCTTTCACAATTACGGCCCACATATTTACTGAAAATCGTTGTTGAAAGTTTGTTCGTCGAATGACATGTGGATTTTCTGTTGCCCAAAAATGCTATGACAGTAATGCACAGCACCCTAGTTAATTAATTTTTTATTAGTTTATTGCTACAAAAATAATTTCAAACTTTATTCGTTATCTCCGTAAATAAACAACTTTTACTAATTTTTTTTTTTTTCATTATCTGTCATTACCTATCACAAACTATCATTCCTCACATTTATACGTATAGATCAAGAATCACCCTGTATACATTACCAGAAAATAATAATTTAGAATCAGAAAATTCAGATTCCGATAGTTATAGAAACACGGTACACTCAGATCAAGGAAATTTAGTAAACGGCCTTAAATTTGTAGAAAATAGATCAAATATTGCAGACAATCAATTAATAATGACTACCCATAATTTAGAGACAGATATAGAAAAAAAAAAATATTCAAACCAAAAATCACTAAGGATAATAGGTAAATTCAACAAAAATAAACTTCAAGAAGAAGTAATAAACTTCATTAAAAATTATATAGTTCCAAAAATAAAATATTATGCAATATTCGGAGAAAAATTAAATCTAACCTTTTCAAAATACTCCAAGAAAATTTTGAATGCAATACAATAAATATAATAGCCTGTAATAAACTAGTAGACAACATAGAAAATACTGATGAACAACTAGAAATTATTCACAAATTTCAAAATGGACTTACAAACCGTAGGGGAATAATAGTAACAATTAACTCACTAAAAGAAAAATATTTCTGGCCGAACATGATAAAAGACATTACTAAATATAACAATCAATGTGAAACTTGTAAACTAAATAAATACGATAGAAAACCTATAATTGCTATAGACAATTTAACCGCAACACCTACAATACCATTTGAAATAATAAATATTGACACAATATCTCTAAACAAACAAAATTTCATAACCATATTCGATCAATTTTCCAAACATGCATAAATATGCCATCTACCAGAGAAAAATGCGAGAAATATTTTAAATCATTTAATTAAATACTTTCAAACATTTATTCAAAGTATATAATATAGACATTCATGTAATATGCTTACTTACTTACTTACTTACTTACTTACTTACTTACTTACTTACTTACTTACTTACTTACTTACTAACTTATTTACTTACTTTACTTACTTACTTATTTACTTACTTACTTACCTACTTACTTAATTACTTACTTACTTACTTTACTTACTTACTTACTTTACTTACTTACTTACTTACTTATTTATTTATTTATTTATTTATTTGCATATTTATGAGTTGTATGTCTTTGTTGTACATGTCTTCGTATATTACAATATATGTATTTAAACTTCACCATTCTTTTTTGTTGTTATCACCTCCACTAAGCTATCCAAAACAAGCTCCTTTTGTACCGCCATACCCTGGCGCCCGCGTATCCGTTTATTCCCGGACTAAGAAGCAATGACGTCACCCACCCCCGAGCAGCTGGCTGCGGGGGTGGCGTCAAAAATATAAGGAAGAAAATGTGTTCCAAAGATTTTACGTTGAAATCTAGCGAATGAATGAACTGTTTTTCATAAAATTAAAAACTAAAATGGAGTTTTGAGGTAAAGACAAGAGTCATACTTGAGTGCATACCTAATTGGGTAACTAAGATTATCTTCTTGTGTCAATAATTTTATATGAGAATTGTAAATTTTATGGTTGTTAATAAACATATGTTGTGCTACACTAGATTAATCAGGATTACCGCTTTTTGAATGATAAAAATGTTCTTTAAACCCACTATCAATGTCTTTTATTAGTTAGTTTGATATAAACTTTGTTACAATCTTTAGTGAATTTTATAAACACCGGATTTTTTTATTATTATCTATTTTATCTTGAGGGTTACCTAATAATGATTTAATAGTGTCATTTGATTTATAAGTTACCGTTAAATTTTGATTTTTATATTTTGTTTAAACCTTTGTTGGCATTATCAAATGGTAATGTTATATATTTATTATTTTTTACCTTCCGCTACCCTAGGTAAGAGAGGTATATTGATCTTCTAAAAATCGCATATTTTAAAAGTAATTAAATCACGAAGGTTAACTGAATGTTTAATGTGGTACATAAATGAAGTAATCGAGTGAGATTTCAAATCACGTGGCAGAATATTATGCAACATAGGTGCTAGATAAGAAAATGAACACTTAAATTTTGCTTTTTCAAAAGATGGTACAACGTACGCAAACCGTAGTCATAATGCTTGAAGTTTAATTTATTGAATAAGTAAGATGGAATCCCTGAAAGCTTGATTTTATAGACTAGGCTCAAGTAAAATTTCTTGACATTCATATTAGCTAAAGTTCTATAGTTCTACACCATTAAATGCCCGCTACCCTTGGTAAGGGTAGCGGTAATTTGATTTATAAGTTACCGTTAAAATTCGATTTTTATTATTTTGTTTAAACCTTTGGTGGTATTATCAAATGGTAATGTTATATATTTATTATTTTTTACCTCCCGTTATCCTAGGTAAGGTAGGTATATTGATCTGCTAAAAATCGCAGATAGAGATTTTAGTGAATAAGCACGTTTTGATGTCCATAGAATCCGATTTTAACATTTTTACAATTATGTCTGTAGGTATGTATGTGTATGTATGTGTGTGTGTATGTGTGTGTGTATGTGTGTGGATCGTGTGGACGCGATTACTCAAATACTATCAATCAGAATATTTTGAAATTTTGTATACCCACTCTATACTAATGTAGGAAGAGCTCATAAATTTTTAGTGTATATCGGATAACCGGAAGTATCATTTATATAAGCTTGTAACAGTTTTTCTTGTAAAAAATTGATTGAATATAATTATTTAGGAACTTTTTACTAATTAAAATTGAATATAATGGTACAATCTTCAATGAAGTCATGCACGACTTTTTTATAATTTTAATCGATAGAGTAGTGAAAAATAATTAACCCGTATTTTTAATTCTTCCTCAAATCGAACTTTAATCATGAAAAAATTGTAACTGAAAATGACATTTTTAAAAATAGGGGTGCTGGACCCCCGATTCGTCCCTTGTCCAATGACGTAACAGAGTGAGAGGAACGACCATTTTGATTTTCACTGTTTTTAAACGTCAATGAGACATTTAAAGATAACTTGAAATTTATGAAAGTAAACATGTCAATGAAAAGTTGTTTCGTGCCAAAATAAAGAATAAAATAATATTCTGCAATATATTCAGTGTCTCACATGCGTTTATAACCTTCTAGCGTTTAATCTCAAATGTAAATAAGTTCACGCCAAATGAATATTATATTTATAAAAGTGAACAGAACGATATTATATTAATATATTATAGCATATTTATATATATATATAACTTGGTTCGGAACGTTGTGACGACGCAACATGGCTGGTTTTTGCAACTTTTTAAAAATATCGTACTTTAAAACGATTTTATACAACAAAAAATCTGATGTGGACACCACATGACTTCCTTGTACGTGTGTTAAACTATACCTACATATTTTGTTAATAATTACAATATGTATTATAACAGACTTCCGGTTATACCACTTTAAAAAAAAATTATTTTGTTTTTTCCATTGATATAAAAGTCTTATATATCAAATTTGAAAAGTTTTGGATATTTTGATATAGTTTTTCATTAAACTCTATTATAAGCTTCAAGCAAAGTACAACTTCCGGTTAGACCATTTTAACCAAAATCTAATATGTTATTCCCATTGATATAAAAGTCTTATGTACCAAATTTGAGAAGTTTTGGATTATATTTAATATAGTTTTTCATAAAAATAAGCTTCAAGTAAAGTACCACATCCGGATAGACCATTTTAATCAAAATCTATTATGTTATTTCCATTGATATAAAAGTCTTATATACCAAATTTCAACAGTTTTGGATTGTATTTTAATGTAGTTTTTTATTAAAATTTAGCTAACGAACTGAAGTTGTTTGGGTCGAAATCTACATTACATCTGCGTTCCACGGGCGATTCTCATCGTACTGAACACAATTCGATGATGGTATCGCTCACTATATCTGGCATAAACGAAGGTTCTAAACGTTACGAATTAAGAAAAGTACATAATGTAAAAAAATTAGGTCTAGCAAAACAGAGTTTACATTTTAATGAGTTAGCAAAACGATATAATTATTTACGTGATATATCTGCAATGTCGTATGAAAATGAAGCTCCTAAAATTTTGATTGGACTAAATAATTGGGGACTTGCATTAGAACGTGAAGTAAGAATTAGGAACAATTCAGATGGACCAATAGCTTCCAGATGTTTGTTGGGATGGTCCATATATGCTAGTAATAAAAACAGTAGTCCATATGTCAACTTCTATGACAACTCTGAATGTATTTATCATATAGAAAATGATGACGAACTTAATCAAATGGTTAAACGTTATTTTTTCATCGACAACTTAGGAGTTCAGGTACCACCCGACAAAGTCACCTCAAAGGTAGAAAAACGTGCTCTAAGAATAATGAAAGAAACTGTTAAACGAACAAATGATGGTTACGAAATTGGTCTATTATGGAAGAACGATGAAGTAAATTTTCCAGACAATAAGTCAATGGCTCTCAAACGGCTCTCAAACGATTATACATTCTAGAAGCAAGATTCAGACGAGAACCTATCCTTGCTGTAGAAATGAGAAGTCAAATGGAAGATTATTTGAAGAAAGGCTACGCACGTATACTGACGCTAAAGGAAATTACGTTTCCGAACCCACGACGATGGTATTTACCAGTATTTTCTACACTAAATCCAAACAAACCTGGTAAAGTTAGAATAGTATTCGATGCAAAGGCAAGAGAAAATGGCGTCTCATTAAATTCGGAATTACTTAAAGGACCAACTCAGTTCTCTACATTACTCGAAGTAATTTTACGATTCAGACAACGAAAAATAGCGGTCACTGGCGACATCAGAGAAATGTTTCACCAGGTTAAAATTCGATAAAAAGATCAATCAGCACAACGTTTCCTGTGGCGAAATAATGAGACAGAAGAACCGTCAGTGTATGTACTTCAAGTTATGACATTCGGAGCAACATAATCTCCCAGTTGCGCACAATTTGTAAAAAACTTAAATGCAAAGCAATTTGAAGAAAATCATAGAAGAGCAGTAGAGGCCATTGTTGCAAATCACTATATAGATGACTTGTTAGACTGCACAGACACAACTGAAGAAGCGATCGACCTAGCCAAAACTGTACAAGAAATACACAAGAAAGCTAATTTTGAAATTCGTAAATGGAAATCAAATAGCCACATTGTAACGTATTTTTCGTATACGTGTAAGAATGTTGGCGTTTGGTTGCTCGGGCGCCAACGGTTCGGTAGCTGCTTTGGAGACAAGGTTCAAATAGTGAAAGAAAACAATTGCGTTGGTAGAAAGGCTGGTTTATTGTTCCAATTTCGAGTACAAGAGGTCCTATGGCTAGACGTTCCAAGTGAATTTGTATTTAAGACGGAAACGGGGTATTCGGAAAAGACGACGCTTGGCGTCGCGTCGGCTGGATAGCGGAAAGTTGACCGGATACGGTGGGGTTTACGAAGCCCTGAAGTACGAAGTCCAACGGTGTTGTTATCCGGAAAAAGACGCTCGGCGTCGCGGTGTCGGCGAGGTAGGATGTCTCAGAATAGTGTAGAGTTGCTTTACCGGTGACTAGGATTTCGAAAATGGCGTTATCTCAAAAACGACGCCCGGCGTCGCGGCGCCGATACTGCGGGATTTTGTAAATACGGTGATGTGGACGCGTTTCCCGGTACGTAGATGTGAAAGGAGGCTCATTTACAAAACGACGCCCGGCGTCGCGGCGTCGATGCGTCAGAACGCTTGCCGGCGGTGAGGTAAACTTGTTCGTCGAAGTGCTAAGGCGGTTGGTCTCGCAACGGGCCACTGCAAGCGACGATGCTCGCGAAACAAACGGCGGCGGCTTCACCGTGGTGACCCTGTTGTTGCTCAGGTGCGTCTCCCAAAGACGCTAACGGTCTACACGCTACCAGTGTTACGATGTTTGACGCTCTGAGTCACGCAACGAGCCACGACGATGGGCAAAAACAATAAAACAAACTCGCGGGGAGCTCACGGCGGGAGATCAAAAAAAAAAAAAAAAAACACGGTTTCTCACCTGGAGATTTCTGCGGGTCCGGCTGAAGACTTTGGAGTCGAAATCTGCATCGGAAGAATACTATCTTCGCATCTCGGCGACGCGCTTTTTATAGCCGGAGGCTGGCTATTCAGGCTTTAGCTTGTTTTGCGAATGTTCGAGAATCAAAAGAGCATGTGGGATTTTAACTAAAATTTGGAATAAAATGGAACGCGGACTTCTAGTTGAGATATTACGCTCGTACTTAATGTAAACGATGTACCTTATGTCCGGCATAGCAAAGAAAAGTTTTCAGCGTCGCGTGAAAAAGGAGAGCGCGGAAAAAGCGGTTTGAACTAATATTCTTGTGACAGATCACATCGTCACAACATGGTATTAAAAGCTCTTGATAGTCAAGAAAATATTCCTTCTAAAATGAGCATGAATATCGACCCTGAAGATGAAGTTGAGAAGGTGTTAGGAACGTGGTGGTGCTACGTTTATGACGAATTTACTTACTCTCTTAAGTACAATAAAGGAAACAAAGACGTCATACAAGGCAAGAAAACACCAACGTCAGTATACGATCCTCTGAGGCTTATCGCTCATTTCACTAGTTATCGTAAAGTCCTCCTACAAGATGGTTGGAGAACAGGTGCTGACCTGGACGAAGAAATAGACGATTCCTGTAATGAACGATGGAACCAATGGTTACAGGTTTTACCTCAAGTGGAAAATTTACGAATTCCCCGATGTTACTTGAAGTCCTTTAATAACTGGGAACGACTCAATGTACAGCTATATATATTTGTCGACACCATCAAGGAATGTAGTTCTGCAGTAACATATTTACATCTGCATCATGTAAACTTAAACGTCATAGAATGTCGATTAATAGGTTCAAAAACATGTGTAGCACCGCTAAAATTATTATCTATACCACGTCTTGAGCTAACAGCTGCACTTAATGGGCACTAGATTCAGTAAAACAATTTTAACATCATTGTCAATCAATATTCATAGTACAACGTACTGGTCTGACTCAAAAACTGTTCTTAGTTGGATTCGAGCAGATACTATGAAAATCAAAGGACAATTCGTTGCATTTCGTATATCTGAAATTCAGGAAGCAACAGATTTAGTAAATTGGCGTTATGTTCCTTCAAAAATAAACGCCGCTGACGATGCAACTAAATGGCATATAAACTTGAAGATTCAAATAGACTGTCGTTGGTTTAATGGACCCGAATTTCTTTATAAATCTGAAGAACAATGGCACTAAGACATAACATTAAATTACAAAACTAATGAGAAAATGGTAAATTGTACCCAAGAAGTCACAAGACCGATTGTAGAATTTGGAAGATTCTCAAATTATTCACGCTTATTAAGAGCCGTTGCCTACGTCCATACGTATTTTGAAAATTTGAAGACATGCGTGAAAAAACAACCACCAGTAACAAACAAAATTTCTTCTGAAGATCTGCAGAAGGCTGAACGGACTATCTTCAAGATCGCTCAAGCAGAATATTACAAAAGAGAAATTGAAATTCTGAAAAAAGAAAATACAAAAATTGTTCTCCGCTCTAGTATCATTTACAAATTATCACCCTATATAGACGAATTTGGGATTTTAAGAACGAAAGGTAGAATCGATGCAGCAAAATGCGTTCCCTATGAAACGAAACGACCTATTATTTTACATCCGGCAAGTAAGGTAACAAAGCTGATAATAGAAAATTATCACCGAAAATATCTGCATATATATCATGAAACAGTGATAAATGAATTAAGGCAGAAATTTATGATTTCAAGTTGTCGCCTACTACGGAATATTCGCTTAAACTGTCCAAGATGTATTTATTTAAACGCAAGACCTCAGCCACCGCAAATGTTCCCGCTTCCGTATGCAAGATTAGCAGCATATACACATCCATTTACATAAGTGGATATAGACTGCATTGGTCCATTTGAAGTAATTGTAAGGAAACTTGAAAAACGTTGGATATGTTTGTTTACTTGCTTAACAGTAAGGGCCATACATCGTGAAATTCTGCATGGGATGGATGCCGAATCATTTATCTTAGCTTTCCGAAATTTTACCCAACGACGCGGAGAACCTAAAGAAGTATATACCGATAATGGAAATAACTTTGTGGGCGGAGAACGAATTCTAAGAGAAGCATTAAAAGAAATCAGCTTGAATCAAATTATAGCAAAAACCTTTGAAAGTCCTAAAATGAAATGGCATTTCAATCCTCCGGAAAGCCATCACGTGGGAGGGAGTTGGGAGAGACTGGTAAAATCCGTAAAACAAACATTTTACGCAGCAATATCAACGAGAAATTCTACTGATCCACTCTTCTTTAGTTACGTAGTAGAAGTTGAAAATATTATAAATACTAGGCCCTTGACATATCTGCATTTGGATAGCGAAGAAGAAGAGGAGCTAACGCCCAATCACTTCATCAGAGGTACATCTGGTGGTTCAAAACCAATAGGTATTTTCGATGATAACGTGAAAGTAATGAAATCAAACTGGAAGATGTGAGTGTGTGAAAAATGGAATCAAGTTGTCTATAATAAAATTGAAATCAAGTTGTCTATAATTAAATTGTAAAAATCGAGTCATTTTTGGAATACAAGAAAAAACGAATATATATGTCAAAGTGTAAAAAGGTATAAGTCAAAGTGTAAAAACGATTAATATTCCAAAAACAAGTTAAATAAATAAATATATCTAAGTAAGTCTGTTTCTCTTTGCTGTCTAAAACGTTTCTTACACTATCCTTCTTCGATTTACACAGAAAAAAAGGTGCATTTTTTTTTTTTTTTTTTATGACATTCTACGATAATAACATTTAGTAAATAACTCGAAATAACTTTAAATATGAATATATAATGTAATAGCATATATCATCTTGCCTATGCGTCAAACAAAAACATAATTTTAGTAACAATTTTGACATATTTAAGCAAATGTCACTGTCAGGGGGCAATTACATTAAAATTAATAATGGAAACGTGTTAAGGAGAAAATAATAGTAAAATATTTAATTCTAATAATTAAAGTGTGAAAAAATAATATATTTTCCATCATACATTATTATTAGATGTACAGAATGATCTGATTTAAATTTGCTATTTTTGCAGCACTATAAATTAATATTAATTTACAACTATACATTTACGAAATGGATAATGTACGGCAAAAAAAATACAAAGATTTTTATCACCTGGAAGTTGATGCTGATTTTTATAAGAATGTTTGTGTGCTTTTTCCTAAAAGCCTGTTATAATAAGATCCAAAACTTCTCAAATTTGGTATTTAAAACTCATATATAATTTGAAACAACTTATTAGATTTTAACAATATATGATAAATCGGATGTACTACTTAATTTGGGGCTCTAACAGATTTTTGAGGAAAAACAATAAAACAATCCAAAATTTCGTATTACAGACTTTTCTATTTATTGGACAATAAATTAGATTTTATTTACAAACGATCAACCGGAAGTGATACTTTACTTACAGCTCACTGCTATTTTAAACATGGAATTGGCGGGAGGTCTTGTGCTGGCCGCATCAGATTTGTTTATTATTAGTTGGCCTTAAAGTTATTATATCTAATACGGATTGATGATTTTTAAATTCATGGACTGGTTTATCGACAGTTTTAACCGGGAATTCATTATATTTGGCTATTTCTTTAATATATTTCAACTCATTTTCAAAACGTGTTTTATTTAACGGAAATTTGGTCAGTCTATTAATTAAAAAATTAAACACTGCTAATTTATGTTGCCAAAAATGATTCGAGTCAGCTGTTATAAAACGATTAGAATTCGTAGGTTTCCTATATATGTCAAATTCTAATTTAGTTTTGTTTCTAATAACCAGTGTGTCCAAAAATGGTAATTGTTTATTGGTGTCTTTTTCAATCGTAAATTTAGTTGAAGGAAAAACTGAATTTAGTCTGGCTAAAAAGTTATCTAAATCGCAAGTTTCAGTATTAATAATGGCGAAAATACCATCAACATATCGAATCCAAACTCTTGAAAAATCTTTATTATTTTTCTTAAATTTAATTTCGAAGTGACTCATGAATAAGTTAGCCAAAAATGATGATAAACTATTGCCCATAACTGTACCTTCTTTTTGATGATAAAATTTATTGATTATTTGAAAATAATTTTGGTTCATACAAAGTTCAGTTAGTTTTAAATAAAAAAATTAAATATTCTAAAGTTTGTGGAATAGGTACACTTGGAAATAAGGAGCTGACATCAAAAGAAACCAATAATTCGTTTTTAAATATAGTAATGTCTTTAATTTTGTCAATAAATTTTCAACAGAAAAATTTTGCGATTCATTAGGAAGATTACTAAATTCTTTATTTAACTATTTTGAAAGCAAATAATTTGGAGAATTTATACTCGAAACTATTGGTCCTACTGAATTATCGTGTTTATGAATTTAAAAATTTTTACAGTATAAGAATGTCATAAATATATCTAGAAGATTCTTAACTTGTTCTTTGTCCTGATGAAGCTCCAAATGGGGGCGAAACGTTAGCTGTAGAATAAAATTATTATCACTGACTGAAATCCTGAGTACATCTTTACTTTCATCCTTAGCACAGTCGTTTACTACTACTTCATTTAAAATTAATGTTTCAAATCTAGCGGTTCAAAAATGTATTCTATGCCAAAAATTCATAAACACGGTAATTCAGTACGATCATTAATTTTAAAATTTATGTTTTTCGTAATTAAATTTAGACAATCTTTAAGAGTATTTTTAAAGACCTTCATCATTTTAAGTAGTGGATTTTTATTAATTTGTATGTAAGGGCCATTGTTTACTAATTTATTTGCTCTGTCAAAATATTCCGATTTATTTAAAATAACAATTTTATTTCCTTTATACGCTTTTAAATAAAATACGTCACGTTTTCTAAGATTATTTATAATTTTAAGTTCATTGTTATTGGGTTTGTTTTTGAAATGGTTTAAAGAATTAGATATTTGAATTTTACAGGCGTAATACTAGTTTCAATGTTAGCTATTATATCATCTACCGATGTGTGTAATTATTATGGAAGTATTTTAAACCTTTATTTAACAAGATAAGTTCATCTGTATTGAATGATTCCGACGATTGATTAACAACGATGTTTTCATTAATAATAGCGTAATTTTCTGTATTTTTGGGTATTAACTGTTTTAATTTTTATTTTATTTATAAATTTATGATTAATTACTTCATACATATTGTTTCCGAAAACCGACCATTCATTAAATTCAAAATTATTTAAGTGTTTAGTTACTTTAAGATGTACCTAATTCAAAAGCTTTAATTTCTAATTTTCTTCTATTAGCGTAATGATTTTTAATTTCAGATTCTAGCCATTTATTTTTAGCGACTTTTATTATATTTTCGGAATTTTTGCAATTATTGGAAACAAAATGTCCGCACTTATCAATTTAATCTTAGTTTTAAGTTTAAAGTAATTATTTATCTCAGTTGACCGAAAAGTCATCTTAATAATTGAAAACTAAAATGGAGTCTTAAGGTAAAGTTATAACTAAAGAAAAAACCTCTTAACTTTAACAATATTTTTAAAAACTATATATATATATACAGGGTGTTCATTTTAAATAGGCCACCATTGCTATCTCGAGAACTCTAAGAGCTACAAAAACGGTTAAATGAGCAAACAATTTCTATTATACAAGAAAAATTTAGGGAACAGAAAAAAAATTTTTTCGACCAGTGGTTCTCAAAATACGGTACTCAACTTTTTTATTTTAAATGTGAATATATTTATTTTATTTGCTTATTCGATAGAGAATTTAATTCTGAATTCAATGATATAATATTATCATATTCTTACATAACGATTTTTTGAGTAAAATAGATATAAAGTTTTAAATTAATTTGATTAAAATATGATATTACTAAGAGTGCAATGAATGGAAAAACTGAACATGTACATGTGTTTTTTACGCATAACTAGAGTGCCATGATAGAAGAATGAAAAAAACTGTTATAATTTTTATTTTAATATTTAATTATAATGAAGAAATATTTACAAAAATAAAATAAACTCCTATAAATTTATAAGTACTGTTCAAAATTGCCTCCATTTTCATTTATACATAACTGTACTCTATGAAATAAACTATTTCTAACTAATCTTAATTTTCTTCCGTCAATATTGTTCAAAATATTTTCAATGCTGTTTTTTAATTGTTGTAGATTCTGATGCACAGTATCGTAGACTTTATCTTTTAAATAACCCCATAAGAAAAAGTCTAAAGGGTTTAAATCGGGTGATCTTGCAGGCCATGCAATAGGTCCTTTGGTACCAATCCATTGATTTGGAAATGTTTCATTCAGGTACGCGGTTACTTGACGAGAATTATGGGCTGGTGCTCCATCCTGTTGAAAGTGTAGATTTCTAACGACATTTAATGGCATATCATCCAATATATCATCAAGTCTGTTTCTTAAAAATTCTAAGTAACGATCTCCAGTTAGAGTACCTTCATACATGTGAAAAAACACTGTATCGTGCAAAATTGCACACCATACATTTATATTAAATTTTCTTTGAAAACTTCTTTCACGTACCATAATAGGATTCTCGTAACTCCAATAATGTTTATTTTTTACATTAAACATTCCATTATTGGAAAAATTTGCTTCATCCGTCCAAAAAAACATTTTAAAATATCAATTCCTTCATTAATGATTAAATGGCAAAATTCAAGTCTGCGGTCATAATCACCAGGTTGCAAGTGTTGAACTTTATGGAATTTGTATGGCTTATACTTGTGTCGTTTTAAAATTTTATGCACCGTCCCTACACTTAATCTGCATTCATCAGAGCCCATTCGTACAGGAGCTCTTGGATTGGCTTCAAAATATGCCAAAACATTTATTTCATTGTTTTCATCCACCGGTCTTCTGGGTTTATGTATAAATGCAGCAGTATTACCACGTAATATTAGGTCAAGTTTTCGGAAATATTTCCGCGACGGTACTACTCTTTCAGGATATCGTTCCCTATACATATTAACTGCAGCTAGCGAATTTTTTCTTGATAAAATATATGTTTCAAACATCTCAACTTTTTCAATGTGAGTAAAATTATACATTTTTAAAATTAAATTAAATGATTTTGAACTTCACTTGACAGTTATGATCACTTAACAAAACAAAATATTCACTTATTTCATTCAGAGCACTCTAATTCCAGGTTAAAAAACTACTTGTATTCAGTTTTTCCATTCATGGTTTGCCCATTTAACCATTTTTAGCTCTTATAGTTCTCGAGATAGCAATTGTGGCACATTTAAAACGAACACCCTGTATATATATATTTCAAAAACTACGTGCTCATCATCAGTAGAAACTATAAAGTAAAAGCAGAGAAGTTAATATTACTCAGCATGTAAACCATGCCAGAGGTCAAAACAGCTCTGAGAAATAAGGTAGAGAACAGTCATAGGTGAGTGGATACCTAATTGGGACCTAGGTCCGCGGTCATCAATTTATCTATAAATTTATGTATAATCAAACTCTCATGTGCGTCTAAATATCTATCATTATCAACTTGTTTCAATAATTTTATATTAGAATTGTCAATTTTATTATTGTTAATAAACATATGTTGTGCTACACTAGTTTTATCAGGATTACCGCTTTTTAAATGATAAAAATGTTCTTTAAACCGAGAATCAATTTGTCTTTTATTAGTAGGTCGATATAAATTTAGTTACAATCTTTACAGTCAATTTTATAAACAACGGATTTTTTATTATTATCTATTTTATCTTTAGGGTTCCTAATAATGATTTAATAGTATTATTTGATTTATAAGTAACCGTTAAATTTTGATTTTAAAAATTTTGTGGCATTATCAAATGGTAATGTTAAATATTTATTACTTTTTTTACTTTTTAGTAGTTGGCGTTAAAGTTGTGAAATCTAATACGGATTCACGATTTTTAAATTTATGGACTAGTTTATTGATACTTTTAACAGGGAATCCATTATATTTGGCTATTTCTTTAATACTACTATATTTCAATTATTCAATTCATTTTCAAAGAGTGTTTTATTTAACGGAAATTTGGTCAGTCTATTAATTAAACGCTGCTAATTTATATTGCCAAAAATGATTCGAGTCAGCTGTCAAATATATGACTAGGAAAATTAAATTGTTAGGTATGTTTTGAAAAAGTTACATTTATTATATTCTTTTTACAGTGGTAATTAACAAATTGTATTGAAATTCCTGATAATTATAAATATATTTATTTGTAAGTGCATATTTAAAAAGTATACGATTTTAAGTAAAACAGCATTTGGACACAATTTTATTACATATTATATTTGTGGTAGTGGTCAAATATCTCATAATTATCAAGCCTTTCATTTTCACATTTTTTGTTTGAAACAAACCTTAATATCAAAACTAAAGTAAAATTTATTTTAGTGCAAGTCATGTATACATCTATATTTATATCTGACATTTATACAAAAATATCAAATTATATGTACATGTAGGGTGCATAAAATATTCTTATAGCATAATATCGACATGTGGCGATAAAAACGTATATTTTACAGAAAAGGATTATAAATTTGGAAATATATTAAAATACACGTAAATGAAATAGTTACCAATTTTTATGTACAGAAATTGTTGAAATATTAATTGCGTTTGGTGTATTTAGGTAATTACAAAGATTTATTGAAATATCAACACACGGTCTTATATTTAAATTTAAAATTTTCTATGCCGCATTTTCTTGAAAAACTTTTTTCCCTCAACGTTTATATAATTTCAATTAATCAGTCGTAATATTTTATATATAATAATAATATTTAGCATTATGAACATATTTTGATTAGCCAAAATAATTAAATAATCCACTATTGGAAAAAATAAACAATTCCATGAAATTTATTGTCAATTATTTCAATGATTTAAATTGGCTCATGAAGTAGAATAAAATTAAACAGGCTAGGTACGAATTATTTTATTACATTTATATTAATAAAGGGACGTTTAAGCTTACAATTAGTTTCCTTTTTTCATTCTAGAACCTCGACGGTACCATTCCATTAATTTTTAAAAGCGCGTTCGTCACCCCGGCAGCTCTGGCAGCGATGAGGACCGCTGATCGCCGACGATTGCCGAATGTAATTGCTGCACTTATCACAATTGTCCATTCATTGTGTTCGGCAAACCTCGGTGGTCAACGATGCCAGCGCTGAGAGGTGCTCAACGCGACCCTTCATATATCTCTAACCTAATTTTACATTAAATTATTGAATTATATGTACACTGAAAGCTAAATATTACCAGATGAAATATTTTACAAGATATACTTAACAGTAATTTATTTCTTATACCATAATGCTTATTTGATAGAAATATTTATTATAAATTTTAATTCCTGTACATAATTATCACATTATACAAAAATATTTTAAGAATTTCAGCCTCCACATTTGGCCAAAACACTAACCTGTATATAATGTCGCCGTTTGAACAAAATAGTAGTGGGCTGGACCTTTCATTTCATAATAATTATGAATACTACATACGCAATTTTTAATTTCCTATCTAAAGGAATAAACTTTGTTATATATTTTCGGCTATTTTTTATTTGAAAAATAAAACTTATACATACGTGTGTCAAGGAAATAACATATAATAATATATAAAATATTATTATATTTATTATTTAATTAATGAGCAATTTTACGTTTTATATTAATTTTCTTATACTATATTTTAATGGTTCATTTTTGGACTAGACCTGAACTTTTAACGCCATTTAGTATAATCATTAGAGGAAAGACAAAAATGGAAAGAATTATTTCAATTTATTTTTGACGATATTTACAATTTTCCAAAATTTAATTTAATTTTTGAACATAGAGCTGACATGTCTTTGTAGAATTACTGATAGATCTTACAAAGAAAAATTATTTCTATTTATTTCCTTTAATTCCAATACCAAATTCCAAAATGTTATTAAGTAAATATGATTTAACATGATTTTATTTACACACTATGAAAAGACATTACAAAGTTAGAAACACCGCAAAATCTAACCGTGTTGTGACGTTCACTGACATTACAAGACGCTTAGGTATCGTGAAAGGTGCTAGTGAATTTGGACACCAGTAGAAGCTCATAAACGTCACTCGACACGGAAGGAACACATTTTAAAGACAGTTTTCCCACTAATAACTGATAATTTGACGAAAATCAAAAGTACTTGTCTAACATAATTTTCCCGCTTATACCTAATAATTTGACGAAAATCAAAAGTACTGGTAAGAAAAACTTGGTGTAGTATTTTATCAGGTATACCGCTCAGTTTACAACACATTTAATGTTTGCTCTTACTAACATTTTGCTATAACGCGCCCTGCGTGGGTATATCGAGATCTATAAGATACGAACTCGGTTAATTAGACAAAAAAATTACCATTAGGAGACCATTTTTGTGGTGCATAGCTATTTGAAAAAAAAAGTCTAGTCACTAGATATAGATGAGAAAGTAAATTTTGTAGATTTTTTATTGTGCATAACTGCCAATTTTGAAATAATACTGGATTTTGGTTTTGTACTTTTTTATGTTCTTTCTAATAATGGTGCTCAAATTTTTTATCATTGTTGGATATCGATTTATGATGTGAAAGATTCAATTTGTAAATAGGCGCCATATTGGAATTTTTTCTACTCCTTACTATATATTGGCAACATTCCTTCATACTGTCGTACGGATATCTATATTATATCCACACCATGTGCGGATATGAAATGCAAAGCCAAATCTGTCAAGATTGCACGTAAATTTTTACTTCTTTTTCATTGCATCAAATAATAATTAATATTAAAGCATATTATAATGTAATTAATTATAATTAAATCTCAAAGAAAATTTAAATGCAGTCGTGAAAAGAGGTTATTTTTTCAATTTGTACGTTGGTAACATTTATCTTTTTGTTAAGACTAATGTGAGTCGTGAGTAAAGTGATTAGAATAATGCATAATAGTGAAAATCAAGAATTAGACATACCATAGATATACGAGAGCGTGCCGACGTTACATGTTAGATTTTAATGCTGGCCAAATCTCAAGTCATAATAACGCGATGGTTGTAATTTTTTTTTTTTTTTTGGTCGTATTTGCAAATTCGTTCTCGTGCGATATTCACTCTTGTTGAATAAACTACTATTTTAGCTTTCCAATGATATGTAACTTATATATGTTCGTTTGTTTCAAGCAGCAAAAATGCAACAATATTTTACTCATAGGTTATTATTACTCGAAATCCAACATTAATAAAATAATTGAGCATCGCTATCCGAAAGAACGTAAAAAAGTGCCTTAAAGACGTGCAAACCAAAATCAAAGTATTATTTTACACATTGAAGTTAACTATAAAAATCAGCAATTATTGCCTATATTTAGTGACCTTTGAATTTTTTCTCAAATAAAGATACACTACTAAAATAAGGCAATTTTCCCTTAATTTAGACGACTTTGCAACTTTTATAGTTCACTGGGGTACGTTTTTTTTTTTTTTTGGAACAGTGTATAACGAATGTGCATTATCATCATTTCCGTTTACTACAAATTATTTTCGAAAAAGTGTATTAAATCTGTAAGTTGTGGATTTCTATAATTTACAAAATTACATTAGTTTCTACATAAAACTGGTGTCTTATAATAACATAAAAAGCAACCTCCACTTCCAGAAAGGTCCACTCCACTGTGTACATTATATAGAAGTATCAACACATAACATTGAATAGATACATTTGACATTGACCACCTCGCTGATTATCTGAGCAAAAAGGGGAGGAGGAGAAGGAGGAGGAGCGAAGCGAGCCGCAGAGCCACGGCCACGATGGCAGCAGGGCTGGCGGCGGCTGAGGCCGCTAGTGCACTGGCCGCCGTCTCCAGGCAGTGCCGGTACTCGTGGTAGTCCAGGCGGGTGATGGCGCAGTAGTGGGTGTGCGCGCAACTGGTGTCGCAACCCCCGGCAGAAGGTGATGTATACATCCGTACTGAATTAGCGGAAAAGTATCTGCAATTCAAACAAATTTTTAATTTAAAATGAAGGTAAAACAATAAATATTCGCATGATGTATGAAAATAGGGTCGCATTTAGTATACGTTGGCAGGGACCTTTCAGAAAAAAATACGAGGCTCAGGTCAACCGGTATTTTAGAAATTCTTCCAAATTAACGCGATTGGAAATAAAATATAAAATGTTAATGCTGTTTTAAAAAATTAGGCATCTAACATCCTGAGACCCGGGACAGCCCCGTTTTGTTCACTTACAACAAATACGATTTTCCAGTTTTCCAGGTTGCCACTGGACGCAATTTGTAATTCTGAAAAACTTTTGTCCTTACATTATTTGTTCAAAAATTAATAAATAAAGCGATACCGTTAATATGGGTTTCCAAGTCTACAGCTTTTAAAATAATACTTATTGAATATGAATGTTCATCATATATAGTTATATTTTCTGATTTTTATTACCCTAATCGAATATCAAAATATATATAAATTCAGTATCAGTCGACAGCAGTGAACTCTATACTTATACGTACCTGGAAAGGCCGCGCAATGCAAACGACTAAGGCAGAAATATTTTTATGCAACCCGCAGTTGTGTAGTATTCCTCTCTCTTTCTATCTCATTGAAAGTATGGAGAATTTAACTACCTGAGACTGATTTTAAATTGTGTGACACGTAAAAATTATTTATAGGTAAAAATTTGCAATAAAAATAATAAAACAAACAAATACGAATATATATACAGAGTGTAACAACATGATATGTCACAAATACATGGACGTGTTTTAGTAACAAAAACAAGAAAAAAAGTCCTTTGAACTTTTGCCCTACCTTGATTCGTTTTCAAGTTACAGGGTGTTAAAATTTTTCGATAAAAGCGGATTGTGTTCTCGCGCGCTACAATGCATTTGAATCCGGTAGGCCATGAAAACAAAATCCAAGTTATTAGACAAGTGTCAGTTTGCTTAAGCTTGATACTTATTTAGTTAACTTAAAAAGTTATTTTCCAATAATGGCACCTGTTACATTTACTAATGAAGAGTATGCAGATATACATTTAATGTATAATGCGGCTTGGGGTAATGCTGATGAAGCAAGACGATTGTATGCAGAAAACTTTCCCGAGAGGAGACTTCCTGATCGAAGAATATTTCAGGCAGTTGACATGCGTTTAAGGGAAAGAGGAATTCGCAAGGGGCCTGTTGAGAGGCCGCAACCTGATGAACCAAACATCGATGAACAAATTCTTCAAAAAATTTTAACAACCTGTAACTTGAAAACGAATCAAGGTTGGGCAAAAGTTTAAAGGACTTTTTTTCTTGTTTTTGTTAGTAAAACACGTTCACGTATTTGTGACATATCATGTTGTTACACCCTGTATATATATATATATATATATATATATATATATATATATACAGGGTGTCTCAGGACGAGCTTACGCTATCTATATTTTAAATACTATTTAATATAATTTAACGAAATTTGGTATCTAGGGGTTATCGAACATGCCCGTTTTAACTAAAATATTTTCAAAGCAGTTCCACTTCCGGTTTGACCGGAAATTGACCTCAACTTTCTTATTTTAAATGGAATACGCTATATTTTATTTTACCATTGAATGCAGCGGAAAATTTTACATATGAAGCAATAAAAACATTTTACTCATGATTAACTACTTCCGGCGTTATTCAACTTTTTTTGATTTTTTGTCTGAAATCCGGCACATTTTCAAAACTCTGTATATCGGGAACGAGATCGAATTTTTATAATCTGAAAAAAGCCTTTTATAAAGGAGACTTTAAGCTGCATTATCCATAGAAGAATCCTCGATTATTTATAAAAATGTGACGGGTACGTTACACCAAAATTACAGTTGACAAATTTCAAAAAAGACAATTTTTTTAAATGGAACCCCCCCTTTTTTATTACATAAATGTATACTACGACAAAAAATAAGGGTACTTTATGTAACATGTCCTATGTTGAAAGTTGATAGAATTTCAGTAAATTAGAAAAACATGTAATCTGGGTATAATTATTTTATTAATACGGATAAGTAAGCCATGGAAAAACAATGTTTGTTTTTACAAACTCATCTACTTGATTTCTTAGATAATTTACCGTTGGATCAAAGGAATTTAATATGGTACCAGCATGATGGCGCTCCACCCCACAATAATCATAAAATAAATACTTTTTTGGAAACAATTTTTGAAGATAGGTGGCTGGCAAATAATGGACCACATAGGTGGCCTCCTCCTTCACCCGATTTAACTCCACTTGATTACATTAAAAACGTCGTCTATCAAAAACCTTTGACTACTAAAGAATATAGCCAACATAGGGTACGAACAGCATTTAATAACATGTCTCCTCGGATAATAAAAAATGCTACACAAGAAGTATTGAATAGAGTAACAATGTGCTTACATATGAATGGAGGGCAGTTTGAATATGTATTAAATTAATCATGGTTTGTATATTATATTAAATAGTATTTAAAATATAGATAGCGTAAGCTCGTCCTGAGACACCCTGTATATATATATATATATATATATATATATATATATATATATATACAGGGTGTCCCATTAAAGGTACGCATGCATTGGTATCTCGAGAACCGTAAGAGCTACGAGGTTGGTTAAATTAGACAAAAGTTGCCCCATTAGGAGGCTATTTTAATGGTGTTTTGTTATTTGCGAAAAAATGCATAGGTCACTAGATACAGGTGAAAATGTAAATTTCGCGATTTTCTTTTTTTGCTTATAACTTTGTTATATGAAATAATACGAGATTCTGGTTTGCACTTTCTTAAGGCACTTTTGTATGGTGAATTTGCAGAAGTACTCAAATTTTTTTTATATCTAACCATTTACGAGTTACTGATAGCAACTTTTATTTTTCATATGGAGGTCATATTAAGCTATGGCATTTTTAAATAGAGATTTTTTTTAGCTTTATAATGATATAAAACAATAATAATTTATTTTTATAATTAACAGAAAAATTAACAAAAATTGTTATTTATACTAAAATTAAATTGAAAAAAATAAATCGAAAGCTGCTATGGAAACAACGAACAACGAAAAAGTGCAACAATTGAATTTCCGAATTTTACTTGACAATAGTAGACTATTACGAGTAATAAACGAACTTTGACAACGAATGTAGCAACTCAACATATCATATTTTTCCCAACGAGAAAAATTAATTTTTATTACTCGTAATAATCTACTATTGTCCAGTAAAATTCAGAAATTCAATTGTTGCACTTTTTTGTTGTTTGTTGTTTCCATAGCAGCCTTCGATTTACTTTTTTCAATTTAATTTTGGTATAAATAACAATTTTTGTTAATTTTTCTGTTAATTATAAAAATAAATTATTATTGTTTTATATCATTGTAAAGCTAAAAAAAATCTCTATTTAAAAATGCCATAGCTTAATATGACCTCCATATGAAAAATAAAAATTGCTATCAGTAACTCGTAAATGGTTAGATATAAAAAAAAATTGAGTACTTCTGCAAATTCACCATACAAAAGTGTCTTAAGAAAGTGCAAACCAGAATCTCATATTATTTCATATAAGAAAGTTATAAGCAAAAAAAGAAAATCGCGAAATTTACATTTTCACCTGTATCTAGTGACCTATGCATTTTTTCGCAAATAACAAAACACCATTAAAATAGCCTCCTAATGGGGCAACTTTTGTCTAATTTAACCAACCTCGTAGCTCTTATGGTTCTCGAGATACCAATGCATTCGTACCTTAAATGGGACACTCTGTATATATATATATATATATATATATATATATATATATATATATATATATATATATATATATATATATATATATACAGGGTGTTAATACTAAGTCGTTACACCCGAAAATGGTAGTTAGAACTCATTAAAATAAACAACTTTTCTTAGTTCCAATTTTTGATTTGGTGCTCCGGTTTGTAGTTATTCGAATTCTTTTGTTTTTCGGAAAATCGTCATAACTCTCTTATTTTAAAGACTATTGAATTTTTTTTTCTTCCAATCTTACCTTTAGGATCTCTAAAACATTTGGCATTTACAATTATTTTTTATTTTTTCAAATGACAAAATGGCGATTGATCCAAAATTTCAATACATGATTTTTTGATAACCACTCCATCGATTTTCGAAAGTAAAACATTTATAAAATCCTTAAACTATCTACTACAATATTTGTCCTAAACATTTTTTTCAATCTATCCCAAAAAAGTTTTTATTAATTTGACTTTATAAGTACAGCGTTTTCAAAAATAAACCTAACTCAGAGTAGGGTATAAACAAAAAAACGTATATCAATTTGAAAGTATTTAATTAAATGTCATTTTGACACGAGAGATTGTCAAAAATGTTATCTAAAAAATATTCTCGTATCCTTATTTTAGAAATAGAAATAAATTAGAAAACGGTGAATGGCAATAATCTGTATTCTCCTTTATTATCTTATAATACATTTCACGATTAATTGTGACAACTTGATTTTTGAATTGAATAATGATCAGACATACGTTTCTGTTTTCATAGCCTACTTCGAATTAGGTTTTTTCCTGAACATACTGCACTTATGTAAGACAAGTAAATGAATAAATACTTTTCTTGGATAGATTGAAAAAAATGTTTCGGACAAATATTGTAGTAGATAGTTTAAGGATTTTATAAATGTTTTACTTTCGAAAATCGATGGAGTGGTTATCAAAAAATCATGTATTGAAATTTTTGACCAATCGACATTTTGTCATTTTAAAAAATAAAAAATAATTATAAATGCCAAATAAAGGTAAATCCTAAAAGGTAAATTTGAAAGAAATAATTTTTTCAATAGCCTTTAAAATAATGGAGTTATGACGATTTTTCGAAAAACAAAAGAACTCCAATAACTACGAACCGGGGCACCAAATCAAAAATTGGAACTAAGAAAAGTTGTTTGTTTTAATGAGTTCTAACTACCATTTTCGGGTGTAACGACTTAGTATTAACACCCTGTATATATATATATATATATATATATATATATACAGGGTGTCTCTTAAATAGGGGGACATGGCTTAACCACAGATTCCTGAGGCTAAAATAAGACGATTTAACCAAACTTGCTTCTACCGGAAAGTGTACCATTTAGCCAGAATTTTGCTTCAAAGTTCTTCGAAAAAAAAATTATTTTGCTTATAATAATCGGACGCTTTATTCGATTTGGATGAAATTTGATATGACAATTTATATGGTTATAGGTCATCTTTTAAGGTGATACTTGTTATTATTAGTGAACCACTAGTGTATGAAACTTAGGTCTCCCAACATTAATTAGACCGTAACTTTTTAATGGCAATGCCGAAAACGTGAAATTATTTTTCTTCGGAAAGATACATTCAATAGTAAACTTTTGTCTCTCTGTGTAATTTGTGATATCTGTTACGGTTCACACAGAAAAAAATAAAATCTGAGTGTCCGCACTGCTAAATTTTTAAAATAAATTTAATCTAGCAGTCTATCCAAATGTCAAACAAGTAATTTTTAATGACAGTAACGAGTTGTCAATCTTTACAACTTGTTTAGGAGTAAGCTGAGATATGTAATCGTCTTATTTATAATAATGGTAGTAAAATACTATTAGGCCGAACACACGGATGTTACTAATTTTAGAATATTGCGAAGAAAATTTTTGACAACCCGTAAAACAATTGTTACTGTCCTTAAAAATTACTTGTTTGACATTTGGATAGACTGCTAGATTAAATTTATTTTAAAAATTTAGCAGTGCAGACACTAAGATTTTATTTTTTTCTGTGTGAACCGTAACAGATATCTCAAATTACACAGAGAGACAAAAGTTTACTATTGAATGTATCTTTCCGAAGAAAAATAATTTCACGTTTTCGGCATTGCCATTAAAAAGTTACGGTCTAATTAATGTTGGGAGACCTAAGTTTCACACACTAGTGGTTCACTAATAATAACAAGTATCACCTTAAAAGATGACCTATAACCATATAAACTGTCATATCAAATTTCATCCAAATCGAATAAAGCGTCCGATTATTATAAGCAAAATCATTTTTTTTTTCGAAGAACTTTGAAGCAGAATTCTGGCTAAATGATACACTTTCCGGTAGAAGCAAGTTTGGTTAAATCGTCTTATTTTAGCCTCAGGAATCTGTGGTTAAGCCATGTCCCCCTATTTAAGAGACACCCTGTATATATATATATATATATATATATATATATATATATATATATATATATAAGTATTGTTTTTATTTTTCAATTATATTTAACAATTTTTAAATAATACAATGAAAATAATAAAACAAACATACGAATATAATATAAGTATTATTTTGTGTTTTAATTATATACATATTTAACAATTTTTACATAAAACAATTTTGCAATACTTTTGCCTGATAGATTCCTTTTTACAAAGGCGTTTGCAATATAAAAGTCTTGCTTGGTGATTCATTCATTCGACATTTTATAAATAAATTAACAATTTGTCTTATTAGTTGAATTTAATATAAATCTTCAGACATAATACTCCTCAGAAAATAGATGTAGTGTTTGAAATAGATTTAAATTAGTAGCAAAATGATTTATTCTTGCATTCTGCAAACGTGCTTTTATATTTGTTTTGTTACTTGTTAGTCCTTCATTGTTTTACGTAAAATTCGTTCTTTAGTACAGTGAAATATGCTCTCCGGCTGACCGGGTGATTAGAATAATGGTATTATACTATCGATATATTTGATTACAATAATAAAAATGAATAATCACACACAAATTGATTATAATTCTTACTGTATATTTTTATTCTAACCCGGGAATATATGCATGTAGTAATTTAATTAATATTTCCCACTGATTATACCTTTCTAGGTTTTTTAAGGAAATATATATTTGAAAATTGGGATTTTTGGAACAATCTCGAATGTTGAAATAAACATATAAGACCGTAGGTTCCAATAAAATATTGTTATTTGACTAATCATGCAAAAAAATTCTTATAATAATAATAATAATAATAATAATAATAATTATTGATACTGTGTGTTGCTTGTTTTTCGAATTGCTCTTACAAAACTCGATGAAAAGTAATAAAACAATAACCGTTTTAATCGAGAATGTTTTCTTAACTTAACGATATCAAATACTTTCAAACTAAGTTAAAAAAGAAGCCGTAGAAGGTAAAAACGGTTTTCGCGATATTTTTTTGATGTGCATATTATGTTTAATTATTTGAAATGTAATCAACTTTTCGAAAATCTGAAAAAAGAATTTGAAAGAGTAAGTCCTATGCTAAAATCGCCTCGCTTACATATGCCGTCTATCTTGACGTTTTTGGTGTGAAATTTTAATTGGAACTTGGAAAAACGCGGTACTTCAATACCTATAAATCACTTTGTTCTTGGGTTTTCCGCTATAACTTTTTAATTAGAAATCGTATCGAAACGGAACAAATCCTAAGTTACAAAAAAGAGTATAATTGACATATGCAAGAAAAAAACATGAGATTGATACAGTAGATTTTGAGATAAGCCCGAAAATACATACATCAAACAAAAATAGCATGGCCGTACAATGAGTTAGACAGAGATGATGGTCCTACATTATCTATCTATCTTTGTTTTCGCGCCTATAGGGGAGATAGAACCCTTATGTTTGTATAGTTCAATATAATCGATATTAAACTAAAAGAGATTTTATGCAACCCTGCCAACGTTGTAGTATTGCAGGTAAATTGTGGTTGTTACACGTATTAGAAATTATTTGGCGAAAATATAAAATACGGCTCTAATAGTTTTATGTACAAACTAGCATATTAAATAATAATAAAAAGAAAATTGGGAACGCCTATTGCAAATTTTAACATTGTATTTCATATGTTCAGAAAAAAGTAGACACCCAGTACAGGGTTTATACGAAAGCTTAAGAAAAAATTGTAAGCAATGCAGGGGCGGGCTGGCTATAAGTGGAGCTGCCCGAGCGGCTAAATCTTGTGGCCCCTGCGGTCCGATTTCTGTGTGTGAATGTATTTTATTCAACATTTGATTTCAAAAATTTGTAAAAAAAAGTTCTCGAATGTTGGATAACAGTTTGCGGCATACAGGGATTAGATATTTGGGCTAAACTTGAATACTGCCATATTATCTGGAACCCTATCTATGAAATCCATCAAGTTTTACTTGAATCTGTTCAAAAGAATATTCCTAAAATATCTTTATTACAAAGTTCACAACAGGTGCCCAGTATATTCAATAACGTATGAACAGTTGTTGTTGGTTATGTTCAATTTCAGGAGTCTTTTTGGACGTCGAGAAAATGCTCCTGTACTACATTTGTCAAAAATAACTAATGGCAGTGTTGATAATCCTCGCTCTCTCTCTTCCCTTCATTTTCATACTCCCATTGTCCGTACCAAAAGTAGTTTTACATTTTACTTACTCTCAGCTCGAACTAACTGTTTAATGTTGTGCCACGTGTATAATACTAAATTTTCTAATGTTGATATTTTCAGTTTTGACTTTGCAAAATTTTTCAAAGTTATATGTAAATTGAAATAAGTTTAATATTTACTATTTTTCTACCCTTAGCTTAGCCTGTTGGGTATTAATATATAAAGTAATTAATAAATTACCCTTTTGAGGTATTTAAAACAACTTGGCCACCCCTCTATTACTTAAGAACCATGAAGTTTATGGAAAAGTACGTAATTAACATTAAAAATAAATTCTCTTTCTGAATGGGAAGAAGGGATCTGCCGTGGAATATAAGAAGTGAATTGGACTTGGACACTTACGTGTAGTGTAACAGAGAAAGCATTTTTGAATATATAGAATTATAGCGCAAAAGAAAGCCGTGTTGCCCTGTTCTTTGAATATTTATCGTCGAAGCTTGTAGTGCTCAACACCACCATTTGATTTTGCGTGTAGTGCCCGATCACGAGTGCACCACTCTTGTTATTGGCCGTTGACTAAAATGAATATTGATAAGTTAATTGTGGGTTGTTTTCACCATATACAAAAACTTTAGCGCGAAACGGTGGCGTACTGCCATCTACAACTATCTTTCTTTAAACGGTCCAATTGATTTCTATTTTAAGGCCATTCATTTGTGCGAGGTACTAGCACGAAACGGGAAGAGATGTGGCGTGTAAGCTATTTATGTATTCGGCCCCAGCCTCAGTATTTTAATATAAGAAAAAGAACTATGTTTCTCTATTTGGAAGTTTTTATTTATTGAATTCGGGAAGTGGTGGTTAACCGGCCCGTCCGGCCGTACAACCGGCTGCCAGTCCGCTTCTGAAGCACTGCCTTTTTTCAACAAGCTTCACGAGAAGTTATAGGCATGTGGGCAAACTGACTTTTTTAACTTCTGACCAAGTATACCCTTGCCTAGGACCTATGAACATTATATAGGGGGTCTAATGTGGCTCTGAAACAATCGTCATTTCCTTTACAATAGGTTGTTGCATTGTAGCGAAGTTTAAAACAAAAACCAAGTGAATATTTTATATTATAATTAATATATTAAAATTTAATAGAACGATAACGAAATTATATTAGAAATTAATTTATTTAATATATTTTTTTCAAAAATCTGATCGGCCCAGTTTCTAGCTTAACAAGTCACAAGTTATCAATTTTATTTTTCTAACGGAGGCGAAATGTAGGATTCTTATTTTTTCTTAATAAAAGGTATATTAATTTTAATTCAACGCCTCAGTCTCAGTATATAATAAGTGCAGTTTTATTTACAAAAAAAAAACATTATAGCACGTTTTGTTTCTCTATAATCATACAATCAACAGTCGTATAAGATGTAATTCCTTGCTAGTGGTCTCCTCTGAATCTTCAATTCTTAGTATATTCGACTAGCAAAAATACGGCTACGCCGAGTATTCCGTAGAACTCCGCCGATAGTTTTATGTACGTCCAATCCGTCTTGGCAATATTTAAACACAGAGTGCTTGAACTATCAGTCTTCTCGGATTCTCAAACGACTTATCTTTATGCAAAAAACAAAAGACAATCAACCAGTCAAATTTTTGACACATGAACCTAACAATCCTTAACGAGACCTCTTATTTGAAACCAAACTCGGCATGGTTATGACAACTTTAAGCAAAAAACAAAAGCCGATCAAACTATCAAATTTTTGATATTTCTGCATGGCAGCCCTTACCGATTCCTCTTATTTGATACCAAACTCGACATAATTCTGACAACTTTAAAGAAAAAAACAAAAGCCGATTGAGCTGTCAAACTTTGACATTTCTGTATGACAGCCCTTAACGATACTTCTCATTTGATACCAAACACGATATGGTTTTGACAACTTTATGCAAAAAACAAAAGCCGATCGAGCTGTCAAATTTTTGACATTTCTACACGGCAGCTCTTAACGATACCTCTCAATTGATACCAAACATGATATGGTTCTGACAACTATAAACAACTTTAAGCAAAAAACAAAAGCCGATCGAGCTGTCAAATTTTTAACATGTCTGCATGACAGCCCTTGACGATACCTATCATTTGATACCATACAAGATATGGTTCTGACAACTTTAAGCAAAAAACAAAAGCCAATCGAGCTGTCAAAATTTTGACATTTCTGATACTAAACACGACATGGTTCTGACAACTTTAAGCAAAAAATAAAGGCCGATCAAGCTGCCAAATTCTTGACACTAGGATATTTGTTTTTTACTTAGTTACTTATGTAATGTTTGGCTACACTTTCGAAATGCACATAAATCACGGACATAAATCTTTAAAAATTAATATTTTAAATATATTGTTTTAGGCCTTTTTAACCACTGTGTAATAACCGCCCATTGCCATAATGTATGTTTATTAATTTAACTTCTTTCAAATTGTCCTCTTTTCATGAATAATTCCATTTAAATGTTCTTATTGACATGTCAAACAAACGTTCTTCGTCTTAAAATTTTCATGGAAAACTGCGATCGATTGTATCAAAAAGCCAAATTTCCACCATAACCTATTACCAGGAAATCAAGTTGAGTTATTCTCTACATCTTGGAAAAATTTTCATTAAAATCGTTTGTACCGTTTAGGCTGTACAGGCGAGCAAAATTTCCCCGATCGTCGTAATGAATTCAAATATATAAAGATAGTGAATTTACCTCCTTAGTATAGAAGACTAGCGTAAACTCGGCTACGCCGAGTATACCCTAGGGCTCCGCCGATAGTGTTTTATAATAGTTTTACGTACGTCCAATCCGTCTAGGAACAATTTAAACGCAAAGTGCTAACGCTAAGAGTCTTTCAAAATATTTTTTTCTCGCCCACCCAAACAGCCCACGCAAACTGCCCACCCAAACTGCTCACGCAACCTGCCCACCCAAAATGCCAACCCAAACTGCCGCACGCAACCTGCCCACCCAATCTGCCCAAGCAATTTGCCCACGCAACCTGCCCACCCAATCTGCCCAAGCAATTTGCCCACGCAACCTGCCCACTTAATCAGCCCACTCAACTTGCCCACCCAACATGCCTCCCTAAACTGATTTTGACATTTCTGCATGGAAGCCCTCGACGATACCACCCATTTGATAAAAAACACGACATGGTTCTGACAACTTTAAGCAAAAAACAAAAGCCGGTCGAGCTGTCAAATTTTTTACATTTCTGCATAGCAGCCCTCGACGTTACCTCTCATTTGATACCAAACACGACATGGTTCTGACAACTTTAAGCAAAAAACAAAAGCCAATCGAACTGTCAAATTTTTGATTTGACATTTCTGCAAGACAGCCCTTGACGTTACCTTTCATTTGATATCAAACACGACATGATTCTAACAACTTTAAGCAAAAAACAAAAGCCGATCGAGCTATCAAATATTTGACATTTCTGCATGACAGCCCTTGACGATACCTCTCATTTGATACCAAACTCGACATGATTCTAACAACTTTAAAGCAAAAAACAAAAGCCGATGGAGCTGTCAAATTTTTGACATTTTTGCATAGCAGCCCTTGACGATGCCTCTCATTTGATACCAAACACGACATGGTTCTGACAACTTTAAGCAAAAAACAAAAGCCAATCGAACTGTCAAATTTTTGATTTGACATTTCTGCAAGACAGCCCTTGACGTTACCTTTCATTTGATATCAAACACGACATGATTCTAACAACTTTAAGCAAAAAACAAAAGCCGATCGAGCTATCAAATATTTGAGGTTTCTGCATGACAGCCCTTGACGATACCTCTCATTTGATACCAAACTCGACATGATTCTAACAACTTTAAAGCAAAAAACAAAAGCCGATGGAGCTGTCAAATTTTTGACATTTTTGCATAGCAGCCCTTGACGAACCCTCTCATTTGATACCAAACACGACATGGTCTAACAACTTTATGCAAAAAACAAAAGCCGAGCGAGCTATCAAATTTTTGACATTTCTGCATGACAGCCCTTGACGTTACCTTTCATTTGATACCAAACACGACATGGTTCTGACAACTTTATGCAAAAAACAAAAGCCGATCGAGCTTTCAAAATTTTGACATTTCTGCATGGCAGCCCTTGACGAACCCTCTCATTTGATACCAAACACGACATGGTTCTGACAACTTTAAGCAAAAAACAAAAGCCGATCGAGCTGTCAATTTTTTAACATTTCTGCATGACAGCCCTTGACGGTACCTTTCATTTGATACCAAACACGACATGTTTCTGACAACTTTAAGCAAAAAACAAAAGCCGATCGAGGTGTCAAATTTTTGACATTTCTGCATTTCACCCCTTGACGAACCCTCTCATTTGATACCAAACACGACATGGTTCTGACAACTTTAAACAAAAAACAAAAGCCGATCGAGCTGTCAAATTTTTGACATTTCTGCATGACAGCCCTTGACGTTACCTTTCATTTGATACCAAACACGACATGTTTCTGACAACTTTATGCCAAAAACAAAAGCCGATCGAGCTGTCAAATTTTTAACATTTCTGCATGGCAGCCCTTGACAAACCCTCTCATTTGATACCAAACACGACATGATTCTGACAACTTTAAGCAAAAAACAAAAGCCGTTCGAGCTGTCAAATTCTTGACATTGGAATATTTGTTTTTTACTTAGTTATTTATGGGATGTTTAGCAACACTTTGGAAATGTACATGAATCACGGACATGAACCTCCAAAAATTTTAATTTTTAAATATAATGTTTTAGGCCTTTTAAACTTCTATGGAATAACCGCCCATTGCCATAAAGTATGTTTATTAATTTAACTTCTTTCAAAAAGGCCTTATTTTATAAATAATTCCATTTAAATGTTCTGATTGACATGTCAAAGAAACGTTCTTCGTCTTAAATTTTTCAAAGAAGACTAAATTTTTGATTTCAAATTGTTTCAAAAAGCCAAAATACGACCTTTAAAAATTTTTTACACAAAAACTATGCACCGTATAGAAAATTGACCTATTACCAGGAAATCAAGTTGAGTTATTCTCTACACCTTGGAAAAATTTTCATTAAAATCGCTCTTACCGTTTAGTCTGTACAGGCGAATAAAATTTCCCCGATCGTCTTGATGAATTCAATATAGAAATATATATAGATAGTGAATCTACCCGTTTAGAATAAAAGACTAGCGAAAACTCGGCTACGCCGAGTATTCCCTAGGACTCCGCCGATAGTGTTTTATAATAATTTTACGTACATCCAATCCGTCTAGAAATGCAAAGTGCTACCGCTAAGAGTCTTTCAAAATATTTTTCCCGCCCACCCGAACAGCCCACGCAACCTGCTAACTCAAACTGCTCACGCAACCTGTCCACGCAATATGCCCACCCAAACGACCCACGCAACTTGCCCACCCAAAATATCCACACAACCCGCCCACCCAAACAGCCCACGCAACCTGCCCACCCAAAATGCCCACGTAACCTGCCCACCCAACCTGCCAACTCAAACTGCCCACGCAACCTGCCCACTCAAAATGCCCACGCAACCTGCCCTCTCAAACTGCTTACGCAATTTGCCCACCCAAAAGCCGATCGAGCTGTCAAAATTTTGACATTTATGCATGACAGCCCTCGAGGATACCTCTCATTTGATACCAAACACGACATGGTTCTCACAACTTTAAGCAAAAAACAAAAGCCGATCGAGCTGTCAATTTTTTGACATTTCTGCATGACAGCCCTTGACGTTACCTTTCATATGATACCAAACACGACATGGTTCTGACAACTTTAAGCAAAAACAAAAGCCGATCGAGCTGTCAAATTTTTAACATTTCTGTATGGCAGCCCTTGACGAACCCTCTCGTTTGATCCCAAACACGACATGGTTCTGATAACTTTAAGCAAAAAACAAAAGCCGATCGAGCTGTCAAATTTTTGACATTTCTGCATGGCAGCCCTCGACGATACCTCTCATTTGATACCAAACACGACATGGTTCTGACATCTTTAAGCAAAAAACAAAAGCCGATCGAGCTGTCAAATTTTTGACATTTCTGCATGACAGCCCTTGTCGTTACCTCTCATTTGATACCAAATACGACATGTTTTTGACAATTTTATGCAAAAAACAAAAGCCGATAGAGCTGTCAAATTTTTGACATTGGAATATTTGTTTTTTACTTAGTTATTTATGGGATGTTTGGTAACACTTTCGAAATGTACATCACGGACATGAACCTTCAAAAATTTTAATTTTTAAATATAATGTTTTAGGGCCTTTTAAACTACTATGGAATAACCGCCCATTGCTATAATGTATGTTTATGAATTTAACTTCTTTCAAATTGTCCTCTTTTCATGAATAATTCCATTGAATTGTTCTGATTGATATGTCAAAGAAACGTTCTTCGTCTTAAATTTTTCAAAGAAGACTAAATTTTTGATTTCAAATTGTTTCAAAAAGCCAAAATACGACCTTTAAAAATTTTTTACACAAAAACTATGTACCGTACAGAAAAATTACCTATTACCAGGAAATCAAGTTGAGTTATGCTCTACAACCTGCAACTATTTTCATTAAAATCACTCGCACCGTTTAGTCTGTACAGGCGAGCAAAATTTCCGCGATCGTCTTGATGAATTCAAATATAGATAGTGAATTTACCTGTTTAGTATAACGGACCAGCGTAAACTCGGCTACGCCGAGTGTACCCCAGGGCTCTGCGGATATTGTTTTATAATAGTTTTCCGTACGTCCAATCTGTCTAGGAACAATTTAAACGTAAAGTGCAAACGCTAAGAGTCTTTCAAAATATTTTTTCCCGTCCACCCAAACAGCCCACGCAAGCTGCCCACCCAAACTGCTCACGCAACCTGCCCACGCAATATGTCCACCCAAACGGCCCACGCAACCTGACCACTCAAACTGCCCACGCAACCTGCCCACCCAAAATGCCCACGCAATCTGCCCACCTAACCTGCCCACCCAAACTGCCCACGCAACCTGCCCACCTAAAATGCCCAAGCAACCTGACCACTCAAACTGCCCACGCAACCTGCCTACCCAAACTGCCCACTCAACCTGCCCACCTAAAATGCCGACGTAACATGCCCACCCAAAATGCCCACGGAACCTGCCCACGCAAACTGCCGCACCCAACCTGCCCACCCAATCTGCCCAAGCAACCTGCCCACTCAATCTGCCCACCCAAACTTCCCACGCAACATGCCCACCCAAACTGCCCACGCAACCTGCCCACCTAAAATGCCCACGCAACCTGACTACTCAAACTGGCCACGCAACCTGCCCACCCAATCTGCCCAAGCAACCTGCCCACTCAATCTGCCCACCCAAACTTCCCACGCAAATTGCCCACTTAACTTGCCCACGGAACATGCCTCTCATCTAGGAACAATTTGAACGCAAAGTGCTAACGCTAAGAATCTTTCAAAATATTTTTTTCCCGCCCACCCAAACAGCCCACACAACCTGCTCACCCAAACTGCCCACGCAACCTGCCCACCCAACCTGCCCACCCAAACTATCCACGCAACCTACCCACCCAAAATGCCCACGCAACCTGCCCACCGAACCTGCCAACCCAAACTGCCCACCCAAAATACCCACGCAGCCTGCTCAACCAAACTGCCGCACGCAACCTGCCCACCCAAACTGCCCACTCAATCTGCCCACCCAAACTTCCCACGCAAAATGCCCAATCAAATTGCCCACTCAACTTGCCCACGCTACATGCCTCCCTAAACTGATTGTTTTGACATTTCTGCATGGCAGCCTCCTGAACCTGTTTAGTATAAAAGATACGATATTGAAGTAGCGAACAAACTGTCATTTATATATATGCCATGCTGTTAATTGTTAATATTTCATACAAACCCATTGTTTTTCTCGTTAAATAGATAATTAGATAAATTTCTTGAAAATATCAAAATTTTGTTAAACCTTTTCGTAACACTCACGTACCAAAATTACCCACTGTTAAAGCCGGATACAGCAATTAGAAAGTCAAGTCAACAATGGTATTTCGTGACAAGAACTATACGACAAAGATGCTATGTAAAACTTAGGGAGTGTACCTATGTTTTACCCTGATGGCAGCAGTAGATGCAACCAAAACATTGCATTAAATTTGAGAAACTTGTTTGTTCTTTAAAATTTTGTTAAACAATATTTTTTTCGGTCTCAAGTCACGATGTCTAGTGTTCGGTTGAGATTATGACAGCCCAGTAGTGACGGCACGCACTTTAGAATTCTATAATAGAAAGCAGGCGAATGCGATTTTGCTTTTACGAATCTTGGCAACATGCACTTTAGAATTCTGTATTCGCTTTTTGTTTCGGGAATTTTTGGGTTTTATAAATTATAAATTAATTGGTTTTGAGTAGAACTGTAGCAAAATAATGACGTTACTTTGACACTTTCGCCTGGAGTGGTACGCTTGCAGGCGAATATTTTGAGACACGCATACGTCCAAATTTTCGCTTCATGGCGAAAAGCGATAACAAATGCCTTATTTGATAGAATTCTAAAATTCGTGTTGTCACTATTCGATTCCGGCCGAAGTCGAAACTTGAAATGCAATATAGAGAAAGGTTTATAGGAAATCGTGAGATATTAAATTTTTAGCCATATATTTTCTGACAACATTGCGTCATGCATTGTGGTAACATAACGAGTCAAATAAGTTATGTTAAAATTCAACTACTTTATAAAGTACTTTATAAAATACAGTTTATTTATATTTTTATGTTTACCATTGCTGTCCAATTTCAATGTAATGCTGCAATTCTGTACCCATCGCTCGTACACTTGTAACTACGTAAAGTCGTAGCTACAGATTGACTCGAAACGGATCAAGTTACAAATTAAAAAAAAATGCAATAAAGATACTTTACGCTAGAGATGCACACATAATTATTTCTACGACTTTACTAACCAATATATATATATAAAAAAAATAGTAATACCTATTTAGCAAGTTCAATTCAACTTCAACCAATTTCTGTTTTGTGTTGTGTGTAACCATGATGATATGAGTATCTAAGTAAGTAAATAAATAATTCTATCAGTAATCATTGTTTATGAAAAGTTTTCACAAAAATCTTCGAAAATGGTGAAGACAATGATTTTTCCTGCTCATCTCCAGATATATCTGAAACGGCGCAAAATGCTTCCTTGAATTTATTAACTGCGGAATAACCCTTCCATTGAATGGTTAAAAATGGTTTCAAAAAATCAAGAATTACAGTGAAAATGTTTTACTAGCTTACTTTTTGGAAAAATCCAATTTAGTCCATTATTCCATGCTAAAATCAACACTAGCAATTAAGAACTGAAAATTCTAGAGAGACTGTCACAGTCACAAAATCTAATTTATCCTCGTCAGCTGTTTTCAAGTTCTGGATAAGTGTACAAAACTGCATATTCCATTTTAACATTATCCGTCAATAATTAAATCCAATAAGTTTATTAATTATGGAAGTGTGTGTTATTAAATATTTAAAGTTGTAATTAAATGTACGTTCACCAGTAGAATAAAGTTGTTATATGTAATTAAATAATTAAATTGGTAACGTAGCTAACTTCAGGTATATTGTTTGTAGCACGTTTGTAGCGTAAAAATGAACCTGACCTATATTTTAGATTTCGTAAGTACTGTTTTAATAAATTAAGATTTCAGCATAAATATGTATTTATCTAAGCGAGCAAATTGAGTACTTTACCGCGCGTTGCTATGACAGACGCGCGGTAAAGTATTTTTATGCTCGTTCCTTAGTAACCATCAACTTTACAATGACAAAACAGAGCATAAATGTCAACTTTTCATGGTGATCGTAGAAAAAAGACATTTATATTATTTGAAAAAATCTAAATTTTCAAATAAAAAATGAGGTAAGTTTTATAATACCTATTTATTCTTATTATTTACTTTATCGTAAAACCTAATATATAATTTTTTCGCGATACTTATTAATTAAAAAATGTAACAGTTCATCTGCTATCTGCTGAATCTAATATTAAAAAATGGAGATGAACGCGGAATACAAGCAAGGAACAGTTTGAACTGTACCTTGATTACATGGAAAAAGACTACCATTTTCGGAGCCCACACTAGGGGATGATTATTTGCAAAGAAAGTGAGAGAAATTAACTAATATTTTAAATGCGTGTGGAGATGGACCGCAGCTTAAAGCAGAAAAATGGAAAAAAGTATGCTATAGGTATATGTTTGATAAACACATACTGATATTTATTTTCATTGCAGAGATTTATTGACTGGAAGTATGCAGTAAAAAATAAGTATAGAAAATGACTGAACACAGAAAAAAAACGGAGTCAAAAATAAAAATTTCTATTATTGAGGAACGGGCATTGGGTGTATGGGGAATGTAATAGTAACTGGCCCAAATTCTTACCAGAATATGATGGTTTGCCATCGCCTACTCTACCCACAACATCTATCTTTTCCACTATTTCATTAGAATCTTCATTTTATAATACCGACAATATCAGCGAAACATGTACTTCATTAACCGAAGCAAATGCACGCAATATTTCAATAGAAAGAAATGTTCAAGATGAGCCAGTTACTGTTACACAAGTTGCTTTATATATAGAGTAATGAAGTAAGGAAAAGGAAACAGTAAATAAAGCTAAAAGAAATTACAAGCAAAAACCAAAGCCTTTAGAAGTTTTAATAGAAAACTTAATTGAAAATAGTGAAAAAGCGCAAAAGAATACCTTAGAACTGGTAAATATTTTATATAAATTTAGCAACGAATATTTGGAAAAAAAAGAAAAAATCTGATGTGGCCAACACAAAACCTCCCGCTATTTAATTTTTATTAATTTAAATACATACCTACCTACGTATTTACTAACGTTGCAAACTGTTCCATTGCAGAAAACTATTGCTTTATTTACTATTTTCTTTTTAAAATGTCACTATTATTAATTTGAAGTGATGTTTTCTGACAGTGACATTTACTGTCAGTTACATTCATTTGAAAAATGAACTGTGTAACAAAGGAATAGTTTTTATCTTAGGCTTCGCGACTAAAAAAAATTATTTTTAAATTTATCTGTAAAATATATAGAAAAAGTATTAATGTATTCCTGTAGAAACTTCAATAATCTTTAATTTTCATTAGACATAAAATTCGAAAAAATGGCATTTAATGGTATTTTTTGAAGAAAAACCATTATGAGCTTCAAGTAAAGTACCATTTCCGTTTATCCGATTTACACCAAAATCTAATGGCTTCTATTCCTATTAGAATAGGGTAAATATACAAGGTTTCAGAATTTTCTGAATGATAGTATTTGAGTTAGAGTGCAAACAAAATTCGTACACATACACACATACACACATACACACATACAACACACATACACACACACACAAACTCACGCAAACACACACACACACACACACATGCAGACATCATCATGAAAATGTTAAAAATGAATTCTAGGGACCTTAAAACGTGGTCATTTACTAAAATCTCGATATTAGATTTTTAGCACGATCCCTATACCTCCCTTACCAAGGGTAGCGGGAGGTAAAAATAATATCGAAAAATTGAAAATAAAATTTGAAATTGCAAAATTCAAGTTCGATCATCCAGATTTCCAATTTGATGAATAATTTATTTTTTATTGTAAGAGTATCTATCAATTAAACTTATGTATCTACATATTATAATAAATTATTTCTAATATACTCCTCCCTTATTGTACGACCTTGTTGTAGTAGATTTTCAGCATATGGGCCTATAAAATTGACGAATATTTAATTTACAGAAAACTAAGACATTTAATTTCACCTTGAACAGCAACATTGTCATCATCCCTATATTGGACATCTTCATCACTTATATTTAAACCAGCTTTCATGCAGCACACAACACGTATATATAATTAACGCTGCTTTTACATGGTGATACAGAAGAGTTCGATGCCCTGCGAGACATCTGAATCGTCTTTTTAAAACACCATTCGTACGTTCAATAACATTTCGAACAGTATTATGTTGTTCATTAAATCTTGCTTCCGGAGTTGCACAGCGGCAAAGGGAGTAAAAAGCCACGGTTCAAGTGGATAACCACTATCACCTGCAATTTATGTTATATGTACTTATGTACGTAGAAAAAAGTAATAAATATGGATTTCTTGTAAAAATTAACAGCATTAATTTTATAAGAATTGGTTATATAAAAAAAATGTAATACTGATTATTGTACCGTTGTTTAATATAATTTTTTTCATTTCGGTCTGTGGCAAATTTTACCCATCTGGCTAGCAAATGATTTACCACTAGAGAACAAATTTCTTTGATTGCTCGGGATATGGATGACTGGCTTAAAGAAATCCAACAATTGCAACCTACAGGGTTTTGAAACGATCCTGTAGCAGTAAAATTTAAAGTAGCTAGTACCTATTTGCAAAAATGTGTGTAAAACTAACAATATTATAACTATTTAAAATAATTTATTTTTTTAGATACCTTCAAGTAGAGGGGTATGCTACCACATTGAATTACAAATGGCTCCAACTCATTTATTAAATTATGAAGGCTTGCTTTATCCAATCTAAATAAACTATTGAAATTTGAATCCGGAATTTCAAATGGCTTCAAGGAGTCCCCTTTGTGATGATCCCGTAAAACTAAATTGAGCTTTATTCAAGGAAAAACTCACTCAGGGTTCGTTACATTGAAAAATAAATGATAATCGTGGATTCCTGGTTAACTAATGGATAATATATTGTTGCTTATACACAAAAATTCTCGTCCAGTACAAAATATAGGTACAAGAAAGTTATACAATACAAATATATAAGAACTTATCTTAAGTAAAAATGGAGGAAACATGTGGCGGTCCAGAGTTGGTCGGCGGTTTATAACCGTCAGGTCGACGTTGCTTTGTCGTTGTTCCAACGACCACGTGCTGGCCGCTTACAAAATGGTGGATCCTTGCTTCTTAACCGCGGATCTAATAGCTGGTGAATAACCGGCTGCTTCTTGGCTGGGTTTTGCCTTTGGCTCGTCAAGCAAACCTTCTGGCACGAAACTCGAACACCACTTGAAGACTTTTCCTCTAACTGCCTACAATAATGGAAATTCGTTCCTTTCTGGCACAAACGCAGAGCGCACAGGTCACACGCGACCGATCACCCTCGCTACCACCTTCCTACTCTCTCCCGCCTTCTTGCACTATCTCCCTCCCAATTCACTTGTCCTTGCCTTCACGGCACACTGTTACCAACACAAGCACTTCTTATTCTACTATATATAAAAATACCTTAACTTACATTACACCTATGTTTTACCTTGTGTCTCCCTTGTAGGGGTTGATAGGTGAGATATTACACCTTACACAGTTTCTATAATATTAGGTATCACAGGAAAATTATTATTTTATGCAAATTACACCAAAAAGGAATTTACCTATTTAATGTTCTTCAAAAAGAGCCCCTATTACAAAATTTGTTGAATATTGTCCATTTTTACCTCCCGCTACCCTTGATAAGGGAGGTATAGGGATCGTGCTAAAAATCACATATCGAGATTTTAGTAAATGACCACGTTTTAAGGTCCCTAGAATCCAATTTTAACATTTTCACGATGATGTCTGTACATGTGTATGTGTGTGTGTGTGTGTGTGTGTGTGTGTGTGTATGGATTTTGACTTCGCTCTAACTCAAATACTTTCATTCAGAAAATTCTGAAACCTTGTATTTCTATCCTATTCTAATATGAAAAGAAGCCATTAGATTTTGGTGTAAATCGGATTACCGAAAATAGCACTTTACCTGAAGCTCATAATGGTTTTACTTCAAAAAATACCATTAAATACCATTTTTTCGCATTTTATTTTTTATGAAAATTAAAGATTATTGAATTTTCTAAAGGAATACATTAAGGTGAAATGGTACCCCAGCCCGCGAAATTCAAAATTACCAAAAAGGTTTTTTATTTAAAATTGAACGAAGTAATATTTCTTTGCATACACGAATAAAAAGGAGACAATTTGTCATCAAAATAACATATTTGTATTTATTTAGACACCCAAAAAAATATTTTAAATATTATTTTCTATATATCTCCAGTTCAAAACGTATTTTTTTGATTAAACTTGCATAAAATATTTACAACAACATAAGGAATAAAATATGTGAAAAATAAAAAAAAAACACTTTCGAGAACAATTTTAAAAATCCAAAAACCTACTTTGTTCATACATGTTTATCTTCTATACTAAACTTACAATTTTGTTCATACTTTAATATGTTTTGAAGAATATTGTTATACATAACATATAAAAAAAAAATCGAAAATTAAATTTCGGGAACATAGTTAAAAAAAATAAAATGTTTAATTTTTTTTTTTTCTCAAGTGTGTGAGGCGCTATTTCTAAAATTTATTTAGTGCTACGTACTGTACACATTTCTATATTTCTCAGGTAAGTTTTGTAAATATTTATCCTTTAGTATAAAAGATATTTGTAATTAAAACAAATTCGGTAAATATTTTCGTGAAATATAAGGAAGTGTCGCTACGAGTAGACCTAGCAGTAGAAAACTCAACTATAATGAAATCGGTGGCTCCATGGGCAATTGAAAAATATTTTTGCTGAAGTTGTATTCTACGCCATTTTTCGTATTATTTAAACAACAAAATATAATTTAACATTAAATATAAGTTGTATTACATTATTTATTATTTTTTAAAAGGTTCGTTGGTAAAACGTTGAAATAGCATATAAAATCTTTAGTTAAGCTACTAAAGAAAATATACTTTTAAAACCCCCAAAAGTGCATAATTGGAAATGAAAAGCCAGAGAACAATAATTTTCAATTTTGTAAGGGAATGGGTGTTGCAAGCTGAAATTTTCACACGTGAAAGTTATTGACCTAAAAAACCAAAATTTCGAATTTATTAAACCGTAAGCATGACAAAGGGGCACTAGAATAAAAATTTGATTTAGGCACATTACGGTAAAATACTTTTGAATATTTTCAAATAAAAAAAATTGTTGTCCCGTGGTAGGTCTATTTTTAATAATTTTTTAAAATATAGGCGATACACACGGGCAAAAGAATGATGGAATAAATCAAAATTAACTAATTCTTATGTTTGCACTAGATTATCTCAAAAACTAAGGCTTGTATTTTTTAAAATTTTCGGAGGTAACGTAATCAAATTATTTTATGAATTATAAAATAACAAAGTAAAAGATTTACTACAAATACAAATTATAATTACCAAGGGCCGCGGAACGATTTTATCTCTTTGGGTGTCCTCAAAATATTTTATGTAACTCCTTTTACCACTCAATATTTTTATTAAATTGCCTCTGCGGCTATCTAAGTATTATTTTTTTATGCCAATATCTATAATATTTGATGCTAATAAAATTACATAAAAATTTCAAAAAAATAAATTTTTCGTCTCCGGCAGTTTTGTCCTTGCTTTGCTGGTCATCTTCTTTTTCAGCTATTTAATTATGGTTTTTTGATAATTCTAATGTATTTTTAAATTGTAGCTATAGTAGTTAGTTAGGCAGTTAGGGTGAATAAAATTTTGAGTAAATATCAGCAATTGAAACATAACACAACAGTACAGCGCGCCGCGCGCTTTGCCTTGCGTCCTAAGGGTTCCAAATAAACAAGTTGCCATGGTAACGAATTATAAAATCACGAAGCTCCACGAATTGATACACGACGTACATAAAACGAAAAAACTTCATGCGGGATGTTACAAAAAGAATATATTAAAATTTGGTTTTGTTATCTATATAAAAAAAGAAAATTTGGAGGCCAATTTCAGATTTGATCAGAGGGGGCTAAGCCCCCTCTAAAATTACAGGGGGGGGCTGAAGCCCCCTCTGCCCCCCGGCTCCGCGGCCCCTCATAATTACATTTTATTTCTATTAAAATCGGTATTGTGCGTAAGAGAGAGTGAGATAATGCTATGTAGAATGTAGAGATGGAAGATATGATGAAATGGTGGGGACGCGTACTGCTCAACAATCGCGGAATTGCAGAAAATACGACCTGGTGATATGGAGAATGTAGATCTGATGTAGGTAGAAGATATGACGTAATGGGGGAGGGGACGTAATATTTTATAATTTGTAAAATAATTTGATTATCGTACCTCCATAAATTATAAAAAATACACACATTAATTTTTTAGATAATCTAGTGCAAACATAAGAATGGGCCCACAAAACATTTTTTTTTTAATTTTAAGTAAAAGTTCGTTTCATTTTAAAGCAATAGGCCCATAAACCATAACAAAAGATAGTAAAATGTACACTGCTCAATAAATAACGATTAAGATAAAAATAACATTTTTTTAATAATTGCTTATTGCTTCAAAATTAAGCGAACTTTCATTTAAAAATATTTCAAAAAAAATTGTTTATGGGTCCACTCGTGGTACCAAAAAGTCATAATTGTTTTTTGTATAACTGCATTTGATCTATAAAGAAACCTATAGCTATCTTTCTCACACCAGTCTTTGTAGTAGGCTGCGCGAGAGAGATACCAATAGTGTTATGCCATCTGTGGCCCTGGAAATAAATTTAAATATCTCGCAAAGTAATTATTAAAAAATAATGATTTTTTATCTTAATCGTTATTTATTGACTAGTACTTTAAGAATACAGTGTTCATTTTATTAGTTTGTGTTAGGTTTATGGGTCCATTAGTTAATTTTGATTGATTTTTTCCATCATTTTTTTCGAGTACATAAATTCGATTTAATGTTTCTTAAATCTACAATGTATTGCATAGATTTTAAAAAAAATATTAGAAATAGACCGACCGCAAAACTAAACATTTTTAATTTGAAACTATTCAGAAGTTTCTTAACTTTACCGTAATGTATTCGAAATTTTGGTTTCTTAAGTCAAAAATTTTCATGTGTGAAAATTTCAGCTTGTAACACTGATTCCCTTACAAAAGTGAAAATTATTGTTTGGCTTTTCAATTACAATGGGGGATTCCAGCTCAATCGAATTAAATGAAAATAGAAAAAAAATACGAATGTATATGCTGAATAACGAATATTAATAAACAAATAAAATGGTATAATTGAGATATTTCGGAAATAAGGATTTTTTTTGTTATAGCGCTTCGACACGTATATGAAATCTATATATATTGGCGACCGAAAGACCGCCTATACATGCATAACAAATAGCGTGTTAGGAGGTGGGGGTTACTACCAATGGAAGTTAAGAAATTCAAATTCGAAAGGAGGGGCTAACATTCCTGTACGGCAGTTTTCAAACAGTTTTTATTTTAACATAAATTTCTTGCATTAAACTTAATAATTTAAATACACCTGTAATTATAAAGTATGTAGACCTATACAGTGTTATAATATTCATTTATTTTATGTAAATATAACTTAAAATAGCATATATTTCAAGAACTTTTAGGTCCATGATGAAAACAGTTTGATATATATAACATAAATGTGACGTCACGTCAATCAAAACTCTCTTATTAATAGGAATTTTTCACCGGATTTTCATCAATAGCCTTAGTTTTCCTAATATTTTCAGATGAAATAATAATATACAACTTATATTTTATTGTAAATTATATTTTGTTGTTTAAATAATACGAAAAATGGCTTAGAATACAAATTCAAACTGCATAATAATAATAATAATAATAATAATAATAACAATAATAATAATAATAATAATTATAATAATTATATTAATAATAATAATAATTATTATTATTATAATAACAATAATAATAATAACAATAATAATTAAAATAATAATAATTATATTGATAATAATAATAATAATAATAATTATAATAATAATAATAATAATTATAATAATAATAATTATAATAATAATAATAATAATAATTATAATAATAATAATAATGATAATAATAATAATAACAATAATAATAATAATAATAATAATAATAATAATAATAAATCTTTATTGTCTATACGGACAAAGGCGAGGTTCAGCCATAGGCTGTTCTTCCACCTAACTAATAACCTAATAACAATAATAATAATAACAATAATAATAATAATAACAATAATAATAATAATTATAATAATAGTAATAATAATTATAATAATTATAATAATTATAATAATAATAATAATAATTATAATAATTATAATAATTATAATAATAATAATAATAATAATTATAATAATAATAATATTAATTATAATAATAGTAATAATAATAATTATTTCAATTTGTGATCAACAACTGCAATTTTGAAAGTGTGAAGGCTTAGCGAGAGTGTTATCTATACGGGGGATTTGGTTTCTAAAGTGTTATAGTGAAAAATTGCAAACCGAGATCAGAGTTTGACAGACATTTATCAATGACTCCTTGGGCAGTGCGCGCGCGTTATTAGTTGAATAAAAATAATAGACTGCGAACGCCTAGAACAAGCAACCAACATAATACTAGAGCCGTGTAAGAAACGGAATTTCGAAATTAGATTAAATGAGTACAGACAGAAGTAGCCTAGTAGGGTCCGACTCAGAAACAGATAAAAGGAAGCGAGATAGTAACAAAGAGTACGAAGAGCCTTTTACAACCAGTAAAAAAACAAGAAGAACACCAATAAAAGCGAACAGAGAGAAACAAATACTAAATATGGAAGCTTTTGAAAAATTAATAGCTGAAATGACTGGAGAAATTAAACTGGAAATCCAGAGAAACACAAACGAACTAAAAAATGATATACATAAGAACAACACTAGCATACAAAACATATTAAAAGAGATGGCCGAAAAAGAGGAAAAGTGGGAAACAGAAAGAAAGGAAATGAATAATAGAATCAAAGAACTAGAAAGAAAATTAGAATCACAGGAAAAAAGGTCAAGAATGAATAATATCGTCATAAAAGGTTTACAAATAAATAATGAAAGCCCGAAAGAAACTGTCAAAAATTTCCTAGAATCTGATCTCAGATTAAAAGTAATGATTAAAGATGCAAACATTATTAATTCTACAGGTATACAACTACTTATTATAGCAGAAATTGGGAGTAAAGCTGAGAAACAAAGAATCATGAGAACAAAAAACAAGCTACAAGGAAAGGACATTTATATAGAAGACGATCTAACTCCCGAAGAAAGAAAGATACAAGCCATTATAAGGAAAAGAGCGAAAGAGGAAAAATCTAAAGGAAATGATGTAAGAATAAAATACAAACAGCTGATAGTGAATGGCAAAAGCCTCAACTGGAATGAGCGGGAGAAAGAATTAATATCGAAGGATACAGTTGGGGAAAATTCTCGAAATAAGTAGCTTCCAAAAATTAAAAAGCCCACGAAAACAAGATAAATTCATGAAGACAACTGCAAGGAAAAAGGATATGAGAGGGGAAAAACAAACTGTAAACTACTTAAAAGGAACAAAGAAAGATAAAATTAATGAACCAAATATAAGAAAATGGAAAATTGGAACCTGGAATGTAAGAATCAAGAACTCGAAAATGGAAATACTGACAATAACAGAAACGAAAATGAAAGGTAAAGGATTAAAGATGCTAGATAAAAATCATTTGATGATTTATGGAGGAGTGGAAGAAATAGAAAGAGCAAGAGCGGGCGTGGCATGTCTTATTAAATTAAATGATGCAGTAATAATTAAAAATTGGGAACGAATAAGTGAAAGAATCCTATTGATCGAAGTAATGAGACAAAAAGAAGCAATAACAGTAATAGGGGTATATGGACCAGATGAAAATGAAAAACAAGCAGAAAAAGAAATATTCTGGGACAAGCTCCGGGAAACTATCGAAAAGAAAAATGGTACACTAATTTTGGCGGGTGATTTTAATAGTAGAGTGGAGAAAGAAGCAAAAAAATGGGAAGGAGTAGTAGGGAAAAATGGGGAGGAAACATTAAATGAAAATGGAAAGGGATTATTAGAGCTATGTATCGACAATGATTTGGTGATTACCAATTCGCACTTCAAACACAAAGACATCCACAAGTTCACAAGAGTAATGGAAAGCAGAGGAGAAAAATCAATTATTGATTATATAATAATAGAAAAATCTAAAAGGGGAGTAATCCAGGACACCAGAGTTAGAAGAGGATATGAAATAAGTAGTGACCATTACCTACTAGAATCTGTCATTAAGGAAAAAAATAAACAGCAAATACCTGGAAAAGATAAGAGGGAAGTAATCAAAAAGGAAAAAATTAAAATATTTAAATTAAGGAACAAAGATACTATAAAAGAGTACCAAACCACGATGGCAGAGGAATTTGACAAGTATAGACTAAAAGAAAATCCGAATATCAACGAAAGATGGGAAAGACTTAAAGAAGTTATCTTGGGAACAGCAAAAAAGGTATGTGGCTACAATAAAACAAGTAATTCCCAAAAGTCGACGATTTGGTGGAATGAGAGGGTAAAAAAAGCTGTGAGAATCAAAAAATACTATGGAAGAAATATCTACACGAAAAAGGGGATAAAAACTATCAGGCATACAAAACACAAAGAAATGTGGTTAAAAATGTAGTACTGGAAGAGAAACAAAAGTCATGCGAAGAGTTTGGGAAAAAAATGGAAAAGAATAGTGCAGAGAACAAAAAAATGTTCTTCAAGGTTTTAAGAAATTTTAAAAATAAACCGGGGTATAAACTCCAACAAATCAGAACAGAGCAAGGGAGCATAATAGTAGAAGAAGACCAAATAATTAGTAGGTGGAAAGAATATTTCGAGCACCTCCTCTGTGGAAATAATAAGACCAAAACAGCTAAAGAAACCCAAGAAATCAAAGGAAGACAAGGTAATCAAGAACAATTTATCACAGGGGCAGAATTAGAGGAGGCCCTTAAAAAAATAAAAATTGAAAAATCACCCGGTATAGATGAGATATATCCCGAAATGATTAAGTATATGGATGAAGAAGGGAAGCGAGAATTATTAAACATATTCAATCTGTGCTATGAACAAAAAGAAATACCCGAAGAATGGAAAACTGGAATTATTTTGCCTATCTACAAAAGTGGGGACACAAGAGAATGTTCAAATTATTGAGGAATAACACTACTATGTGTAGCATTTAAACTATACGAAAGAATACTAGAGACCAAATTAAGAAAGCAAGTGGAAGATCAGCTATCAGACGTGCAAAGTGGCTTTATGCCACATCATAGCGTACAAGACCATACATTCACAGTGCAACAGATAATAGAGAAGAAATTAGCAAAAAATGTATATGTTTGCTACATTGATTTGAGAAAAGCATTCGATACCGTAGACAGACTTAAAATTTGGGAAAGTCTCAAGAATATGAAAGTTGAAGAGGAATTAATATTAACAATCCAAAGTCTATATAAAGAGACAAACAATCGAATAAGAACCTGCAACAGATTGTCAGAAAAGTTCCTAACCACGGTGGGGGTAAGACAAGGCAGCGCCCTGAGCCCATTACTTTTCATCTGCGCAATGGACAGCGCTATTAAAAAATGTTCACTAAAAATGGAAAAATTTATGATAGGCTATAGAAAACTCCAGCCAATATTTGTAGAGAGTTGTGCATTTGCAGACGACTTTATCCTATTTGCTAACTCAGAGAAGAGTTTACAGAAAAACATCGATGTATGGACAGAAATATTAGCAGAACAGAAGTTATTGCTGAACACAGACAAAACAATAACCATGATTATTAGTAACGAGGAAGAAGAAGTACGGTGTACTGCTGGAAAGGATAACATTGAACAAGTGGACACCTATAAATACTTAGGTAGTACAATTAACAGTAGAGGAAACCTGAACGACGAACTAAACAAAAGAATACAAGCAGCAAATAGGGTATTCTACGCACTACACAAGAAATTTTTAGACCACAAAGAAATAACAAAAAAGACCAAAATATCAGTATACAAATCGGTATATCTACCTGTATTGTTATACGGCGCAGAGAATTGGGTATTAACGGAAAAACAAAAAGGAAGAATCCAAGCGGCTGAAATGAAATTCCTAAGGAGAGTGCTAGGAGTAAGAAAAATTGAAAAAAGGAGGAACAAGGACATAAGAAAAGAACTGGAGGTTAACTCAGCTGAGAAAATAATAGAGGAAAGAAAACTCCAATGGTTTGGACATCTTGTAAGAATGGAAGAAGGAAGACAAGTCAAAACCGTTTGGGAAACCAAGGCACAGGGTAAAAATAGAAGAGGCAGGCCAAGACAAACATGGAACAACACGGTGAAACAAATCCTTTCGGAAGCGGGAGAAGATTGGAACTCAGCTAAAGAAAGAGCCAAAGACAGGAAAGTTTGGAAAACCTTTGTACAAGGTAAAGGATCCAAAGAAGCAGAATAACCTCTACACCTAACGGTAGAAGAGGACCGGATTATGTATGTATGTAATTATAATTATTATAATTATAATAATAATAATAATAATAATAATAATAATAATAATAATAATAATAATAATAATAACAACAACAATAATAATAATAATAATAATAATTATAATAATTATAATAATAATAATAATAAAAATAATAATAAAAATCTGTTGTGGCCAGCACAAGACCTCTCGCCATTTTCATATTAGGCTATATAAGTATTGTATTGCACTTCGCTTTCGAACCGTCGTTTTACAACATAACTTTACCCAAATATTGTTTTTTATTGTATTTAACATGTCTTCTGCACTCATATAATTCTAATTATAACTATTTTTCATTGTATGAGGAAGTTTTTAAATGCCAGAGATTCTTCCAATTCATTAACCAGATTGGCGGTATTTCTGATGGATATATGCATTTTACCACAATTTTACCTATAATTATAATATTTAATTAATAAAACAATAAGAAAGATTAAATATACTTCCCAGAAAAAGCTATCAGATTGTCACTAAAACTGTTGATTTTTGACACTGACAGGTGTCATTTACAAACTATATTATAAACATTGGAATTTGTCAACTGGTTTCCTTAGTGCCTTAGCCTCTGCGATTAGATTACTCTATAAATTTGTAGTATCTTTATCTCTAAATCTGTACAAGATGTAATAAAAATTTTAAGTGTATTAGATGGAGAATATTATGTTCTTCAATATTTAATAAAAACAAATCCCAAAAAATTATATTTAGAAGAATTTTTCTAAGAAACTACTACTTCCGGTTGTTCAATTGTTACTAAAACCTTTTCAGCTCTTCCCAGGAATGTCAGATTGAGGAAACTGCAGTTAAATATTTTTTAAGTCTTATAGTTTTTGAGGAATCGTGTCTACAACATCCAGACATACACACATACACACATCCACACACACACAGACATCATTTTAAAAATGTTATAATCGGATTCTAGGGACCTTAAATCGTGCTTATTTAATAAAATCTGAATATACGAATTTTAGCATGAATCCAATACCTCTCTTAGCGAGAGGTAATAATAATAAAAATAATAATAATAATTATAATAATTATAATATTATAATAATAATAATAATTATAATAATTATAATAATTATAATAATTATAATAATTATAATAATAATAATAATAATAAATAATAAATAATAAATAATAAATAATAAATAATAAATAATAAATAATAAATAATAAATAATAAATAATAAATAATAAATAATAAATAATAAATAATAAATAATAAATAATAAATAATAAATAATAAATAATAAATAATAAATAATAAATAATAAATAATAAATAATAAATAATAAATAATAAATAATAAATAATAAATAATAAATAATAAATAATAAATAATAAATAATAAATAATAAATAATAAATAATAAATAATAAATAATAAATAATAAATAATAAATAATAAATAATAAATAATAAATAATAAATAATAAATAATAAATAATAAATAATAAATAATATATAATAAATAATAAATAATAAATAATAAATAATAAATAATAAATAATAAATAATAAATAATATATAATAAATAATAAATAATAAATAATAAATAATAAATAATAAATAATAAATAATAAATAATAAATAATAAATAATAAATAATAAATAATAAATAATAAATAATAAATAATAAATAATAATAAATAATAACATATACATATACATCTTTATTCCTTTAGAAAATATTTACATTTCATAAGAAGCGTCCATAAGGTTTAAAATACAATAAAATTATATCTCATACAGATATTACAAGTTATTCATGTAAAATTCATTCAGATCATAGAAGCATCTCTCTATGAGGTAACTTTTTAATTTTTGATTAAAAATTTTTATGTTCTTTACCTCTTTTATACTTCTCGGTAATTTATTAAATAATTTAACATGCATATCACTTTGTAAATTTCTTAGCATACACATTTTCCTATCGTACAAATATGTCGTTGAAATTATATTGCTTTGTTTGTACATTTCTCGCCTTGAACACTTGTCACTGTGTACAAATCTATAACAGTTGCTGCACATCAGTGAATTCGAACTTCGCACGTTATCTGTATTTCGAAATATACTTTGAAAATAAAATTATTTAAAGTAGGCATTTGCGCTCGCTTTTGCCAAAGCAAATGTCACTTTGCCGCTCATGCGCGACATAGTAGAAAAAACGCTCGCTGTCCGAATTTCTAACTATAAAATACATCTCCACAAGTCAATCTGACTTATGATTGTTCTTTGTTCTGGTGATATATTACAGAACCAAACAAAATGCCGTACTGCTTAAAAGTTGTTTAAAACTGTCAAACTAATTTCTAGTGACTTAAAAACTGCCAAAACTGTTAAATTTTCCCAACAAATCTTATTTTGGGGTCCCGTGGCCCAGTGCCTAAGTGTCTGGTCGCGAACCTGGGGGAACCGAGTTCGATCCCGATAGACGCCAAATATTTTTCCAATTTTAAATGGCACAAAAGTGACCCCTGTGGTGCACTCTCCACACCAGCTATGAGTGCCCGTGAGAGGCGTGAGGTGACGCCTGATAAGCGCCCACATGGTAAAATATATCGTCATCATTACCGATGTCTACATGTGTTGTAGATACTGGCACACCCAGAAATGGGTAATATGCCGTGATGATATATTTATTTATTTATTTATTTTATATCTTATTTTAGAATGTTTTACAACTAATTTCTGGGAGACTTAAAAGCTGTTTGAAACGTTCAAATTGTTTTCTGGTGACTTAAAATCTGCCAAAGTTGTCAAATTTTCTCAACAAAATCTTCTTTTACTGTTTTAAAACTAATTTCTGGGAGACTTAAAAGCTGTTCAAAACTGTCGAATTGATTTCTGGTGATTTAAAAACTTTCAAAACTGTCAAATTCTTTTAACAAAATCTTCTTTTGGAATGCTTTAAAATAATTTCTGAGAGACTTAAAAGCTGTTTAAAACTGTCAAATTGATTTCTGGCGAAAAAAAACTGCCAAACCTGTCAAATTCTCTCAAAAAAATCTTCTTTTGATATGTTTTAAAACTAATTTCTGGGAGACTTTAAAGCTGTTTAAATTTGTCAAATTGATTTCTGGTGACTTAAAAACTGCCAAAACTGTCAAATTCTTTCAACAAAATCTTCTTTTGGAATGTTTTAACATAATTTCTGGGAGACTTAAAAGCTGTTTAAAACTGTCAAATTGATTTCTGGCGACGTAAAAACTGCCAAAGCTGTCACATTCTTCCAACAAATCTTCTTTTGGAATGTTTTAAAACAAATTTCAGGGAGACTTAAAAGCTGTTGAGAAATGTCACTTGTCTACATTCTTAATGGCAACGTTTAGTCAGGACTGCTTTGTCGGTATATTACATAACAAAAAATAAAAATCCCGTACTGCTGTGTAACGAAAAAAATAAATAAAATAGGACATTCATTTACTAAAACGAAAGTAAAAAGTGCTTAGATTAGATTATTTCAACAGCTCAAGAAGAATGGAAAATAACGATAAATTAAAATTATAAAATGTAATCATTATTTTTTGAGTAGTACTGTAAATACAAAGTGTACATTTTATTATTTTTGTTATGGTGGATGACCCCATTGTGGCGACTGTAGAAAAAATCTTGTGTGTGTTTCGAGCGCAAATGGACATTGTCGATTTCGAGAGAACCTCTCAATCGACAATGTCCCATTTTGCGCTCTTAATACACAAATAGCTATTATACTTTTTAATATTATATATCTGTTGTGGCCAGCACAATACCTCTCGCCATTTTTATTTTAATAAAAATTTCCTACGGTAAATACAAAATATAATGTAATAAGTGAATTTTATGTAATACCTATATGTTACGATTTTAAAATTTGTTATTTATTATCCATTCTCTTCCCAAGAAACGTTATTTTTAAAATATATTATTAATATTTCATACAAACAAAATATTTTTACTTGGTTAATAAATTTGAAAATATTATTTGACGCGACGTTCAATAAACTGTTTTATTTTCATTTGTTCTAGGTAACCTATAAATTTGTACCATCCGACATATATTTACTTTTAGAATGTTTTTAGGTTTGTGACATGGAACAAAGTACGTCTATTATCGAATAGATGGAGATCGTAAAATATACAAATATTTCTACTTTATCGACTTAGTTATAATTATTCATTTCAGTGCTCACTAGCGCTCGCTTCAGCGCAGAAACAAAATAACGGAGGGTACCATGTCACCTTAATACTTTTTCTATATATTTTACAGATAAATTTAAAAATAATATTTTTTATTAGTCGCGAAGCCTAAGATAAACACAATTCCTTTGTTACACAGTTCATATATCAAATGAATGTAACTGACAGTAAATGTCACTGTCAAAAAACTAATCACTTCAAATTAATAACAGTGACATTTTAAAAAGAAAATAGTAAATAAAGCAATAGTTTTCTGCAATGGAACAGTTTGCAGCGTTAGTAAATACGTAGGTATGTATTTAAATTAATAAGAATTAAATAGCGGGAGGTTTTATGTTGGCCACATCAGATTTTTACCTCCCGCTACCCTTGGTAAAGGAGCTATAGGTATCGTGCTAAAAATCACATATTGAGATTTTAGTAAATGACCACGTTTTAAGGTCCCTAGAATCCAATTTTAACATTTTCACAGATATTAAATAATAAAGAAAATCGTAAATAAAGCAATAGTTATATGGAACATAATATAGTTTGAAGCATTACTAAATACGTAGGTATGTATTTAAATTAATACCACAAATAAGTATACTGTAATCATTAATAATTAAGTAAACACATTTTGTAAAAATAGTATAAAATAATTATAATAAAAAGAAAAATAATTAAGAAACAGGAATCTGTGGCATTTTAAATAATAATTTAATTATCACACTTGTTACAAACTGTTACATTTTTTGAATGTTCGGCACATACGTACTGATTGCACCGAATACAAAACTTTCGAGATTTTCTTTACTTCTGTCGCATAAGAATTATCGCTGCTGTCTTCCAATAACGGGAACAGGTTGTTTGTTCCTTAAGTTTAACTCTGGAAAAATTGTTAACATGGATTGTTTTATATTGGAATGCAATGACTTGTCATTTTGGTACCTACGAATTATATTTTTTCTAATTAATTCTTGGCCTAACTCCAACAAAAACATTCTTCTTCTATCCAAACGATTTTGTTTCCATTCTGGATTTTTCAACACCCAAAGTTTATAGGCGTTGATGATTTGGGGCTCATTTGTACCCCAGTTGGTTTTCAACGTATGCGAAATATATACCTGTCTTTCTATACCGAGCGGGGTGCAGCTGGACCCCAAGGAACAAAACTCACTATAATTTGTTACAATAAATAGCAATTTATTAAAACTTTTTTATACCAAATTAGGAATATATTTTATAATAATTATAATAATTATAATAATTATAATAATTATAATAATAATAATAATAATAAATAATAAATAATAAATAATAAATAATAAATAATAAATAATAAATAATAAATAATAAATAATAAATAATAAATAATAAATAATAAATAATAAATAATAAATAATAAATAATAAATAATAAATAATAATATAATAAATAATAAATAATAAATAATAAATAATAAATAATAAATAATAAATAATAAATAATAAATAATAAATAATAAATAATAAATAATAAATAATAAATAATAAATAATAAATAATAAATAATAAATAATAAATAATAATAAATAATAAATAATAAATAATAAATAATAAATAATAAATAATAAATACTAAATAATAAATAATAAATAATAAATAATAAATAATAAATAATAAATAATAAATAATAAATAATAAATAATAAATAATAAATAATAAATAATAAATAATAAATAATAAATAATAAATAATAAATAATAAATAATAAATAATAAATAATATATAATAAATAATAAATAATAAATAATAAATAATAAATAATAAATAATAAATAATAAATAATAAATAATAAATAATATATAATAAATAATAAATAATAAATAATAAATAATAAATAATAAATAATAAATAATAAATAATAAATAATAAATAATAAATAATAAATAATAAATAATAAATAATAAATAATAAATAATAACATATACATATACATCTTTATTCCTTTAGAAAATATTTACATTTCATAAGAAGCGTCCATAAGGTTTAAAATACAATAAAATTATATCTCATACAGATATTACAAGTTATTCATGTAAAATTCATTCAGATCATAGAAGCATCTCTCTATGAGGTAACTTTTTAATTTTTGATTAAAAATTTTTATGTTCTTTACCTCTTTTATACTTCTCGGTAATTTATTAAATAATTTAACATGCATATCACTTTGTAAATTTCTTAGCATACACATTTTCCTATCGTACAAATATGTCGTTGAAATTATATTGCTTTGTTTGTACATTTCTCGCCTTGAACACTTGTCACTGTGTACAAATCTATAACAGTTGCTGCACATCAGTGAATTCGAACTTCGCACGTTATCTGTATTTCGAAATATACTTTGAAAATAAAATTATTTAAAGTAGGCATTTGCGCTCGCTTTTGCCAAAGCAAATGTCACTTTGCCGCTCATGCGCGACATAGTAGAAAAAACGCTCGCTGTCCGAATTTCTAACTATAAAATACATCTCCACAAGTCAATCTGACTTATGATTGTTCTTTGTTCTGGTGATATATTACAGAACCAAACAAAATGCCGTACTGCTTAAAAGTTGTTTAAAACTGTCAAACTAATTTCTAGTGACTTAAAAACTGCCAAAACTGTTAAATTTTCCCAACAAATCTTATTTTGGGGTCCCGTGGCCCAGTGCCTAAGTGTCTGGTCGCGAACCTGGGGGAACCGAGTTCGATCCCGATAGACGCCAAATATTTTTCCAATTTTAAATGGCACAAAAGTGACCCCTGTGGTGCACTCTCCACACCAGCTATGAGTGCCCGTGAGAGGCGTGAGGTGACGCCTGATAAGCGCCCACATGGTAAAATATATCGTCATCATTACCGATGTCTACATGTGTTGTAGATACTGGCACACCCAGAAATGGGTAATATGCCGTGATGATATATTTATTTATTTATTTATTTTATATCTTATTTTAGAATGTTTTACAACTAATTTCTGGGAGACTTAAAAGCTGTTTGAAACGTTCAAATTGTTTTCTGGTGACTTAAAATCTGCCAAAGTTGTCAAATTTTCTCAACAAAATCTTCTTTTACTGTTTTAAAACTAATTTCTGGGAGACTTAAAAGCTGTTCAAAACTGTCGAATTGATTTCTGGTGATTTAAAAACTTTCAAAACTGTCAAATTCTTTTAACAAAATCTTCTTTTGGAATGCTTTAAAATAATTTCTGAGAGACTTAAAAGCTGTTTAAAACTGTCAAATTGATTTCTGGCGAAAAAAAACTGCCAAACCTGTCAAATTCTCTCAACAAAATCTTCTTTTGATATGTTTTAAAACTAATTTCTGGGAGACTTTAAAGCTGTTTAAATTTGTCAAATTGATTTCTGGTGACTTAAAAACTGCCAAAACTGTCAAATTCTTTCAACAAAATCTTCTTTTGGAATGTTTTAACATAATTTCTGGGAGACTTAAAAGCTGTTTAAAACTGTCAAATTGATTTCTGGCGACGTAAAAACTGCCAAAGCTGTCACATTCTTCCAACAAATCTTCTTTTGGAATGTTTTAAAACAAATTTCAGGGAGACTTAAAAGCTGTTGAGAAATGTCACTTGTCTACATTCTTAATGGCAACGTTTAGTCAGGACTGCTTTGTCGGTATATTACATAACAAAAAATAAAAATCCCGTACTGCTGTGTAACGAAAAAAAATAAATAAAATAGGACATTCATTTACTAAAACGAAAGTAAAAAGTGCTTAGATTAGATTATTTCAACAGCTCAAGAAGAATGGAAAATAACGATAAATTAAAATTATAAAATGTAATCATTATTTTTTGAGTAGTACTGTAAATACAAAGTGTACATTTTATTATTTTTGTTATGGTGGATGACCCCATTGTGGCGACTGTAGAAAAAATCTTGTGTGTGTTTCGAGCGCAAATGGACATTGTCGATTTCGAGAGAACCTCTCAATCGACAATGTCCCATTTTGCGCTCTTAATACACAAATAGCTATTATACTTTTTAATATTATATATCTGTTGTGGCCAGCACAATACCTCTCGCCATTTTTATTTTAATAAAAATTTCCTACGGTAAATACAAAATATAATGTAATAAGTGAATTTTATGTAATACCTATATGTTACGATTTTAAAATTTGTTATTTATTATCCATTCTCTTCCCAAGAAACGTTATTTTTAAAATATATTATTAATATTTCATACAAACAAAATATTTTTACTTGGTTAATAAATTTGAAAATATTATTTGACGCGACGTTCAATAAACTGTTTTATTTTCATTTGTTCTAGGTAACCTATAAATTTGTACCATCCGACATATATTTACTTTTAGAATGTTTTTAGGTTTGTGACATGGAACAAAGTACGTCTATTATCGAATAGATGGAGATCGTAAAATATACAAATATTTCTACTTTATCGACTTAGTTATAATTATTCATTTCAGTGCTCACTAGCGCTCGCTTCAGCGCAGAAACAAAATAACGGAGGGTACCATGTCACCTTAATACTTTTTCTATATATTTTACAGATAAATTTAAAAATAATATTTTTTATTAGTCGCGAAGCCTAAGATAAACACAATTCCTTTGTTACACAGTTCATATATCAAATGAATGTAACTGACAGTAAATGTCACTGTCAAAAAACTAATCACTTCAAATTAATAACAGTGACATTTTAAAAAGAAAATAGTAAATAAAGCAATAGTTTTCTGAAGCAATAGTTTTCTGCAATGGAACAGTTTGCAGCGTTAGTAAATACGTAGGTATGTATTTAAATTAATAAGAATTAAATAGCGGGAGGTTTTATGTTGGCCACATCAGATTTTTACCTCCCGCTACCCTTGGTAAAGGAGCTATAGGTATCGTGCTAAAAATCACATATTGAGATTTTAGTAAATGACCACGTTTTAAGGTCCCTAGAATCCAATTTTAACATTTTCACAGATATTAAATAATAAAGAAAATCGTAAATAAAGCAATAGTTATATGGAACATAATATAGTTTGAAGCATTACTAAATACGTAGGTATGTATTTAAATTAATACCACAAATAAGTATACTGTAATCATTAATAATTAAGTAAACACATTTTGTAAAAATAGTATAAAATAATTATAATAAAAAGAAAAATAATTAAGAAACAGGAATCTGTGGCATTTTAAATAATAATTTAATTATCACACTTGTTACAAACTGTTACATTTTTTGAATGTTCGGCACATACGTACTGATTGCACCGAATACAAAACTTTCGAGATTTTCTTTACTTCTGTCGCATAAGAATTATCGCTGCTGTCTTCCAATAACGGGAACAGGTTGTTTGTTCCTTAAGTTTAACTCTGGAAAAATTGTTAACATGGATTGTTTTATATTGGAATGCAATGACTTGTCATTTTGGTACCTACGAATTATATTTTTTCTAATTAATTCTTGGCCTAACTCCAACAAAAACATTCTTCTTCTATCCAAACGATTTTGTTTCCATTCTGGATTTTTCAACACCCAAAGTTTATAGGCGTTGATGATTTGGGGCTCATTTGTACCCCAGTTGGTTTTCAACGTATGCGAAATATATACCTGTCTTTCTATACCGAGCGGGGTGCAGCTGGACCCCAAGGAACAAAACTCACTATAATTTGTTACAATAAATAGCAATTTATTAAAACTTTTTTATACCAAATTAGGAATATATTTTAGAAACATAGAAGAAAGGAAATTAAGTAAAAAAAAATATTTTAGAAAATATCCCCAAATATTCATGTCTGGGGTACAACTGCACCCCGCACGGGTTTATGAAGGTTAAATTAATAAAAATTAAATAGCGGGAGGTTTTGTGTTGGCCACATCAGATTTTTTTTAATTTACGGCTTTAGAGACATAGTAAAGTTAATTAAAGACCTAGTAAAAAAAAAAAAATGTATGCGTTCTCCTAATAAATGAGCTTTGATTTGTGATTGACTATCAAATATCTTTTTTACCTCCCGCTACTCTTGGTAAGGAACGAGTAGGTATAGGGATCGTGCTAAAAATCGCATATCGAGATTTTAGTAAATGATTAAGTTTTAAGATATCTGTGTGTGTGTATGTGTATGGATTTTGTCTTCGCTCTAACTCAAACACTACCTTTCAGAAAATTCTGAAACCTTGTATTTCTACCCTATTCCAATATGGAAAGAAACCATTAGATTTTGGTGCAAATCGGATAACCAAAAACGGCCCTTTACTTGAAGCTCATATTGGTTTTTCTTCAAAAATACCATTTAATGCCATTTTTACCTCCCGCTACCCTTGGTAAGGGTAGCGGTAATTCTAAATTTTATTTTCGAAGAGAGATATACTGACCACCGACTATTAGTCGGTTAACGCGACTATCCGACCACTTTTCTAATCGGCGAATAGTCGGTGAAAACACCAATTAATCGGCTTAGTATTTGATAAGCTATAATAAGGCACAGAAATATTTTTGATTAGTAAATTAATTGTAAAACTATTTATCCACCGCGATAAAATTAGTCATTGCTGATGACAAAAAGTTACGTATTTTATAAAGAATGCCGACCGGCAACAGAATGGCTAGCCGTAATACAAAACCGTACAACTTGTGATATGAATATAACTCCTCCAACCTTCAAAAAGAAACTTTATTTGGTAAATGAAGATTCGTCATAGGATTGTTATTAGCAACGTTTTCTTTTTTACAATTTACATATTTATAATATTTAACAATTAATAATATGATAATGAATGCTATAATTAATACATATACATATAGCTATATAATGAGTACTATTTTGATATTTTTTTATAAGTAATATTCATGGTTTTAATATTTTGCATAAACAATGTGGAATTGATAACAATATTCATTTAAAAATTTTGCGTTTTAAAATTCTCAAATAATAATTCTTGACCAAAATTTTGTTTATTAAAATATACATAGTTTATTTTACAATTATTAACATTGTTAAATTTGAATATACCTTTAATATTAATGTTTTGTGTATAGTTCGGGCATTCAATCGAAACATATTTTTCATAAGAACTTATTATAACTTATGCTGAATTCTCAATTTGATACATATGAAACTCCTTTTCCATTTTGTGAAAGGAACAATGTTGTACATTTATTTTGTTATAAAATATATTACCAATACAGTCGTTGGTTTCTTCTAATTTTGTTTCACAATAATATATTTTATTGAAAAACATGTATTTATATTGTATATTCTTGAATTGTCTTTATAAACTAATTGTTGAGGAATATTAATTGTTACAAATTTATCTTCATGTATAGTTGGTATGGGTGTCAGTTGTCATATCAAAGGTATTTTCATAATACAAAGGAATCTCTAATAAATATTTTATTACAATGTTTGTGGTTTTACAATGGCTTTTTATTAATTTTGAAAAGTTTTTAAAATCTAATTTTGATTCTAGTGATATTTGATCTAATATGTCTTTCATATCATTAGGATGTATAATACTATTATGTATCAAATTTAGATTGCAAAATGAAAGTTTTAAAGTTGCAAAAACCAGCCATATTGTGTCGTCAGAACGTTCCGAACCAAGTTCAGACGATTTCCAACAGACATTTTATATGGACACACAATTTATAAAAGTAAAATATATATAAACTATAAACTAAGGATTACATATTTAAATATGCTATAATATATTAACATAACATCGTTCCATTCATTTTTATAAATATAATTTTCATTTGGCGTGAACTTATATACACGTTGCATCAAATGTTTCTTTCTTTCACTTTTGACATTTGACATTTGAAAACAAGGTGAAAATGAAAATGGTCGTTCCTCTCACTCTGTGACGTCATTGGACAAGGGACGAAGCGAGGGTCTAGTAGCTTCATTTTAGAAAATGGCATTTTCAATTACAATTTTTTCATGATTATAGATCGATTTGAGGAAAAATAAAAAATACAGGTTTATCATTTTTCACTATTCTATCGATTAAAGTTATAAAAAAAGTCGTGCATGACCTCATTTAGATGATATTATGTTTTCGTTAATTTTAATATTTTCTAATGGTTTATTAAATTTCTGTACAACTGTTTAACTTATTTATGTCAATGTATCCCCTGAAGAAGGCACCAGTTTATGGCGCCGAAACGTTGGGTTAAAATTAATAAATACAGAACATAAACTAAAAAAAAGGTAGTATTTTTCCAATTCTGTACAAGTTCTTCATTAATACGAATATTTTCCAAATTTTGTAATTGCAGGGATTTTTCGCTTTCTTCAATTTTTTGAAATATTTTATCATGTCGTTCACCGGCTGATGAATCTAGATTGCCAGATATTTCCACGTTTAGATCTTTTTTAAAAATATAGTTTATTTCATTTTCCATGCGAATGAAATTAAAGTTTAAAATATTATTATGAGTTTCAAATTCACGTTTATATAGTAATATTCCATTTTTAAGTGCGTTTTGAAGATGTGTTATTTGAATTTTAAGTTTTAAGTACTCATTATAAATATTAGTTGTGTTATAATAATAATATATATAATATGAAGTAGAATATATTCTAGTTTTACCTAATTTTATAACGTTAAGTCCTATATTATTATTTATGTTTTCGATATCGTCCGGTGATCTCTTCTGTCCATCTGAAACATTACGTGGACGTTTTAGTTTATCAATACGATGTATCTTATCATGGTCGTCTTTAATTACACCGAGATTTTTGTTATATTCTTTAACATGTAATTTTTTTATAAATCGGGTGTACAATTTTATTACATCGACGAGGGTGTTCTTTAAGGAATATGGTTTTGGGAATATGGTCGGGATTTTTACTAGGTTTAAATCGTTTATTCTTTTCTTGTTGAATTTTCTTGTGTATTTCGTCGTGTAAAAGTTTCATTTTTGTTTTGTGTTCTTCAAGGATATCTTGCGTTGTAATAACAGTAGGTTTTGTTATACTTGAGTAATCCGAGTATCCAAATATTATTTCTTGTAGTGTTTTCTTTGTAATCGTATGTATAGAGTTATTATATGCAATAAGTGCATAATTAATTTTTGTTAATCATTTATCGTTTTTGAATTCTGGTCTGTCATTAAAAATTCTGCGATGTTCTATGATTGTTGAATGAAATCTTTCGATAGGAGAGTTTGTTTTTGGGTTATTGGCAGATGTGTATTTAATTTCTATTTTATGCAGTTTTAATAATTCTTTTACAAGGTTACTTTTAAATTTTGTACCATGATCTAATATAATTTGTTTTGGAAGTGCATAATTTCTAAAGAATGTTAAGAGAGCATCTACAATGTCTGATGCGTTACTATTAGGCATGGGGTACATTTGCCAAAGAGTACATTGATTTCTTTATGAAAATTAAACAAATAACATTTTATTAGAATATTTTCAATTTTTAAAATAATGTATCATTTACCTTGTGATTTTCCATTTGCTGTATTTATTTGAAATTTTTCTTCATACATTTTAAAATGATTTTTATTTTCATAAACGAATTTCTTGTTTATTAAGTTTATTGTTGAACCGGTGTATAAAAGTACAAATATAATGTAATCGCGAGTATTTAAGTATGGTAAAGTTGTTGTACAATTAATGTTTGATAATTCTCCTTTATTTCGAGGCTGGTATCGTCTAAAAAATTGTTTTCTAAATTTTGTTATTCTTCGGAATTCTCAAAATTTTCGCTAATTTCCCCATAGTTTATTTTATCTGAGTTTTCAATATCTTGGTTGGTTTTGCGATATAACTTCGTGCGTGGTTTAAACGTAGACCAGTGTTTAGAAGAAATGACTCTTGCACTAGGTGATGTTTGTCCACATCGTACGACTATATTCAGGTGGTATAGAGAATTCCAAAGAGGAAATTTCAGTCTGGAGGACGGTGAAAGGACGGGAAGGCCACGAACGTCAGTTACGGAAGAAAACATTACTGCTGTGCGGAAAATGCTTGACGAAGACAGGCGAATAACTTACCACCAGATCGAGGAGACCTTAGGCTTAAATGCACCAGCAATTCGTTCTATTCTGCATGATCATTTGCACGTGAAGAAAGTTTGTTGTCTCTGGGTGCCGCATAGTCTGACTGAAGGTCAAATGACACGACGTGTAACATGGTGCCGGGAGATGCTGAAAATTTTTGATAAAGGACAATCTCGTTATGTGAACAGTATCGTGACAGGTGACGAGACCTGGTTGTACTATTATGATGTGCCGACCAAGTCTCAAAACAAAGTTTGGGTCTTTGATGATGAGGATACACCCATAGCTGTCAGAAAATCCCGATCAATAAAAAAGAAAATGATAGCTGTATTTTTTAAATCGAGTGGAATTGTGGAGCGTGTCGTTTTGGACACACAGAAGACAATCACAGCAAAGTGGTACACTGAACAGTGCTTGCCTAAAGTGATCGAATCACTGAAAAAGGAAAGACCAAATTCAAGAATGGACACCTGGTTCCTACATCACGATAACGCTCCTGCCCACCGCGCGAAAGCCTGCGCCGAATATTTGGCCACTACAGGGCTGAAATTTCTTGAGCACCCTCCTTACAGTCCAGACCTTGCTCCCTGCGACTTCGCACTGTTCCCGCATGTTAAAATGAAGCTGAAAGGGAAGCGGTTTTCCAGTGATGAGGAGCTTTTGAGGGGTTGGGATAACGAGTGTGCCTTACTCCCTAGCGAAACGTGGCAGAGCTGGTTTAAGGATTGGTTTCGGAGGATGGAGAGGTGTATTGAGTGTGGTGGGAATTACTTTGAAAAACTTTAATAAATAAAGCTGTATTGCAAAACTTTCCTAGTGCCCTTTGTATAATGTAATCGCGAGTATTTAAGTATGGTAAAGTTGTTGTACAATTAATGTTTGATAATTCTCCTTTATTTCGAGGCTGGTATCGTCTAAAAAATTGTTTTCTAAATTTTGTTATTCTTCGGAATTCTCAAAATTTTCGCTAATTTCCCCATAGTTTATTTTATCTGAGTTTTCAATATCTTGGTTGTATAACTCTTCTACAATATAATTTCTAAAATTGTTGGGATTTTGATTTTGTGTAAAGTAATTATCTTGAGGATTATTCCTTGTAAATCTAGTGCTAGTACTCATTGGTGGACGTCATATATTTTGGGCATTTCTCAGTTGTTGCTGCAGTGCAAATGTATTTTGTGGCTGAGTAGCAGGTTTTAATTGAATGGGTTGTGGCGGAAAATTATATTTTAGTTGGTAGTTGTATTTTTACTGGGGATTATTGCTTAGTTTATTATATGTCAATGTAGGGTTTTGTTGCATAGGCATGCTTGTATTTTGTTTAATAGGTTTTACATATTGTACATTAAATTTGTTAGTTAGTAGAGTGACGATGGTCACTAGATTTGAATTTATTTTTCATGTTCAACGTTGTAGCCTTGTGGTTAGCATGTCAGTTTTTTTGCTAAAGTTTGATTATTTAAATCACAGTTCAAATCCCACAAGTAAAAATATTGTTTTTCATTTTTTATTGGTTTGTATTGTTTTGATTTACGCATACAATATAATTGTGTGGTTATATTGTATGTCGTTTGTTGTAAAATGTATTGTTGTATTTTGGTTATAGCTGCTAATAGTTATAAAATTGTAGTTTATCTGTCAGCTATTGTGTGGTCGAGTGGCTAGTGTGCTTGACCAGCACGCTAGATAAATCGTCGGTTCGATCCTACATGAAACTGTATTTTTTATATTTTTATTCAAACTTAGCGAGAATTTGCAGGATGACTAAAAACGTGTTTGAACCTTTTTTGATATTTTTAACGGTTTTTCGGGGTATAAATACGAGCTCGAACGTTAGTTACAGGGAGAAAGTGTGTGCTTTCTCAAGGGAGCGTTAGCTCTCCAACGAGCCTTGGACGGTGTGTGCCGTCTTCTGCGAACCTGGTGAGGGCCGGGTGAGCGGGTTGGCGATGACCTTGGCTGCCTCTGACTCCGTGCTGTTGGTGTGTGCCGGCAGCTCGTGAGAGAGTGCAGAAGGTGTACCGTACCGGTGTAGCCGGTTGTTTCCGTGTAGTGTTGTTGGCCACTGTTTGCCGTAATCGCGATTGTCATTGAGTGTTGGTGTGTGTCAACACTGTCTTAGTTTGAAATCGCGATTGTTAATGAGTGTTGTCAAAGTGACAACACTGTAACCGTACCGTGTTCCCGTAACTTTGGTGTGTGCCATTGTTACTCGTTCATAGCTTGTTCCCGCAACCTTAGTATGTGCCATTGTTGCCCGTTCATTGTTGATCGTGCATAGTAGAGAAAATATCCTGCAAGTATCGCTGGTTCATTGTTACTTTGCTTTGTTATATTTATTACTTTCTCGTTTTAATATATTTTAATAAAATATTAAAAAAATAATTACAATTGATTTCATTGTCAAAGGCCGAACTCTGTCTTCACTAAGTTACCCGAGCCCATTTTGGCGTTCAAGCCACCCTTTTCAGCGACGCTATGAGAGCGTCCTTTACAGGATCGACCATCTCTCCTTGTGCTGTGTTTCCGATTGATTGGCGCCCGAGCAAACGCTTTGACAGCATGGAGAACGAACAGGGACGTCACTACAAAATGGCGACCGAATAGGGACAGCGTCCGTCGTCGCCGGTACAATAGATAGTATGCATCATTTAATGTTGCAGGATCACGTGATCGTATTAGTGGGCCAATGGGTTATTTTAGACCTAATGTGAACACTCGTAAGGCTATTTTATTCGCGTTTGTTTTTAATGCTTCTTCAGTTATTGGATTTTGATAATGCATTTCGATATATGATGTATGTAATCCGAGAAGATTTTTATGTCGAGTTATCTCCTTATGGTAATGCCAGCTAATTGTTTGGCTGCATGACCGGTTATTTTATTTTTTGTACTTAATAAAAGCAATTTATTTTGTAAGAAATCAATTTGGGCATTATTATAGAAAGTATTTATAAGCTCTTCGCTGACAAACAAAGTTGGATAAAAGTTTTGGATTCCCATTAAATTCTGGGATTCATTTTAAATGAATTTCTTTTAATTCAGGAACTGCCATTATTACAATATATAGCAATGTAATAAAATATTTTTACAATATATAATTTACTTGAATGGACAATAGGAGGAGAAGTATTATATTTATTCGGTTCAGTCTGGGCACTCGAATTTACGGGCACTATAGACGTAGAAGTGGGTATGGATTCCGGGCACTCGATATACGGGCACTATAGACGTAGACGTGGGTATGGATTCCGGGCACTCGATACGCGGGCACTGTGGATAATTCCAGAGATTGTCTGCGCACTCGATGTACGGGCACTGTAGACGGGGGTCAGTAGCAGAAGATATCCGGGCTCTCGACTTGCGGGCACCATGGACTTGTCCTCCGTATCGTTTGAGTTATTTAAGGTTCCACAAACAAACAGTTAAAACTGGCCGTGTAGTAATTTAACGAATTGATTTTCTGTGGCAAATTTCGATAAAACACGTTATCTAGAATCCTACCAAGACTGCGCCAATTAAATTACGAACTTTGTTCGAAATCTTTTTAAAAATTTATTTAAACTCCAAACCTACAAAAGACTTATGGTAGCTCTTGTTATTAAGAAGGTGCAACTACTACTAGATGGTAATTATCATTACATGCGTTTTAAAGTGATAAAATTAGTCATTGCTGATGATTAGTTACCTATTTTAAAAAGAATGCTGACCGGCAACAGAATGGCTATCCGTAATACGAAGCCGTTCAACTTGTGATATGAATATAACTTGGACGAAAAAACATCACATACACACACACACACACACACACACACACACACACGGACACACACACATACAGACATCAATGTAAAATTAGTAAAATCGTATTCTAAGGATCTTAAAACGTGCTTATTCATTAAAAACTCACCACCGAATTTTTTGACCAAAGACAATACCTTCCTTTTGACGGAAGGTAAAAAGGGATAAGTAAACAATTAACATCAAGAATAGCCAACATATACAAAGAAACCCGCAACAAAGTGAGAATAAACGAAGATGAAACAGACATATTTTGGACGACTAAAGGATGCCCGTTCAGTACAACACTCTTCGCGCTATACATAAGAGACATTGAAGACCATTTCAGTAAAGGACAAACTGGATAAATAGTAGTTGGAAAAAGGAAATTCTGGACACTAGCTTATGCAGATGACCTTGCAATAATTGCAAAAACAGAAAAAATATGAAATCCTTATTAAACAGATTTCAAAATTATTTACGAAAGAAGAAATTAGACCTTAATATACAGAAGTCGAAAATAATGAAATTTAGAAAAGGTGGAGCCAGAGAAAACGTAGAAAAATGGGAATGGGAAGGAAATATAATAGAAACAATAAAAAAATATAAATACCTTGGATATCATTTTCAAAAAAATAATGGAAGAGGGAAACATGTAAAAGAAATGGCAAAAAAAGCAAATTTAGCACTAGCATAAATATGGGGTATTGGCGAGAGAAAATTTGGAGAAAATTATAAGACAAGGGTAATGATGTTTGACAGCTTAATAAAAAGTATAATGCTCTACGCTTCAGAAATTTAGGGATGGACGGAACAAGAATCCCTAAAAAATATACAATGCAAATACTTGCGATGGGTACTGTGATTAGAAACACAAACACCAAAATATATAATTCTAGAAGAAACCAAAAGGAACAAAATAAGAATTCAGACTGGCAAGAGAGCAATGAAATATGAAGAAAAAATAAGGATGAAAGAAGAAGAAACAATTTTAGTCGAATGCTGGAAAGACCTACAAAAAAGGGAGAAAAATAACCAATCAAATTCTAAATGGGAAATAGAGCGAAAAAAATAGTACGAGAGAAAAGGGTTATCTACAATAGCTGTATTCTTTTTGGAATATTTTCGCTTAACTCAGTTGATAAGTGAGTTGAGATGAGCTGAGCTGAGAAGCCGCTGAAAAGAACAACATGTCGCAAAGAATAAGCGACAAAGCGCGCGCGATTCAAAACAAAGTAATTTGTTGTCAATTGTCGGGCTTTAATTTTGAAATAGGCTGAGGGTCCTGAGCATCCCCGTCCATTGTGGGGCTGCATCACAGCGTTTAATCGTTTTCCAGAGGCAACTGTGACACAAAAGCGGAATTCGACAGTCTAAATTGGCCGTACAATGTCCATAACCTCACCTTCAGCACGTGGTCAGCACGCGGTATCTTCCATGAAGCACCACCGTCCACTTTGGAGCCGTATCACAGCGTTAAATCGTTTTCAGAGGTAGCTGTGACACAGAAACAGTAATAGTCAGTCTAAATTGTTCTCACAGTGTTCCTAACAGCACGTGGTCGGCACGCGGTAACGGCCAACGGAATATCCTCTAGTTTCCAGCATGTCTCCATCATTCAAGGGTTTTCGGGACCGGCATTCTCATTACAAATCACACGGCCACCCCAAAAGCAACCCCTCACGTCAATTGGACAATTGAATCACGAATTCCAGACCTGTCAAGACCGCAGCGCCAAATCCAGGCGAAATAAACTAGAACTTGAGATATTTCTTAAATTCTATTTTATTGTATTATTATTTGATATATTTTACCTGTTAGTTTCAAACAAGAAAAACTGGATTTTCGTATTTTCACTTGCGTATAGAATTTTCTAGAAATATTTTAATAGCGAAGCCTTACGACCAATAGTAAGCCATGTCTGTTCTCCCACTCGGCCAATCAAATGTAACCCGCCTTTTTGGGGCGAATTGCAAATAATATTTATAAGTGAGTTCTTGCCAGACTGGTGGTACAATTTAGTAACTGCCAAAATAATAGATAATAAACTCTAATAAATGTTCCTACTTCTTGTAGAAGAATAAGGGATGTAATAATAATATAATTATTATTATAAATAAGTTTATTGACTAGTATAATTGAATGATATATATTTACACTTGATAGACGATGATTGCTGTAGCGACTGTATGGAGGGTGGGTCTTCTATATCTCTGGTCTCTGGACAATCTCTCTTGGACATACTCTAACTTCCCATCGTCTATACAGTCTTTTATATTACTCTAATGCTAAGTCATCAAACAATTGAGTAATAACCTACTTATGACACTTTAATATTGATATTACTTATTCTGCAATATATGCAAATAATAACACAAACTATTATGACCCCAATTGTGTGGTGACCTAGTCTTACACAAATACGAATAAAGCCCTTCCACATAAACCGCGCGGAACTATCTCGGACTTTTCTATATTCTTTGCGTCGAAGTTCCTCCTCATTTTGGGCTTCCCATCCTCCATCGTAAACTTTACGAGATAAAAGAACCCAAAAATCTTCTATGGGACGATAGGGGGATTCTCATTCCGCGGAACAAATGGCATGTTTCGGTCTGCTAGCCAAGTTTGAGTCTGTCTTGCAAAGTGACAAGATGCGAGGTCTGGCCAGAACATAATATAGTCCCAAGCATGTTCTTCTTTAATAAAATTAACCAATTTCGTTAGGCAATTATGGATGTACCTTTGACTATCCAGTGCTTCGCCTCTTACTCGGTCCATATAAAGCCTGTATACACCCCTTATGAAAATCTGCGAATTTGACTTTTTGTTTATATCTGACATTATTAGGGACTTCGTCAACATTGTCAGTATAAAAATCATCATTTCCTTTCATTTCGGAGTTACTCAGTGTGAAGTACTTTTTATCATCCATAATTATCACGCGGTTATTCGCAAAATGTACCCTTCTTAGATTACGGCAGCATATCGGGATTCTGGCTAGTTGGCTAGCGGTATATTTTGGGGCTTTCCTTCGTTTTCTGAATTTTTGACCATTCCGCGACAGTTCCCGTGATAGGTGTCCCTGGATGTTCGATACTGACGTGCCAGTTTTCTTAATGAAGTACCAAGTCTATTTTTCGCTCTTCTTACTAGTGATTCGGCTCTTCCTCTGGTAAAAATTCTAGGTCTTCCACGTTTTGGCAGGTTTAAACAAGCAATACCTTGCTCATATTCAACAGTTGTCCGATAAATGTTTCTTCGGGATATTAGTCCAGTCAATAGAGGTTTTTACCCTACAAAAGGTGGGGAAAAAACGATTTTAACATATGTTGTTTGGGTCGAGACGGGGATAAAAAATTATAATTTGTGACTTTGGGGAGGCATGGCGTGAGCCGCCATCTTGGATCAAAGGTACAAAAAATTAGTTGCTTTGCTATTATCTCGAAAACAGTGGCCCGTATCAAAATTTCACAAGAATACAAAATTAAACCTCGCTACTTTTTGTGCAAAAGGAGTTGTTCCATTTTTTACCTAGGATGAACTGTCAAAGAGTTATGTTCAAAAATATGTAACCAGAACAATATGAAAGAAGATTTAATCACTCAGAATATACACAATCACCCCAATTCTGTAACAAAGTTGTTAAGTATTAGCAACATTGCTATAGCAAAGAACCAATAATAATTGTGAACACTGAATAAAACATGAAAATGACAGGCTTTACATTTGTTTCTATTGGTTACAATTTTTAGCAACGTTGCTAAGACTTAATAACTTCCTTACAGAATTCAGGTGAATATTAATTTTTTAATACTTAGTCTAATAGATTTTGTTATTTGTAACAGTTAACATTTGTCGTGGCATCAAAAGAAGTAAATTATCGATGATTTTTAAATAATTTTTTCTGCACTTTTTCACAAATTCATCAACTACTCTGACCCGGTTAAAGATACGGTACCGCGGTTACAAATTTTTAATTCAGTTTGGAATTCTCCTCCATGACATGTTAAACGATTTTTGCTCCGATGAGCGGTTAACGAATTACGAGGGGAGTTTTTTATGTTATCTACCTAGCTATGAAAACAATATGCTATCACGACAATTTTCTTATGATAAGTTTCTGCGAGATTTTATAGTGCCATCCCCTAATTTGGCTCCAATTGCTTAACCTTTTGTCATTTTATATCAGTTTAAAGAAACGAAAATGAGTGATTTGAAACTTGAACATAGAATCATAATAAAATTTCTATCGAAAGAAGGCAGTAGCCCAAAGAATATCCATGAAAGAATGGTGGCAGTGTATGGAGAATACAGCCCGTCCTATTTCCAAGTCAAATATTGGTGCAAGCAGTTCAAATAGGGCAGGGAATCCATTCATGATGACCCAAAGTGTGGAAGACCTTTGGAAGCACGAACTGAAAAAATCATCAAAAAAGTTGAAGATTTGGCGTTGAATGACCGCCGAGTAAAAGTGTCAGTAATTGCTAGAGAAATAGGCATATCAGAAACGAGTGTTTTTAAAATTCTACGCGAAGATTTAGGGATGAACAAAGTGTCGGCACGATGGATTCCCAGAGTGCTCAGTCCCGAACAAAAACTGTGTAGACGACAAATTTGCGAGGAGAATTTGACTGCTTTATCCCAAGATGTAGACTTTTTCTACAAAATTATAACCAGGGAGGAGACCTGGGTACACCATTTTGAAGCTCCCACGAAACAAGAGTCCATGCAATGGATTCATAAGGGCTCTCCACCACCCAAGAAAACGAAGACACGATGTTCTGCGAGGAAAGTGATGACCACAGTTTTCTGGGACCCGGAGGATATTCTTTTAATTGATTATATGCCAAAAGGAACTACAATAACGGGGAATGTCTACAAAGACACAATTAAGAACTTGAAAACGGCTATACGCGAAAAAAAAACCCACAATTATGCTCAGAAAACTCTGCTTCTGCACGACAACTGCAGGGTGCATAAAGCACGAATTGTTCAAGCAGTAGTCAATGAATGCGGATTTAAGGAATTACAACATCCACCTTGCAGTCCTCACCTCGCCCCCTGTGACTATTATCTCTTTCCAAAACTCAAAAAACATTTGAGAGGGCGTCGCTTTTTATCGAATGATGACTTATAAAATACCGTGGAGACGTATTTTTCAGAATTACCAAAACTTTTTTTTTTAAGGCATATCTTCATTAGAAAAATGTTGGAATAAGTGTGTTAGTGTTAATGGTTCTTACGTTGAAAAATAAAATTTTATTTGTTCTCTAACTCGTTGTTTTCATAGCTAGGTAGATAACATAAAAAACTCCCCTCGTATTAACGATTTAAACTTATATGAAATTTCACTAAAATTTAAAACATATGCAAATCGGCTTAGTTTTCATTTTTTCTTCTTAGGAACATGCCCAACAAAATTATATATACTCTCTATATATCTATCATATATATATATATATATATATATATATATATATATATATATATATATATATATATATATATATATCATATATCTATATGACTGACAATACTGAGCTGTCAAAGTTAAGATAAGATGTTAAACAAAATTTTTGTTTCCACTGCAACTTGTGATTCTATTGTTATTACTGATTTTATAGCATCTGAAATTTGTGCCAAAACTTATGAGACATACGTTAGGAATGAACGGACGAAATTGTTTATTATTAGAAGAATATGTGATTAAAATTCAGTGACAGATCTAACGAGATTTTGTAGGAGGCGCAATTTATTTTGAGATGAACATTATAGTTGTTCGACAAAATAAGACTTATTAAAATAACTTCTGAATGTATTTATTAATATTTATTTATTTATTTAGCGTTTGGTATGGAATACAATCATCACAAAATTATAAGTAACAAATAATGTTAAATAAAATAATATCTCAGGCAAGGTAGTAGTTGGAATTGGCGCTTGCGAGTTGGGATCTCTGAGGTCGGCACTACACATGGACAGACTGAGCTGATCCAGGAGGTGAAAGGCATCGTTGAAGATGATGCAGTACTGTATTATTTATCCCATCTTCGATCGCCGGAAGGTAGAAATAAAACTGATTTAGGCATTGTAATGAATGTAATGACCAGGAGATCCTGGTCATTAATATTATTACACAGATTACTTGAAATCCATTATTTAGGGAATACAATGTTAATTTTTAGCGAGAGGTATTGGAATCATGCTAAAAATCACATATCCAGATTTTAATGAATAAGTACGTTTCAAAGTTACTAGAATTCGATTTTAACATTTTCACAATGATGTCTGTGTATGTGTGTGTGTGTGTGTATGTGTGTGTGCGGATGTGTGTATGTGTGTGTGTATGGCTGGATGTTGGAGGGATGATTCCTCAAAACTATATGACTTAAGACCTGTTTAACTACGAATTCCTCAATCTGACATTCCTGGGAAGAGCTGAAAAGATTTTGGTAAAAATTGAACAACCAGAAGTAGTAGTTTTTTAAAAAAAAATTCTAAATATTATTTTTTGAAAATTTTTGATATTACAAATTTTGAAGAACAAAATTCTACATCTGATACATTTATTTTTTATTATATCTTCTATAAATTTAGAGATAAAGACGCTATAATATATAGAATATCGGGATATAATAAGTCGAGTACGCGAAACTACACTAAGGAAACCAGTTGACAAATTCAAATGTTTATAACATAATTTGTAAATGACAGATATCAGTGTCAAAAATCAAAAGTTTTAGTTACATTCTGAAAGCAATTTTCTGGGAAGTACATTTAATCTTTCTTATGGTTTTATTAATTAAATATTTCAAATTATAGGTAACCTGCATATATCCATTAGAAATACCGCCAGTCTTGTTAATGAATTGGAACAATTTCTGATATTTAGGAACTTCCTCATACAATGAAAAATAGATATAATTAGAATTGTATGTGTGCAGAAGACATGTGAAATACAATATAAAACAATATTTGGGTAAAGTTCGGTAATTTTTTTGTTACAAAACGACGGTTCGATAGCGAAGTACAATACATTACTTATATAACATAAAATGGAAATGGCGAGAGGTCTTGTGCTGGCCACAACAGATTTTTTTATTTGCTGTAGTTACCTATTAATTTTAGACAAAAATGATTCAAATAAGGATTGTAAAAAAATATACATAACTCCTTAGAGGGGGCGATTGCCCCTATCGTCCTCCCTCTGGATTCGTCTTTGTTAAAATTTGGAATCGCTAAGAACATTTGTTCAGAAAATATTTAGATTTAAATTTAATTATCAAGCAGATTCATTTCTTCAATATTTCTTCAATATGATTGATATTCAGTTAAAATTTGAAAGTTATCAAGTAACATGCCTTGTTGAAGACTGCAACGTTCATTTTAGCTAGTCGGGATTGTCACTGAGTGGCATAGCGATTCGTGTCGTGTATCTTGTAGTATAAGCACAATTTTACGCATATGGCGACAAGATACCCACTACCTGTACGACGTATTCGTTACTATTTGGTAAAATTTAGGCTGCCGCGCGTCATGGATTATTGCGACTTAGAACAATGAGTGGAATGAAATTATCTATTTATGCTTTTTTTGCTAAAATGACGCTCCGATCCTTGTGAGCCCACGCTGGGGTGAAAGAGTACCGGAAGTTGCTCCACATATTCAACTCCAACCAGCAACTGTATTTCAACAGGATAACGCAAGGTCCTATTTCGCGAGAAGAGTATTAACCTCTTTAATCAGCACAGAAAACCAGTGCTTCCATGGCCGGCCGTTTCTCCAGATTTGTAGGCTATTTAAAATCTGCCGGATGCCTTAAGAAGGACAGTGCGACGTGTCTAGGCGCCAATACAAAATTTAGGAGAACTATGTCTGTAGTCGAAAGGGAATGGAACGAAATACTGCAAAATGTTAATCGCAACCTTATTCAATCCATCCCTTGACGAGTATAAGCGATGACACGAGCGCGTGGAGGATACAGTTCGTATAGAATTTTTCATTTAATGAATTTTTGATTTATGTAAAATTTTAATCATTTATTCGTCTAATAATAAACAACTATACTGAATTTTGGCCATTTATGTCCTATTAATTTTTGGTGTTCCGATTTCAACGACCGCTAGTGTACAAAAATTGTGTGCTTAGACCGCACAGGTGAAATGAAACTACTTATGAAATAATTTAACAAAAATCGATTGAAATCCAATGATAAGTGTATGCTAAACACAATCCGTTACATGTAAACGACCCGTTAAAAAATTTAGAGAATCAAGTAGATTGTCACATTACAAAAACTTGGACTGTGTTTTGAATACACCCATGAATCCGAAAGCGGAATCGTTTAGCACAAATACGCTAGCTTAAAACGGGAGAAAGTGCGCGCACTATAATGCTCTAGTCGTGACGCCAGCGTTACAGTTCGTGTAACACACTCACTGGTTTACACCTAATATATTCTAATACGACGCAGGCGCATTTCGTCTCTCCTTTTCTGTACTTACTCTTTCTCGCTCTCTTTTCCCGTTTGCCTCAGAGTTTCACTTCAAAAATATAAATGTGAAATGCCATCCACATGTGTCGTCTTTAATTTTAATCGAAAATAGAAAAGGTTGGAAAATACGAGAAATGTTACTTGAGAAAAATACCCATATTCATATTCGATGCTCAATCCACTGCCGACTCAATACTACAAGCCTGGCCCAGTGCGCGGATGACGTCACATAGTTAAAGTTAAGATTTAAATGGCGGTAAATTTTTAAATATGTGTGGCTCCGGAAAGGAGGTCTGGTCGTTTACTTTAATTTTTTGTCCTAAGTTGTGGAACGCCCAGTATGTATTTTGATCAAGTATATCTGAAATTTAAAAAAGCATCAAGTATTACTTGTGCATTACTCAAGTTTGCTTGGAACTCGCCTCAAGTAAACCTTCGATGGAAGTATATATTAATCAATTATACCTAAAATAAAAAAAAAAAAAAAACAACCATTACTTGAGCATTACTAAAGGTTGCTTGGAGCTCGCCTCAAGTAAACCTTCGATCGAAGTACGAGCGAAGAAACAAGTAGCAACTATCAAACGAAATATGGTATTCAAGGCATACTTAAGTATGAGTCGAGGCGAAGTACTGATTATGGATACGGGCATAAGACATTGTTCGTCATGTGCTAAACTTTTTGCTATGAATAAAATATATCTTACCCACTTGTGTCACAAATTACTATTATCTAATATCTTTTATCAATAACGCATTAACGCTATACCTATAACTACGGGGATTTTAAAAAAATAATATTTATAATTACAACTCATTCACTGTACTTAAAATCGTGTCACGCTGCTTAGCAACGGGAAATACATATTTATATATAATTTCTTTTTGTAATTAAATAAATGAACAGTTCTTGTTAAGAATTATGAATTCATTGCACTATCACCGCGTTGTTAACATTTTTTTTAATACGTTTTTTTAGGACACTATACTGCTTTATTTAAGAACAACAATATTACGCTGTAAAGTGTAATATAAGTTCGTAAGCATTCCTTAAGATCATATAAACGTCTGGTTGTATCTTATTTATCTTTGTAGAGGAAGAGCGAATATAAAATATATTATAATGCTTTGTTGATCTTCACTTTATCGCTAGTAGTTGGTATATGGCCTGCGGTATTTGTCTGGTATCTGATGCATTTTCATACAAGACAAGGTACACTGAACAGTAGCATTATTTACGAATAATATGATACATTACGAATACCTGTGGGTGCTTTATATCTGCTAAGGAAATGCTGTTTGATTAAACCATATTTTTCAATTTCCTACAACTATAAAGTTTATTTATACATTTCAAATTTTATAAATAAAATATAAAAAATATATATAACACATTACAGGGTGTGATAAAAAATAATGTCCAGGTGCTAATAGATTTTTTATATAAGAATAATAATAGTATATTAAAGAAAGATTGTCGTAATTATTGTCATTTTATTTTATGAGAAGGAACGCGACGAATAAAATAATCGACAATTATGAAACAGTTGTTTATACTATTGTGCGTTTTGCGCCTTTTATACCGTTTTTAAATAACAAAATTGTAGTTTCAAAATGTAGGAAAGGGTTGGGCTAGACCATTCTGCTGCACGTGACTTAAACTTCCTTATCATAAAATAGTTAACATTATGAAATGAGTTCTTTATAATATATTTTTTTCTATTTTGCGCCTTGTAAAGTTGTAAAGTCAGGTATTGTGGTGACTGTCAAGACAACTATCGGAGTAGCTGGCAAGCGACTAACATGTTTTGTTATTACATTTAATTTAAAGCTAAAAGTTAGCCATGTATTGTTTATTTTTTGAAAAATCACAGGCATCTGAAAAAAAGGAATGCAACAAAAAAAAAAGCTTCATAGCAACATAAATAAATAAAAAAATAATAATAAGTCAGTAATGAGCCAAGTAATGGTTCAGAAGTAATTTAGCTCCTCTTTCTTTCATTCCTTTTTTGGCCTCAATTTATCTTAATACAAAAATATATAATTTTCATAAAATCGTTTCTTTCTTTACTTAGTAGTGGGGCAAAATTATATTTTCAGGAAAGTGTAAAGTGTTGTGCATTTGTGTTGTGCTCCGAGACCGCTGTTGTACTAAACAGCGGACACCCCTTAATCTACGAATTGGACCAACCGTGCTGTCGCCACTTGGCGGTTTTAATCCGGCAAATTACGCCCCTGCTTCTACACTGCCCTCCTCTCGAGTTCCTCCTGCAGGAGCTTCTGCCCGTATTCAGCCCTGCGCCCTTGGTGGCGTCACTTTGCCAGCCTCACAACCACGTGTGAGGCCTCCTCCTTCTGAACCTCCTACCTTACTGAATCTGGCCGTCACCGCTTCCAGACCAGTTACCGTCTGCAGAATTCATCCAGTCTTCCAAGTCCCGTCAAGATCCTGCCTCCTAGTCACATCCCGTTTTTTCTAGTCAAGGTCAGTGCTTCTTTAGTTTTTTTTTTGACAATCACCACAATCTCAGCTTGCGAGTTTTTGTTGTTTACTATTTAAAGTCTATTGGTCCTTCGAGCATTTTACATAATTATACATAATTTTTGGTCCTTCGAGCATTTTACATAATTATACATAATTTTTGGTCCTTCGAGCCGGATCTTCCACGGTAAAAATTTGATACTATGGAAATCCAATTAAAGTCATTGAAAGCCCTAGCAAAGGGCTATGAATCTCGTATAGTAAAATTGCACGAACTCGCGAAAAAATGCACTCCAACTGACACGCGTAATAATGAACGCTTCTTGGACGAATCCCAAGAAGTCGATTTGTTGAGAGATGAATTTAAAAACGCCTGTATCCGTATAAATGACCTTGAGCTGGCTAATGACACTGGTTTTGAACCTAGCTTCGAAACTCTAATGACTATTGAAATGTATTTTTCGAAAATCAAACGAACGCGTAGCGAGCTAGCTTTGTCGTCTCCCAAGGCACAACAGTCAAAGTCAGGTACGGAAATTAATAAAATTAAAAAACTTCCCCCTATTGAACTGCCATCATTTAATGGAAAAGTAGAAATGTGGCCATTATTTTACCAGTCGTTTAAATCAAACGTTCACGAGAACGTGGCGCTCACAAACGAGCAACGGATTAGTTATCTTATAGGTAAACTCACTGGTAATGCTTTGGAAGTAACGGGAGGGATATTGCCCACACCCGAAAATTACAATATTATTTGGGATGGCTTGGTAAAGCAATACCAGGATAATCGAACAATGGCTAAGCAATACTTAGATAACATTCTAAATATAAAGTCTAGTTCAAGAAACCCAAATGATTTAATAACATTTGTTAATAAATTCTCAGCTTCAGTCGAAGCTCTTAAACAACTCAAAATTCCAGACGTTCTGGATTTTGTTTTATTAAACTGCGCGTCTAAAAAGGTCGATTCAGAGATCGTACAACTATTTGATACGATATTCCGTAAAACGGAATTTCCCTCTTGCCAAACCTTTTTAGAATTTGTCCGGGATCAAGCAAAAATCCTGGAGCGGTCTTCATCTGTAAAAGGCCCACCAAAAATGGCGAAGCATCAGCGCACATTTTTGGCGGCAGATGAAACCCCAATCAAACCATTCAAACCAAAATCTTGTATTTTGTGTAACAGTGCGGAACATTCCAAACTGTATTATTGTGATAAATTCATTAAAATGTCAGTCCAAGACAGATTTGGGTTTATCAAATCTAAAAATGCATGTTATAATTGCTTATCCAATGTTCATGCAGGTAAAGCCTGTGCCTTGCTCACCACATGTCGGGTATGTCACGGGAAACACCATACACTTTTGCATTTTTCAACTCCTCCAAAATCTCCCGCCAAAAAAATAGCGGAATCGGAGAATGACACTTCATGTCATGTATCCATAAACAACCAAGGTTATATTCTATTGTCAACTGCACAAGTTTACGCTACAGATATAAACAAGGGTAAACAAGTTATCAGATGCTTGCTGGATAATGGGTCACAAAATAACCTTATAACTAAAGATTGTTGCAAACGATTAAAATTAAAAATTACCCCCCTTAAAAATTCAAAAGTCACGGGGATCGGGATGACAAGTCGCCCGGCTTTCGGGTATGTAAATCTTAAAATAGAATCCCGAGTTTCGCCCCATAGATACAATTTAAAGGCTCTGGTAGTCGAACATATAACGGATAACTTACCTTCTTGCAAGCTAACCGTTTCCAAATATCCGTCTTTCAAATCCATTCTCTTAGCCGATAATACTTGGAATATCCCGGGAAAAATCGACGTAATATTGGGGGCTCAAATATATCCGTCGCTGCTTCTCTCAAAACGAGTAGGAAGAGCTCCTACAGCTTATGAAACAACGTTAGGTTATGTTCTTTTAGGAGAACTTGACAATAAATTATTACAACAAGAGTCTTTTTCGTCCTTTTCTGCATTCACTCAAAATAACTTAGCATCCTGTTTACATAAGTTTTGGGAGCTAGAAGAAATGCCAAACAATGCAATAATGAGTCCTGAAAATGCTGAATGTGAGAAAATATTTGTACAAACGACCAAACGTTTGGAGAATGGCAGATATATGGTACACTTACCATTTCAGAAGGATCCAGATTTGCTGGGGAATTCTCGTTTAATGGCCGAACGCCGGCTATCTCATTTGGAAAAACGCTTTTCCCAGTCATTAAATTTACAAAGCCAGTATAACGCCATAATAAATGAGTATTTAGAAAAGGGTTATCTGTCAGAAGTAACGTCAAACGAAGACGGATACTTCATTCCACATCACGCTGTCATTCGTGAAGACAAGGCTACAACGAAAGTTAGAATAGTGCTAGACGCTAGCGCTAAAACTCATACGGGGCTATCGCTGAATGATTTATTATACCCGGGCCCAAATTTACAAGCAGACTTGTTCAATTTATTATTAAATTTCAGGCTATTTCCGATAGCTTTGACAGCTGACATAAAGCAAATGTACTTACAAGTTATGGTGTCAGAACATCACAGAAAATATCAGAAAATTCTTTATAGATTTAATCCCTCTGAAGCAATCAGAGTATTTCAATTCAATCGTATTTGTTTTGGCATAAAATCTAGCCCTTATTTAGCAATGAGAACTATCCACCAATTAGCTGACGATGAAGGTCAAAATTATCCAAATGTCGCGCAATTAGTAACCTCTGAAATGTACATGGACGACTTAGTTTTATCGGCATTAAATACAAACTTAGCCAACAATATTATACGCGATTCAATTAACTTAATGTCAGCTGGCGGATTCGAATTAGTAAAATGGGCCAGTAATAATGAATCACTCATTGAAAGCTTACCAAATTCACACAAAACAAATCTAGACTTCTCTCATGGAGAACAGCTAAAAATTCTAGGCATGTCCTGGGCTCTGAAAACTGACACATTTACTTTCCAAACGTCAAACTTTGACACATCACACTGTACGAAACGAATTATATTATCAACTGTTGCAAGATTGTTTGATGTACTTGGATTAGTCTCACCCGTTATACTATATGCCAAGCTGCTAATAAAGGAATTATGGCAAGCTGGGATATCATGGGATGACATCCCTCCCAACAATATTTCTGCAAAATTTGTCAATCTCATGTCAGAATTTATTTATTTGGAGGAAATGTCAATTCCTCGCCATATCGGTATTTCAGAAAACTGTAAAGTAAATCTTGTGGCTTTTTGCGATGCCAGCGAAGTTGCATACGGTTGCGCCATCTACCTACAAATAACGGAAGTTAACAATATTACAAGCAGATTACTATGTTCGAAATCAAAGGTAGCGCCCATGAAAATTATTACCCTGGCTAGACTTGAACTTTGCGCGGCGTTACTTATGGCAAGGTTGGTAAATTATGTCAGTGAAAAAATAATTAAAAAATATCCAATCGAAAATATATATGCATTTTCGGATTCTATGATTGTATTATCCTGGATAAAATCAGCTCCACATCGATGGTCAACATTTGTAAGCAACAGAGTAGCTCAAATACAAGAGAACTTGGACCCTAAATACTTCTTTCATGTATCAGGGAAACAGAATCCAAGTGATCTAATATCCAGAGGAGCACTCCCAACTCAATTAATTCATTGTAAATCATGGTGGCATGGTCCCAACTGGCTTCAATCAAAGGAGGAAAATTGGCCTATTAAGCAATTAAATCCTTTGCCAGTTGATCAACTACCTGAACTAAGATCAAAAACTTTTACTACTACCTCATCTACGAATGATTATTCCGTTTTATATACTTTGGCACAAAATATATCTTCTTGGCACAAGTTACTAAGAATAACAAGTTATATTTTAAAATTCGGTAAAAAACTGTTTTTTAAAACTTATATTTCCGCATCGGATTTAGCCATGGCAGAATCACATGTACTAAGGGCTTTACAAAGTATATATTTCCACGAAATAATAAGAACTCTGCAAAGAGGAAAACTTATAAAGGATAAACAAATACTAAAACTAGCGCCATTCCTAGACGAAAACGGAATATTGCGAGTAGGAGGAAGACTATCCAACGCAATATTACCGTTTGAAGTCAAACATCCAGTTTTACTGCCCAAGTCAGACCACATAGTAGAACTAATCATAGATTATTATCATAATTCAAACTGTCATGCTGGAACAGATTTGCTGCTAGCAATAATTCGGCAAAAATACTGGATCATTGCTGGTAGAGGCGCCATCAAGCAAAAATTGTACAGATGCAACAAATGCTTCAGGACAAAACCGGTTAATACACAACCAAAAATGGGGGATTTACCTAACTATCGCGTAACTGAAGTAAAGCCATTCGCTCATACAGGCGTAGACTATGCAGGCCCAATTAAATTCATAAAATCTAGGCATAAAGGTCAGCACGCAAAAAAGGCATACATTTGTCTTTTTATTTGTTTAACAATAAAGGCCATTCATATTGAAGTAGTCTCGGATTTAACAGTAATCTCCTTTATTAACGCATTTAAAAGATTTTCATCAAGAAGGGGGCCCATTTCTCATTTATACTCAGATAATAGCACCACCTTTATAGGAGCTCGAAATAAATTCAACGAGCTATATAAATTTGTGCAGTCGACTATATTCCACAAAACACTATCCAGCGAATTAGCAATGAAGGGAATAGAATGGAAAACAATCCCTCCCTTCAGTGCTAATTTCGGAGGAATTTGGGAGGCCGCAATAAAAAGTTGTAAGAAACATCTATTTAGGGTCATAGGTAAACAATTGTTAAGCTACGAAGAGTTGATAACACTATTAACACAAATAGAAGCAGTCTTAAATTCCCGTCCTCTGTGTGCCCAAGGCTCAGAGCACAATCCAGAATTGTTGACCCCAGCCCATTTTTTACTTCAAACCCCATTAAAGCATTTACCTATTGCCGAAGTTAATCCCAATTTAATCCATCGTAAATACTTATTAGATTCATTAATAAAATCATACTGGGAAAAGTGGCAGTTAGAATATTTGACAACATTACAAACACGCCAAAAATGGCTAACGTCAAGTAGTCCAATAAAGTTGGGGCAAATAGTCATAGTTAAAGAACATAGACTGCCCCCTTTAGACTGGCCACTAGGTATTATTACCAAATTATATTTTGGAAATGACAAAATAGCTCGCGTCGCGTTGGTTAAGTTGGAAAATAGCGTCATCAAACGCCCAGTTAATAAACTGTGCCCACTGCCAGCGCAATAGACAGCTCAATTGTCATCAATTTGCATTATTGTTATTAATTTATTTACTGTCACTCTGACACAACGTCACTTTGACACATTGTCAAGTAGACGTAACATCATTTGTTCATTGTCACTCGATTTTTCTGTCGAGTTGATCATTCGTTCCTTCTCGCTTCCTAGCAACCGTTCAATTGCAGTGCATTGTTGCGAGATCAAATAATTCATTGTTAGACGCGAATTTCTGGCGCCCGGGAATATGTAAAGTTGTAAAGTCAGGTATTGTGGTGACTGTCAAGACAACTATCGGAGTAGCTGGCAAGCGACTAACATGTTTTGTTATTACATTTAATTTAAAGCTAAAAGTTAGCCATGTATTGTTTATTTTTTGAAAAATCACAGGCATCTGAAAAAAAGGAATGCAACAAAAAAAAAAGCTTCATAGCAACATAAATAAATAAAAAAATAATAATAAGTCAGTAATGAGCCAAGTAATGGTTCAGAAGTAATTTAGCTCCTCTTTCTTTCATTCCTTTTTTGGCCTCAATTTATCTTAATACAAAAATATATAATTTTCATAAAATCGTTTCTTTCTTTACTTAGTAGTGGGGCAAAATTATATTTTCAGGAAAGTGTAAAGTGTTGTGCATTTGTGTTGTGCTCCGAGACCGCTGTTGTACTAAACAGCGGACACCCCTTAATCTACGAATTGGACCAACCGTGCTGTCGCCACTTGGCGGTTTTAATCCGGCAAATTACGCCCCTGCTTCTACACTGCCCTCCTCTCGAGTTCCTCCTGCAGGAGCTTCTGCCCGTATTCAGCCCTGCGCCCTTGGTGGCGTCACTTTGCCAGCCTCACAACCACGTGTGAGGCCTCCTCCTTCTGAACCTCCTACCTTACTGAATCTGGCCGTCACCGCTTCCAGACCAGTTACCGTCTGCAGAATTCATCCAGTCTTCCAAGTCCCGTCAAGATCCTGCCTCCTAGTCACATCCCGTTTTTTCTAGTCAAGGTCAGTGCTTCTTTAGTTTTTTTTTGACAATCACCACAATCTCAGCTTGCGAGTTTTTGTTGTTTACTATTTAAAGTCTATTGGTCCTTCGAGCATTTTACATAATTATACATAATTTTTGGTCCTTCGAGCATTTTACATAATTATACACGCCTTTTATATATGTTTTAAATAAAAAAATCATACTTTCAAAATTTAGGAAATTTTGTGTTTGAAGAACAACTATGGTCCGGGCCATAAGCGTTTAACATGGGAAAACAAATTTACCTTTCGCAAAAGTGGCCTAATGCTTCAAATAAATGTTGTAGAGCATTGAATTTCTGTATCTGATTCAATAATCACATTTTATTTTGCACATTTCGTAACTGAGCTTATTATATTTAAAATTTTATGAAATTTTCTTCCTTATCCTGTTGGCCGTGGTAGACAAATATAATCTCAAACAAATATTATGCATACCTGTCAGAAATTATAAAATATAGTTTTCATCCAAATAATACTACTTAATAATTTGTATTTGTTTTTCTTTATTTCTTTCTATTTAGTCCAGTCATTAGGTAGATTTACCCTGCAAAAGGTCGGGTATTTTTGATTTTTGGATATGTTATATATTTAGAGGTCTCAACAAAAAATGCAAGTTTTCCCCCTCGGGGGCCTTCGGGAAGCACCGCCAACTTGAGAAAAAAAGGCGCATAAAAGAGGTTTTTTCTAAATATCTCTTCACTGATTTGCATTAGGCGAAAATAGTTACTATCTAATTTATTGACTATAAAATTCTCTACAACTTTTATCTAAAACATTTTTTTCTATAATTAATAGATAGCGAGCTAAAGTGCTTCAAACAGAGCAAATTTTTTGAAAATTACATGAATGCTTCATTTAAATAATATTTTATTATATATTTTTTTACGTTTTTTTGCAAATTACTTTTTGAAAATCATTAATTATTATTATTTAACTAATATATATAAATATTAATTATTGTTTATAGTTTTTTTTTTTCATTCTAAAGATTTTTTATAGTCCAGCAAATTTATGATTTTACCTTAAAGTAATTACAACAAAAGCTTTTTAACGGAATCCAGTCCCAGGAAAGTGCGCTGAATAACATCAATATTTTCCCGATATCGGAGCATAGGAACCTCCCGCCAAATGGCGGCATATTCAGATTTATAGCCATTTGCTTAAAACAATTATGAAAATATTTAAATTATTAAAAAAAAAACAATATTACGTACTTGATACTTAGTCTAATAGGTTTCACTATTTACTACAGTTTACATTCGACGTGGTATCGAAAGAAGTAAGTTATCGATAACTGTTTTATAAATTTTTTTAACGTTTTCCTGCAATTTTTTTAGTTTTTCATCCACCACTCTGATCTTGTTAAAGATATGATGACGCGGTTTTAAAATTTGAATTCAACATGAAATTCTCTTCAATATCTATCATGTATTACACGATTATTGCCAATGAACAATTGGCGAGTTACTAACAACTAGAACTCACATGAAATTCCTCTAAAATTTTAAACATCTGAAAATCATTTTTTCTCAATTTTTCATCAACCACTTTGACACCTATTACATACTTAATATTGGTTATCTGTAAGCCTGTTGAAATTTTGAATGAGAAAATGAAAAAAGAGCCGATTTTCAGATGTTTAAAATTTTAGAGGGATTTCATATGAGTTTTAGTTGGCAGTAACTCGCCAATCGTTCATCGGCAAAAATAGTATAATACACGATACGAAAGAGAATTTTATGCTGAATTCAAATTTTAAAACCGCATCATCGTATCTTTAACAAGATCAGAGTGGTGGATGAAAAACTAAAAAAATGCAGGAAAACGTTAACAATTTTTATAAAACAGTTTTCGATTCGATAACTTACTTCTTTCGATGCCACGTCGAATGTAAACTGTTGTAAATAGTGAAACCTATTAGACTAAGTATCAAGTACGTAATATTGTTTGTTTTTTTGAATAATTTAAATATTTTCATAATTGTTTTAAGCAAATGGCCATAAACCTGAATATGCCGCCATTTGTCCAAATTGGCGGGAGGTTCCCATGCTCCGATTTCGGGAAAATATTGATATGTTATTCAGCACACTTTTCTGGGACTGGATTCCGTTAAAAAGCTTTTGTTGTAATTACTTTAAGGTAAAATCATAAATTTGCTGGACTACAAAAAATTTTTAGAATGAAAAAAAAACTATAAACAATAATTATATTTATTTATATATATATATATATATATTAGTTAAATAATAATAATTAATGATTGTCAAAAAGGAATTTGTAAAAAAACGTAAAAAAAATATAATAAAATATGATTTAAATGAAGCATTCATGTAATTTTCAAAAAATTTGCTCAGTTTGAAGCACTGTAGCTCGCTATCTATAAATTATAGAAAAAAATGTTTTAGATAAAAGTTGTAAAGAATTTTATAGTCAATAAATTAGATAATAACTATTTTCGCCTAATGCAAATCAGTGAAGAGATATTTAGAAAAAACCGTTTTATGCGCCTTTTTTCTCAAGTTGGCGGTGCTTCCCGAAGGCCCCCGAGGGGGAAAACTTGCATTTTTTATTAGGACCCCTAAATATACAATATATCCAAAAATCAAAAATACCCGACCTTTTGTGGAATAAACCCTTATTTTTCTACCAAATGACTGGACTAATTCTCTATTTTCAATAATGATGACTCAAACAGAGCGTTTCTATAAAATATAAATAAATATTATCATCACGGCATATTACCCATTCTGCCACAATCTGCTTTATCGCAGATATCGGTAATGATGATGACATATTTGTATAGTGCGGGCGCTTACCAGGCTTCACGTCACGGGCACCCATTGCTGGCGTAGAGAGTGCACCACATGGGTCTTGTAAACAATATAATGCTTTAATGCTTATAACTACTGAACATTCATTTACATTGTGGATATATACAAAGTTATTCGTCTACCTACGGGGTCGACATTCACGGTAATGACGGGAATTGTATCGCATTTTTTATTTTGTCACTGGAAACTGGTTACTTTCGAAATCTGCAGTATCGTCATCCACCCACTCAAACTCTCCATTGTCGAACATTAGCGCTAAAATCTCACACGATTGTACCTGTTCATTACTATAAATATAGTTTACATTATTATATAAATTAACCCAAATGCCCCTCTCCACCCCCCCCCCCCCCCCCCCATTCGTTGAAGCGTTAAGGGCAGCCCCAAACTATAGTGAAGTATACTATTAATTTCTAACACAAAAGATGCAAAGAAGGTTTGAAAAGCGTAATTTTGTGTCAGCTTGTATTTGCTGCTGGTTTCCTGTGAAAAGATTAGCTTTAATTCGCTGGTTTGTAATGAAAAGTGGAATTTATTAAAGTGTGTCTTCCAAATTAAAGCTTTTTGTAAATAAAAGTGAAGAGGAGCGTCGACGACGCTGGCGTTATTAGTTTTGCTGCCTGACGTACGTAGTAAGAATGATTGCTTTACTTGTAATGAGAAGGCGCCTGGCTTCTTGACGCCTTTTAGATGGTTGGTATTGGCACTAGAACTCACCTGCAGAATGCCGTGTTCTCGCTTACGCTCACCTGGGTGAACTTGTCAGCCAGATTGTGTAGCGATAACGGAGTTACGTTACTCAGCGCGTAGTGGGCTGTCAAGTTGTATTCTGGCACCCAGTCGGCTTCTGCGTTCTTGTTCGCAGCGCCCAAGTCCAAGTAGAATTGTGTGTAGTCTATCACCTGAACATTACAAATAATTCAGTAAATCATAATAAATTTAGACCGAATGATTTATTTTAATTAACGGTATTAGGTTACTTTTTGCTATTTGAAATTTAATGGTTTGTGAATCTTGTTCGATTAATATGAATTGAAGAAATATAAATCTATTAATTTATTTCTCTGGCTCAATAATGCGCCATGCGACTTCAGGTTTAATAATGTAAATTAATAAAGAAATAAAATGATATAATTAAAATACTCCGGAAATAAGGACTTTATAGTGTCGTGACGTCACGAATAACAATATTTTGATTGGCGAATCGGCGTGGAGTTTCAAATATTGCCACCGTTATTTTCAATCAGTTTTTATTTGAATATAAATTTCTTGTATTAAACTTAATAATTTAAATACACTTGCAAATATAAAGTACCTTTGTGGACTTATACAGTGTTGTTGTAATATTAATTTATTTTTTATAAATGCACTAATTTAGATTTGTTATACACAACAAGAATAGATCTCGTGGTGTTTTCAGGCAACAAGTTTTCTATATAATCGAGATTTTCAATCAATATACAGAATTCTTATTTTATCTGCTCCCTCCTAAAAATTCATGATAGGCAATTCATTTTACTTTTCATTAAGTGACTTGGTTTTTAAAATTTTGATTTTTATAATTAACGAATAATGGTAGATTTATACAGCGTAAGCCGTAAATACAAAAAAAATAATTTGTATAAAGTGACTATTCCTAAATTTTTAGGTGGGAACAAATCCTTGTTGGTTCAGTCGTGGAGTATAAAATAGAGCTTTATCCTACAAAAGGTCGAGTATTTAGGATTTTTGGATATGTTTCTATATGTAGAAGTGCTAATAAAAAAACTCGACCTGGTTGCTCTTCCGAAAGGCACCGCCAAAATGGTAAAATGATGCAAAATCTAAATTTTAAAAATATCTCCTCAACAATAGGTATTGAAGCAAGAATACTTATTATCAATTTTGCAGAAGATAAAATTCCCTATAACTTTGATTTTATTATTTTTTCTATAACCTGTTTACTACTCCACCCGGCACTTTTTATTTTGTTTCAGCGATTTATTATTCTCATATGTTCTTATGTTTTAAACAGCAAGAATATGAGATTTATTATTGTTGCCTTATTAATGTAAGAATAGCCGTTTAAAACAAAAGAACATAGGCAATTATAAATTGTGGAAAATATGAAAAAAAAACCTTTTCAGTGTTGATGATATCTACCACAATATAAGTATAAGTAGTCTATATACAAAATATGACTTTCATGATAATTATTATCTAAAATGTAGCAGTGATAACAATTGAATATCGCCATTTGAAAGAAAATAAAAAAGTCTCCTAAGGTAGTGTAAACCAAAATCCAGTATTTTTACCTTCCTTGTCTTTGGTCAAAAAATTCGGTGATGAGTTTTTAATGAATAAGCACGTTATATTGTCCCTAGAATACGATTTTTCTAATTTTACGATGGTGTCTGTATGTATGCATGCATGTATGTATGTATGTATGTATGTATGTATGTATGTATGTATGTATGTATGTGTGTGTGTTTGTGTGTCCGTGTGTTCGTGTGTTCGTGTGTGTGACAAAATTTTCTCCGACTATAACTCCAATACTTGTGTTTAGGGAATTGCATCAAGTTCGAAAACTTGTTCTTTTTTATTATTCATTTTTATTGGCACCACTAAATATAAAACATATCCAAAAATCAAAAATATCCGACCTTTTGCAGGGTATATCTACCCCAGTTCTGGACTATGTAGCTAAGAATATGATAAGGTTTGATGAGTAAAAGATATTTTTCCATTTCGCGCGTTATATGTTTTTGACTGAAATTTTTATTATAACGTTGGCACCACAATCTGTGAGTGTATATCTGGATTCATTCATATTAGACATATAATTTGTGTTTGACAGCTAGGACCAAGTTGCTAGGTACATAATATGCTAAGCATCCCATTTATAACTAATTATTATTTAATTTATTACTTTTCGAAATAAATGCAAATTTTTGGTCAAACCTTGTATTGTGTAAAGTTTTATATAGAAAATGTATTTTGATATTTGGAGATATGAAATTGTATACAAACACTAAAAATAGAAGTAAACAAGTATGGGAAATATACGAGTACTTTCATTTACTAATATAAAGTTATACTTATCGTACATCTACGTACCTACGTAGAAATGTTTATTTTTACTATCTTTGATGATTATTTGGTAAATATGCTTGGGTTAAATGTAGTGAAGGTAAACAATACTGTTCATATTTATACAAGAGTTAGTAAACAAATGAAGTACCTACTCGGTACTAGAATATTTATAAATAACAAAGAAACAGTAAGTATAATTTGAATTGTGAAATTGAATTATTGATGCTTTGTAACAAAAATTGTTACATCCATTAATGGAACGCTAGTACATTTTTTTTAAAAAATATGTAAATACCCATTTGATATATTTTATAGATAAGGCAAACAAAATAAATATTACCATCGCATCGGCCGTATAAAATAAATCTTCGGGAACATTCGAATGTTGAATTTTTTGAAACGACCGTTAAAATTACAAAATCTGTCAAGTATTTTTATTACGCACTACCGAATGCTTTTAAGATTTTAATGGATTATTTCATGAAAATATAGTTAAATAATGTATATTTAGCATTCATGGCAGTGAAATTTGTCGGCAATTTAGGACATTATATTTGCACGGCTATGGCAATCACTGCGTCCATTGGAATCTTTGAGTTATTGCTTGTGGTTGTACAAAACATTTCCCGTAAAATATTTACGTCCGACATCCCGTAAATCGATGTCCGAATGTCGCGCAGGTACGTCGGAACGCATGCGTGAATTGTCAATTCGTAATTCAGTTAGATCGGGGTTCTCACCTGGCCTGTGTCGGTGTCGAACTTGTACAGCCGCAGGCCGGGATTATTTGGTCCGTCGCTCGTTCGCCGCGGAGTCACTGATGGCGCCACCATCGCCCATGAGATCGGTCGACCTAAAAATAACAGAATTACATTCATTACTTTCACTTTTTTCCACTTTTTGATTACCGGAAAACAGCAAAAAGATCTAACCAAAGAAATAGAAATATATGTTTTTAATTTAATGCAATCGGAAAGATGATATAAATAAAAAGATGGTTTTTAGCACTTTTATGTCCATTCGTAGCAACATTATATAATATTATTGTTGTTTTGTATTCGTAACATCGAACATGAGATATATTTTTAAGCTTTTATAAAGTTAATGAAATTTAGATTGCTACTTTAAGGATAGTTCTGCACTTAAAAGTTCATATAAATATCAGGGACAGCTGGTCATAACGTTTACTGAGTGGGCCGAACAATTTGTAAATTGTAATAAACAAGAAATGCTGTGTTACTCAAATATAATATTGGTTGCTTATACGCATATTAGAAAAAATATTTCCAATTTCGAGACATATACTGTTAAAACTAGCAATGTGCCGTTGCCGGCAATTTGAAATCGAGGCAACATTGCCGGAAACATTAATGACAATATTGCCCAAAAATGGAAATATAGGGCAACTTATGCTTATTAATTATAAATAATTATATCCTACTTTTTAATTGAATTTTGTGTTTAAAGATCACTGAAAAGTTTTTATAAATGAAAGGATAATCTACCGGAATATTAAATATGCCATAATGTTTCTAATTTCGGCAACATTGCTTGCAATTTGCAATATTAACAGGAATAATCGCGGTTGCGAGTTTGAGTATGCGAATTCGGTTATTATGGAAAGAGCAGGTGACCTAATTAAGAAGTTAAAGGTATATAATTAAAATAAAAAATGCGGTAATAATATATAAATTGTATGTATTGGTTTATTACATTTTATTTATTTTGGAAAATATTTCCAGACCAGACTTTTTGGTTTCATATTATTTAAAGCTCACGAGATTAGACGATAAGAGACGAAATACGAGAATATGACTGAACTCTAACTGCGAACACAAATATTACGAACACAATACTCTGCCCTCTGCGTTGTTACTGTAAAATTGGGGGAATCACAAAGTTTTTTTTATGTATATCAAGCGCACAACACAAAATAAACATCTTACATCGTACAGCTATGCACATATGCGCAGAGCGCTATAGCGCAGCATGTTTAAAATTCCCAAATTTTGGCAACTTATGAGACCTTTGGCAACTTGCCGGGAATATTCCCAGGGTGGCAATATTGCCCAATGGCAGTATTGCCGATGGCGCATTGCTAGTTGAAACAGAAAAAAGTAAGTGACATTGACAGAACTCGTCGGGAGTAACAATATTTCTTAGTACAATTTTTTTGAATTCTCTTTTTCTTTAGTAATTTTAGGCAGGTAATGATTTTTTTTTACAAAACTGAAGATTTTTAACACAATGTCTACAAGATAAGGTTTACAAAAAAGTCACAAAGAAATATATTGCTCTCAACCAGTTATATCACTGGTTAAATTTTATGTACTTATTTCTATCTTGTATAGTATATTTTGGTAGGTTGGTTTCTCAGTTTCACATGAATGTAGCCCTATAGCTACAGCAGACTGTCTTTTTCGGTGAATGTAAAACTTTGGGAAAGAGAACATCTCCGTTGGACAAAAGAAATTTATCATTTTTTCACTTTCTCGATTGCTGTTTTTACCAATTTTCAAAATTTACTGATTCATTTATCTAATGAATTATTAATATTCTAAAACAATTTTTCATAGGATATTTGTTTAAATCTTTTTATCATTATGATGAGATCTTTTCGCTTTTTTTTCAGTTCAAAGTGGTAGGAATTTTAATATTGTTCATGCATATATTAATATGTATATGAAACTCGCCAATATTGAGAACTGTATTTGCAAGCGTTCAGTATTTCATAAGTGGTATGTCTGAATATTTGAAATAAAGTAAAGTTCCTTGGAAAAGATTCTATACGAGCCCTGTCACACCCACTTGTTAAAAATTCATTTATCATGACTTAGCTAATAGAATTTGTAATAATAATTAAATAAATTTTTGCCTTTTATTTAAAATGAAGATTTTTAAACATTATAACGTAGTTTTAAATTAAATTTTTAGCTAAAGATTAAAAATTTAACTGTATAACCGTAACAGAAATCGATATATAAATTTCAGATTATTTATCAAAATCAATAAAGAGCTATGTAATAAGACAATTAAAAAATTTGTTAGCATTGACATTATAAAAAAATATTATTATGCTTATGTATATAGTTAGCTATCTTACTGCATAATTTGCTGGGGTAACTCACCGCAAACACAACTTATTTTTGAAGCCCAGAAAATGATAGTTAGAGTCATAATAGCTTGTAGTTTTCAATCGTTGTGCAGAGATATTTTTGTAACTTTCCATCTCCTTACACTTCCCTGCATTTATAACGCAATGTGAGTAAATTATATATACCCAAACATCGCACTAAAAATTTTCACGGGAATGTATCTTACATACCAATAAATTTTTTTAGTAGATTGCCACATTACATAAAAGAAATCCAAAGTGTAACCAGTTTTAAAAAAGAGCTCAAAGAATATTTAACTCGTCATTGTTTTTATTCAATTGACGATTTTTTTAACTTTGATCATCCTTAATTTATTATTTTACTTTAACTTTCTTTAAATGTGTTTCGACTGACACTATTTCTCTGTTTTTTAATAGGCATTTTTATTGTATTTTATTATGTATTGTATTTTCTTATTAATTTTAACTTGTATTCTTATGTTTTGACTGGCCATTGTTGTACGTTTTTGTACTTTTTCATTTGTGGCGAATAAATTATTATTATTATTATTACTTCCGGTTGTCCAATTGTTACCAAAATTTAATCAGGACTTCCCAGATTGAGAAAACTGCAGTTAAATATTTTTTAAATATTAAATGTTATAATTGGATTATAGGGATCTTAACGTGCTTATGCACTAAAATCTGGATATGCGATTTTTAGCTTGATTCCAATACCTCTCTTAGCGAGAGGTAAAAACACAAAAACAAGATTGTGAAAATGTTCATAATAATTTATTTATGATAATTATCTAATCTAAATTCCGAGCAGACTATAAGATAGTCAGTCGTAAACAGTGGCGGCGCTAGCGGGGGGTCCAGGGGGGCACTTGCCCCCCTAAAAATTTCAGTAGCCCCCTAGTTGCCCCCCCCCCCGGACTTTTAGTGTCAATCTAAAATTTTTTGCTAGTAATATTGCTTTTAACATCTTAACATTTAAAAAAGACAGAAACACTGAAAGAAACACAAAAAAACATTGTTATACAGCATAATTTTTTTTGCATCAATGCACATGTATCTAAAAATATCTATCTGCATTTAACCATGATTATCATTGGTGTTATAATAAACGCGCTGCCGAACATGTCCAAACTTGTCAAATTAATTGTGCAAGTCCGATAGCGACGCAATGAACTTGTAATTACTTGTTAAGATTGTTCTATACTTTACTTACTCGTCCACGTGCATAGTTTAGCAAGTTCAAACATGTTTTACAAATTTTGGTATTTATACGAGTGATGAAAATCTCAATGCTCATTCGTTATTTTGTGGTCAAAGAGTAAAGTAAAAATAAATATGAAGCGCACAAATAATATTAAAAATTATTTTTTATCAGAATCAGATAAAAAAAAATTAAAAACTGATACTTTCCTGCCTTCGACCAGTATCGGCAGTACAAGCAGTAATTTAGAAAATATATTAAAAACGAATGAAATGGTGACATCTTGTAACTTAAGTGCTACTGAAGAAAGTGATAGTGAGTCTAGTTCTTGTGAAAATAAAACTAGTGAGGATGATATAAGTGATGATAATGAAACTGGCGTACATACCCCAACAGTGAGACCTGAACCAGAACAAACAATTCTTACTGAAAGAATGAGAAGCTTTAAATCAACGTGGTTTAAAAAATTTACATGGTTGGAGTATAGTGTTTTAAAAGACAGTGTTTTTTGTTTATACTGCCGATTTTTCCATGGTGTAAATCAAGCAAACATTTTTGTGAATGAAGGGTTTCGCAACTGGAAGAATGCACTTGATTCAAGAAAAGGACTAGTAAAACATGATAAATCTGAACAACATAAAATGTGTGTTATAAAATATATAAATTATATGAAATTAAAGAAACAGAAAACAAATATTGAACAAATGGTGAATGATCAATACCAAAATGAAATTAAAGAAAACAGACACTACATCAAAACTTTATGTGAGTGTTTATTATTTACATGTACGCAAGATATTGCTCAACGTGGTCATGATGAAAGTGTTTTAAGTTTAAATAAAGGTAATTTAAGAGAATTAATGTTATTGATAAGTAAACATGACACCATTGTACAAAAAAAGTTACAGGATAGTTCAAAGAATGCTAAATACCTACATCATGATATCCAAAATTTATTAATTTCTATTATGGCGACCATTGTACGTAAAAAAAATTCAGACGATGTAAAGGAATCAATTTTTTTTGCAATAATGTCTGACGAAACAAAAGACTTGAGTAAAGATGAACAAATAACTGTTATAGTCCGGTACTTGCATCAAAATGCAATTCAGGAGAGGTTTTTAGGGTTTAAAAGTGCAAACGGTATGCTAGATGCTGCTAGTTTTGCAAATTATATAAAAACAATATTAGATGAAAATAATATTTCATTAAGCAATTGTATAGCACAAGGATACGATGGTGCTGCTGTAATGAGTGGTCATTTAGGTGGCGTGCAAAATCATATTAAAAGTATTGTTCCGCAAGCAGTATATATTCATTGTTTTAACCATAAATTAAATTTAGTTGTTGTTGATTGTTGCAAACATTTGAAAAAGTCGGCTATTTTCTAATCTTGAAAAATTATATACATTTATGTCAAACTCTACAATTCATCGTCTATTTTTAAATACGCAAAAACAAATTTATCCTACAAAACAGGCTCGAGAATTAAAAAGGATATGTGATACGCGATGGACTGTTCAGTTCAGAGCATGCGAGACTGTTTTAGAAACAATTGAATATATTTTTGTAACATTAAACAATCTTATTTCTAAAACTGATGTAAAAAAGGATAGAAGATGTGAAGCAAAAGGTTTACTTTTACAAATTGATAAAGAATTTATTGTTTTACTGCTTATTTTTATAAAAATTTTAAAACTAGTTACAACTGTATCTAATTATCTCCAATCCCCTGATATGAATTATGTAAAAGGTTTAAATTTAGTGCAAGAAACAATTAATAAATTTCAAAACTTACGAAATAATGATAATGAATGGAATTTTATATGGAAATCTGCAAATAATATTTTTTTGTCTCTTGGTTTAGATAAAACCGATTTTTTTGACAAACCAAAAAGAATGAAATCTATTCCAAAAAGGTTACAAGAGTTTATAGTAGATTGTGAAATAGATGATTTTGTAGACATAGAAGTAAACAATGAGAAAGATGTCAAACTTAAGTTATACATCCCTATACTAGATAAAATTATAATTGAATTAAAAGAAAGATTTACAAAAAATGATACTATTTTAAAATCATTACAAGCTTTTGACCGCACAGATGATTTAATCCTCAATAAAATTCATTTAACTAAATTAGCAGAATATTATAACATAAGTTGTGATTGTTTAGACTCAGAAATAACGCTAGTTAAGAAACTTTTGTGTAGGGAGGAAAATAAAAATATTAAATCACTCATGGAGTTTCTGCCATTCGTTGAACAATATAAGCAAGCATTTGAAGGCATTTATAATTTGGTAAAAATTTGTATTTTAATGCCTGTATCAACAGCTTCTTGTGAAAGATCATTTTCCTCTTTAAAAAGAATTAAAAGATATTTAAGAACAAGAATGACAAATGAAAGATTAAACAACATTAGTATATTAAGTGTAGAAAAAGACATATCAAAATTAATAGACCTTAATGAAGTTGTAGACAAATTTGCAAGTTTAAATAAAAACCGAAGGATTAAATTAGTATAACTAAATCACTGCTGTATTTTGTATTTATCATATTTTCTTTTAATTATATTAGAGAACATTTTTTGTTTTATTTTTAAAGAATATGCTTGTTTTTGTTTATTATTCATAGAGTAGAATCTCCTACATCACGGGCTAACTCGTTTCGTGTTGTAAAAGATTCGTGCAGTAGGAGACGCTCGACTGTATTATAGCACGTTACAGTAAGAAGCGCCGATTTTGTGTTATATGTGAGATTTTTGATGTGTTGTAATAGACTGATGTGAGTCGTAAATTTAGTTGGAGTGTTGTAGGAGAGCATGCTATAAGAGATTCTACTCTATATTATATTTATATTTATTTGGTACGAAATAAATTTAATATTGACAACATTGTTATTTATTATTAAAATGATAAAAAATATATGCCCCCCTAATTTTCTTCCTGGTCCCTACTGGCCCCCCTAGATTTCAGAGCCTAGCGCCGCCACTGGTCGTAAATGAAACTACAGACAATAATTTTCGAATTAACATGCACTATTTCAACCACTAATTATTTGGTATTTAATTGCTGTAAGTTATACTTAAATAGCTACGACAAATTATATGCTATTACACGTAGCATTTGAACCTAATTGCCTAACACTAATGGATAGTTTTTATCAGAAAACAATTATCCTCCAATTTTTACAACATAAGTACATATATATTTAGAAAAGACAATTAAATATTTATTTATATTATAAAAGTGGGAGAAAAGGTGAAGCGATGTAGTTATGGCCCGAGCGTAGTAGACAAAGACATATGCTAAAGCCTAAAAGCAGTAGAAATATATTCAGGCCACACCAACGTCACTATATACCTTCTCCAAAACATTCTATTGTAAATAGGTTTTACAATATGTGGTTAAAATTTTAACTAGGAGTTAAATAAACAAAATTGAAACGAAATGAACTGCCAAATGACAGATTTATAATTGCTGTCAACAATACGATGCAATATTGTTTACATAAGTAGAAGTTAAAATTTTAACCAGAGATTGAAAAACCGGCTCTTATTATTATGAATAATAAGAGAGGTATTGTCTGGTCCAAAAATTCAGTGGAGTTTTTAATAAATAAGCACGTTTTAGGGTCCCTTTAATACGTGTGTGTATCTATATATATATATATATATATATATATATATATATATATATATATATATATATATATATATGTGTGTGTGTGTGTGTGTATATATAACAAAAATAACTCCATACTATAATTCTAATATTATTGGGGGATTCCAGCTCAATCGAATTAAAGGAAAATAGTAAAAAAATACGAATGTATGTGCTGAATAACGAATATTAATAAAAAAAAATTAAATGATATAATTGAGATATTTCGGAAATAATGTTTTTTTTTGTTATAGCGCTTCGACACTAATATGAAATCTATATATAATATTTTGATTGGCGACCGAAAGACCGCCTATACATGCATTACAAATAGCGTGTTAGGAGGTGGGGATTACTACCAATGGAAGTTAAGAAATTCTAATTCGAAAGGAGGGGCTAACATTCCTGTACTGCAGTTTCCAAACAGTTGTTATTTTAACATAAATTTCTTGCATTAAACTTAATAATTTAAATACACCTGTAATTATAAAGTGTGTAGACTTATACAATGTTATAATATTCATTTATTTTTATGTAAATATAACTTAAAATAGCATATATTTCAAGAACATTTAGGTCCATGATGAAAACAGTTTGATATAAAAACACATAAATGTGACGTCACGTCAATCTTTTCAAAATTCGGGAGACCATACCATTACTCGCTTATTAATAGGAATTTTTTCAGCGAATTTTCATCAATAGTCTTAGTTTTCCTAATATGTTCAGATGAAATTATAAACAAAATATGGTGGAATCCCCCATTCTTTCGCATTCCTCTTCTTTACATCCATATGAAGAGCTAATTAGATTTTATTTATAATTGGTTAACCGGAAATACCCTTATCTGATGTTCTTAACAGTTTTTCTTGAAAAAACGCAGTAACATATTTTTTTTTGAAATTTTATGTTATTTTAAATTTGAAAAAATATATTTTTTTTGTCCATACGGTTTAATGACACATTTTCCTTCAAATTCAGTACATAAAGAGTTAGGGAATTATAAATAAATTAACTTTCATGAAGTAGTCACTGATATATTCAAATAATTTTAATTGACAGACGTCATTTACACATTATATGATCATGTTATAATTTTACTGAATATATGCAATCTTTTGCGAGGAACTTTTAGTGTGGAATTTGTAGAAAATAGTATATGTTCGTATTACAATTTTACTGGATATAGTTGATGTATGATACAAATAAAAGCTAACAAATTATCTACAATTTTTATTAAAATTACAGATATTTTGTCATTTTAATGACACAGCAAGATATGTTTACTTAAATATATATTTTTTTTGTAAAATAAAATAAAACTTAGTTTTTCCAAGTCAGAAAGCACTGAAAAAAATTAAACAAATTTAAGTCGTAAGATTGTAAGGTTTTATTAAATAAAATGCCTAAAAGTAATACAGAAGTAATTTGCAATAAAAAAAAAAAAAACGATGTTACCTACCCGATATTGATAATTATAAGATACTGGCTATGCTGAAACCAATAAAAATTAAAATTGCAGTGCAAACCTAGAACTTTAGTAAATGTAACTGGAATAATAACGGTGTTATTAAGGGATGCAGGTAAACTGAAATTACGTCTTTTTAACATGAATTGCAGTAACTGAGTCTTGTCAGCGTTAAGTACAACACAATTTATGTTGCACCAGTTTTGCATCGCGTCTATACACTTTTGCAACTAGTTAATAATATTCGACGAAGCGAATACTATAACGGAAGTATCATCTGCAAAAAGGCAAATACTACCTTGTGGGACCAGATGTTATGGGTTTTCGTTCAGATTTATACGTATGTCCATCAAGATTTATATGCACAATTTGAAATCTGTTAAACAAGAAGAAATAATAGTTTATTTAAAAAAATCTTCTAAATATTATTTTTTGAAAATTTTTGTTATTACTAATACTAAAGAATATAAAAATCTCTATCCGATACATTTAAAATTATTATTATATCTTTTATGGAGTTAAAGATAGACATATAAATATATAAAATAATAAGTTGTAAATGTATTTCGCAGCCCATGGAAATCAAGTGGAAAAATTAACATGTTTGTAGTTGACAGATAAATGTGAGTATCAAAAAGCCAGAGATATTACTGAAGACTTTTTCTGGGAAGTACATTTAATATTTCTTACTTTATTATTAATTAAATATTTATAAAAATAGATACATATATTACATATACCCTTCAGAAATCCACCAATCTCATCAATGAATTGGAAGAATCTCTAACATTTGAAGAATAAGAGTGAATAGAATGAATTAAAAAATATATAAAGAAGATATGTTTTTTGTGTGTATCAGATATGTCAAATATGTACATTACTTATATAGCTTAATATGGAAATAGCGAGCCACAACAGATTTTTTATTTACAATTTGGACAGTTTAGATCTATTCATACTATGATATATGTTATTAAATGAAAGGCAAAAATAGTTAAATGGTGTTTTTCATGTATTAGTGTGATGATTTTGAGGCAAAATCTATTTCTGTCATTTACAAACTTAATTTGGAAGGGATGTTATCGTAGCGTCGTAGATGAATAACACTTCAGTATTGAACTCTGAAATATAAATGGCTTAATCATCTAAAACTTTAACTACCAGTAAGTGCTGCATAAATGTCATTATTCTCATTTTCACGCCCCTTGTATTTACCGTTGCTATTTATTTAGTCTTGGATCTTTTATCGATATATTGTTTTGTTCACAGACAGCTATCATCGCTGTGATAGATATGTAACTAGGGAGATTCTGAATGCTGATTGGAGGAAAACATGTCACGTGACTAATGAATTATATTTTCCTTAATATTAAATATTTTTTATTTTGAATCAAACTATTTTCATTATTTTATTATTTACCTCTAAAAGCCTCTTACGTTGTTGCTTTTTTGAAAATATTAAGCATTTAATTATATGTTTTATTTTGCCAATAGGTAACCATTTTGTTTTATATGATGTAATGATAATACGGCTATACATTAAAGTTACTCCGTCTATTTTATATTTGTATTTGTTTATACCACATTTTACAATTTTATCAATTTTTTCTACAATTTTAAACTTTATACTATGCTTCTAATATTCACTATTATGGTTCAGCTTAATGCTATTAAATAGTTTTTGTATTTTTCTGTTAATACAATTAAGTATTTTAATGAGACTATAAAAGATTAAAACTGAAAAATACGTTTCAAAAGAAATATGTACATATTTCTATATGGTGTGTATTTATTTTACATTTAAATTTGGGGCAAACCAACATGGCGCTCTCGCGGTTTCTCTTGAATAACCCTCCCGTCTTACGGTGACATACCCCTCCCCAACCCCAAAGCTTATATTCACTCTGTTTATGTTATGTTTGTCTACTCTTTACCGATCGGTTGCGGACAAGGGAAATTAGGTGGGAAGGGAGAAGATAGCTTTTCGGGTGCTGGTAAAAAAGCTAGCGTCTCGTCTCGCCGGTCTCTCTAGTACTGCAGTTTCCAATGGAGAAGGTTGTCTTTGTTTGTTAGTGTAAAATAAAGTGATCGACGAAAGCCTGAACTGTTTTAAATTATGTAAGTAAATTTTAAGATCTAGCTAAGTAATTGTTTTTATGTGTAGTCAATGAGAGCTAATTCTGTAATTGTTGGGCTGTCTGTGTAATAGTTACAATTTTTTTTTAATTAATACATATACTTAATGCAAATTAGTGTTCACCACGCGGTTTAAATATTTTTTTCCCCTTCCCGGTAACAACTTTGGTTTGCATCTGCGTGATAGAACATTCCAATGCGATTGAACGCTACCACACGTTAATTTATTTTATCAATTAAATTAATTTTTTTTTCTCCTCTCCTCAAAATGAGTCAAGAAAGCGGACTTCTCGGTTTTTCAAATAGAATACCCATATTCAATGGTTGTTCGCCAGCAGTAATGGTATCTACTTTTGTAAATGCCGTGAACTAGTTAGCGAAGTTTTAAAATGGTCAGATACAACCCGTTTAAATGTGGCGCGGTTATCTTTAACTGGAGAAGCAAAAGCATTTGCTGATGTGGATCCCGAAATGGTCGATGCAACCACATAGCTCAAATTTCGCAACGCGCTTGTTACTCGGTTTGCACCAATATTATCACACAGCGAACTTTCTCATGCTTTTAGACGATGTTATCAGCGCGCCGGTGAATCAGTTAATTCTTTCGTACAACGTTTACGAACACTAGGGCATCAGCTGATGAAAATAAAAGCTAATGCCACGGACAAAGAGTCACGCGAAAAATACCGCGACGAACAATTATGGGGCAGTTTTGCGAGGGGCTTCAACACAACATTCGACGGGAAATGTTAAAGTCTTCACCGAAAACACGATCGCAAGAAACTCAGAAGCACTTGAAAGACAGCTAAATTCTTACGATCGGTTGGAAGGGCGAGATAGTACGGAAGAAATCGTACTAAGAGTTTTAGGACGCCGAGGAGTTACTAGTAGCAGCACAGAGTCAGAGCCGGAGTAGGTTCGGAAAATCGAATCAAGGTCAAATAGACAAGAAAATTCCCGTCAAACCAGTGGTCGTAGATATAATAATCAAGTAGGTAACAATGATCGCCGAATGTGCTTACCTGTGATTAAATATGGCATATAGCAAGGTACTGTCCGGAAAAGACAGACAAACTAACTCCACATGAGAGCATAAACATAATATGTTCTAGGTGCAAGGCATCAAGTCATACATTATCAAATTGTTACTCGAAAGTGAAAACAGCAAATTTAAACTCCCAGGAGCCGTCAGTGTAAGCTCCGACCGTCACGGCTCATGCAATATTTCTGAACTAGTCACAGCTATACCGAGTAAGAAACAGGCAAATAAGGTAGTTCTGGATATTTATGGCCAAAAGTGTTGTTTCTTACTCGATACGGGTGCTAGTATTAATATAATTAAACAACAACATGTAGAGGGGAAACATATAAAGAAACTAGAAACAAATAAATATATAGTTAGCATAACAGGACAACAAATACCGGTAATTGGAACTATTCAGATCAGTACTGGCCTCAAACATAAAAATAAAATTCAAGAGATTGCAGTGATAGTTTGTTACCAGACGTCGATGGATTGCTGGGTCTCGATTTTTTAGAATGGTTTGAAGCCAAAATTGATTTCGAATCAAATATTTTAACTGTTTTGGAGGTGCAGGTTAATATCCTAACGGAACGGGCAATGGGCGCAGCAGCAAGAGCAGCAAAAGTACAGGAGACCAATGTGGAACGACTCTCGGAAATCAGTTCAGAACCCGTTCCTAAGCAAACGGCAAAACTGGGCAGAAAATTGGAAATACAACCAAGAAGTGAAGTCGAGCGCGTGAGTAGCAACCGCCCCCAAGCTGCAAGAACTCCTGAGGATGACTCACCTACGTATGAGGTACGTATGAGGTACGTAGAGATCCCTGCCAGAAGTGAAGTCATTTGCAGGGGATACAGGAAATGCGCGACGTTGAAACATCGAGGCGTGTTGCTCGAACCGGTAGAAATAGTTCCACAATGTGTTACTGCAGCACGCGTTGTGGTTGCTGACAGGCTAGAGGTACCCGTAAAACTTATGAATATTAGCGACAGCGTAATGTTAGTATGAGTAGAGACAATAATAGGTATCGCAGAGCCACTAGCAGAAGAAATGATCTTGGGAGAAGATGCAGATCAGGTAAGAGGAATCAAACAGGTAGAATTTAAAGATATGTTCCAGCTAGATCACTTGCAAACGTCCGAACACGATGCAATGCTCCAGTTAATCAGATAATATGAGGACATATTCATCGTATCAGGTGTTAAGTTAGAATGCACTTCAAAGGTTGAACATCGCATCATTACCGAAGATGTTCATCCAATAGCTCGAGCACCGTATCGCGTTCCGCACGCACAGAAGAATGAACTGGATAAACAAATAAAGGAACTATTGGACGATGGTATGATCTCCGAATCCGAATCTCCGTGGTCGGCGCCCGTAGTCCTTGTTAATCGAACCATGTCGGACGGCTCCACTAAGGTCAGATTGTGTATTGATTTCAGCGAGCTAAATAAAGTCACCAAGCGGGATTACTTTCCACTGCCAAACTTGCAAGAGACGCTGGAACAACTGGGAAGCGCAGGCTTGTTCACAACACTGGATCTTGCAAGTGGCTATCACCAGGTCGAAGTGGCAAAGAAAGACCGCGAAATGACAGCGTTCAGCACACCCGGAGGACACTACGAATGGAACACGATGCCCTTCGGCTTGGCCAACGCCCCAAGTACGTGGCAACGCTTGATGTATGCAGCACTCAGCGGCTTAACAGGTGAACGATGCTTTGTTTATTTAGACGACATTATCATTTTTAGTAGGAATGATATGCATGAACATATTTCTCGGATACGGGAGGTATTCGACCGCATGAGAAAATATAATTTAAAATTGAAACCCAGTAAATGTAAATTCGCGTTGCAAGAAACCACGTACTTGGGGCATGTTATTACTAGCGAAGGGCCGAAGCCGGATCCAGGAAAAATAAAAGCCATAGACGAATACCCAGTTCCAGCCTCATTAAAATGCGTAAGAGCGATCCTCGGCCTCGTCGGTTTCTATCGTCGTTTTATTGCTGATTTCTCAACTACGGCCCGCCCTCTTTCAATACTAACGAAGAAACATTAGCATTTCATTTGGGGTGAGGAACAAAAGGATGCTTTCCACAAGCTAAAAAAAAAGCAATACGAGAGAGCCCCGTCTTAATATACCCAGATTTCTTCAAGCCCTTATTGTTATCCACGGACGCCTCCAATGTTGGATTGGGAGCAGTGCTGAGCCAGGTGATTGGAGGGTATGAGCACCCGATAGCCTACACTAGTTCTTAATAAAGCCGAAGCCAAGTACAGCGTTATCGAACGAGAATGTCTAGGCATCGTGTGGGCGGTGCAGTTCTTCCGCTGCTACTTGTATGGTCGGATGTTCACAATCATAACGGATCATCGGCCATTCAGATGGATTATGAGCCTTCGCGATCCTAGCTCCAGGTTAGCATGATGGGCTCTCGCGTTAGAAGAATACAATTTCGATGTTATCCACCGAGTGGGAAAGGCTAACTGTAATGCCGACGCATCATCTCGTCATGTAGAGGCACACACATCGGAGGAATTTGAACCAGTATGGGATCGGCAATACATACTGCAAGAACAACAGATGGATAAAGACATCGCAGAAATTAGAGAAGTGATTAATTCAGAACGGTGTGGTGAGTATTTCGTCGACAACGAGGGGCTGGTCTACAAACAAAGAAACCTCGGTGAACGGAATGATCAACTTGCTGTGCCTCATGCAATGAAGAATAAGATTTTGCGCAAGTGTCATGACATTCCGCGGGCAGGGCATCAAGGCTTTGAAAAAACCCTCAGCAGAATTAAAGCGTTCGTTCTTTTGGCAAGATATGGCAGGTGATATAAAAAAAATACTGTCAGGAATGTAACGTTTGCAGTGAGCGTAAAACTTCACCACATTTGAATCCAGCAGCGCAGCAGAGATTTTCAGAATTATAGCGGGTCGCAATGAAAGGGTCTTTCAACGTACGTCTATGGACATAGTGGGCCCGTTCGTCACCACCAATTCAGGCAACAAGTACATACTCTCGTTCTAAAATGAATTTACACGCTACCCTGAAGCAATACCGATTCCAGACGGCTCATACAATAGCGAAGGCATTCATCACCGAGATTATAGCACGCCAACCAGAACAATTGCTGACCGACATGGGGTACGGGATTCTTATCGGAGATGTCCCAGAAAGTGTGTCAACTACTGCGTATAAAGAAACTGCAGACGACAGCCTTTCATCCCATGTGTAACGGTAGAATAGAGCGTTTCCATCGCACTAAAGAAACATTGTCACATTACGTGCAGAAAGATCAACGCGACTGGGACGATTGGTTGCCGTACGTACTGATGGCCTTGCATAGTTCGACACATAGCGCCACCGAAGAGACTCCATTCACGGTCGAGATTTCGATATGCCTTTTGAAAATGTTTTAGCATCACGGCGAATCAATTACAACTGCGATACGGACTACTTGGCAGAGATGTTAGCCAGACTCAGTAATGCATACCAGCGAGTGCGGGAGAACCTTACAGAAGCTGCTGCCCGCCAAGAACGGCAATATAATAAAAAAAGTTGCTCCGGTTACGCTCAAAGTGGATGATCTGGTTTATCTTCGAGACTACACCATCAAATCTGGTCTCTCCAAAAAATTGAGCAAGCCGTGGACCGGGCCCTGTAAAATCGTTAAGCAAACCGGGCCAGTAAATTTGTAATAAAGAATTTGCAGACCGGCAAGGAGATGGTGGTACATGCCAATCGTCTCAAAAGTTGCAGATCACAAGACAATGTATGCCAAGACGTAAGTGACAAATCCGAGGAACGCAGGGACGCACTAGAGGATCGAATCTTATGGGACTCCATTATGCCTGACTACGTACGCCTCCCGAATCCCACAGACACTTGCAATGTGGAAGGTGGTACAGTGCAAAATCAGCTAGAGACAATCACCCCCGTAACAGACAATGAACATACTGGTAAGGGCAACTTAAATGAAATAAACACCAATCCGGACAATAGTGAAAGTGCAATAAGTGATAGTGGAAAAGACCAAACAAAGTTTAATTCAGCGAGCGCACCATCATCGCCTAGGTATAACCTGAGGAGCCGAGGCCCACTGCCCGAACCGGTGCCCAGCACATCCAAAAGCCGAATTTAATAATAACCAAAACCTTTTTTTTACAGCATAAAATAGGATAAAAGTAATTGTTAGCTATAGATAATAATCAAAGGTTTTATGTTTAAGGGAAAATTTCGGCCTGTTATTTTTAATTGCTTAGGGCTGGATACGATGGAACGTAGCCGAGCAGGGCCTAGACAAGGGGTTGGTCTTCATAAGAGAGGACGAGATCTTGCTGACGGGTGATACATAGTTCCTATCCACGGACATAGATCTGAGCACCTATCGGCAAGCCCTGGATTCCTTCAATACTCTTCTGGAGAACATCACGCAAATCGACGTCGACCTCGGTGAGGACATGGAACCGACCCTGGTGTACAGCCTCAATGAAATTATAAGTAGGGAAATAAAAATAATAGGGAATGATGTCACTAAATTAAAAAATAAATTTGAAAATATGTTTCGAACGGTTGCTGCACTGAATGGTACGCGGCAGAGACGAGGGTTGATAAACTTCGAGGGAAACATTTTAAATTTTTTGTTCGGAACACTCGACAATAGAGATTTAGATGCCCTGAATGAAAAAATTAACAATATCAGTTTAATATCGGATGAAATGACTAATATTTTATTGGAACAAGTAACTGTGGTGCGTAACCTAGATGAGAGAAGCACAAAAATTAACAATAATGTCGAGAAAATGAACAGTAATGTCAGCATTAAACACCAAATTAGAACAAATTGTAAAAGATAGACTTATTAAAGAACATACGAGTGAAACTAAGCTAATTCAGTCCCTAAATTTGAACTCGGCGATACGCACAGTTGAATATCTTCTGGACAATCTAAAAGAAAATATTTTAGACTTGGAAAATACTTTACAAGCAACAGCACTAAATAAACTCAGCCCAACGTTTATCAGCCCTCCCCTGTTACTCAAGGCTCTCAGATCAGTACGAGATCACTTGCCCATCGGACTTTCGCTAATAACAAATTTTTATGAAAAAGACATCTATGTTTTACTACGTCGCAACGGTAAACGCAGCTTATATAAAGAATACGCTGAGAATTTTTGTAAAGATACCCCTGAAAGTACCGGGTATATAGAGCGCTGCCATTACCACATGAAGCAAATAATACAAAATTTAAATTACTTATTGCCCCGGAGACCGCTTATATAGGAATTTCGGGGGATGAGCAATATTACATTCTTTTTGCGGCCGAAGATCTATTAGATTGTTAAAAAAAAAATATTAGAATTTGTCGTCCCACAAAACCGGTCAGAAAAATAACAGATAATTCCTGTCTGTCCGCTTTATATATCGGAAACGCCCAGGAAGTGAGCAACCGTTGCAAATTTAAAGTGACAAAGAATCACAGATCGGCGATGTATCGAGCTGGAGATAGTAACACATGGGTCTATAGTAGGTGCGTTCGGTAAATCATACGGAGTTGGAGTATTTACGGAGCGGTGTTGGAGTGGAGTGGGAGTAGAGCTGGAGTTGGAGTAGATCGAGAGAACAAGGTACACTCCTTTATTTGTGATTAACCGAACGAGTAAAGTTAAAATTTTGGTGCACGAATATAATAATCTCCTTTTTTGACAATCTGATATACTGCACTGCTAAAAAAAATAAATAATGAATCATATAGAAGTTATTCAGTTTGGTATTATTCTTTAATGATTCTGAAGAAAGTATATATTAGAAAAGGTACAGAATTCTTACCATTCCGACATATTGTGCCTAGTTATATTACAAAACAATATTATAAATATAAAATAATTATGTATAATAAAATATTTCAACATAAAAATACAAAATGATCTGACAGATGTCAAATAAAACAAAAAAACTCCATGTATGCTTGCATATCGAGGTTGGGCTTATGGAGTTCACACTTTTCACTCCACTTGACTCCATTCTGCATTTGCCGAACGCTCCATTTTAAGATGCTTATCACTCTATGTAATTACCGAACGATGCAAGGAGTGTACAGAGTGAAAAGAGTGAACAGAACTCATTTGCCGAACGCACCTAGTGTCGACAGGGATCTTAGGACTGTTAACTGCCCTAATAATGCCGATAAGTCAAAATTTAATTCGACGCGTCATTATAACAGCTACGGGACTGTTGGATGTTGATAGAATTAGTTGAATACTTTATTTAATATTTATTACATTGAATTACATATGACATAACACATCAAAAACATATATTTTATTAACAACTGTATATCTGTTTCTTTTATCTTGAGTGACTAGCTTGATTCACTTCCAACACTCCCCCTCACGAAAGACGTCAAATATATTTTTAATATATACCAATAATCTTCCTTAATTGAATAAATCTAGGTCCTGGTAATGCTTTCGTGAACAAATCCGCTTCCATATTTTCTGTACAATATTCAACTTCAATATTATTATTTTGAATAGATTCCCGGATAAAGTGTTCTTTTATATTTATGTGTTTAGATTTTGTACTTATAATCGGATTTTTACATAGATTCTGAGCTGTCTGGTTATCATTATATATTTTAATTTTATTTTGCATTATACCAACATCATTTAGTAAATATTTTAAATGTATAGCCTCTTTAGCTGCTTCTGTTAAAGATTTATACTCTGCTTCAGCTGTAGATAGAGCTACGGTTCTCTGTTTCCGGGATTCGCAGCTTATAATTGCATTTCCATATTTAAAACAGTAACCTGTGTACGATTTTCTGTCAATAGTACATGCTGCCCAAACTGCGTCTGCAAATCCAACAAGCGGTTTCCAGTTTTTTGATAATTTAGACTTAAATTTTTTGTTCCTTTTAAATATCTTAGTATCCTTTTTGCACATTTCTAATGTTCTTCGCCGTAACAATTGTTAAACTGACTTAAATAGCTTACAGGATACATAATGTCAGGTCTAGTAGCAATTGCAAGATACATCAATGAACCAATTAGATTTTGAAATGGAATATTCTTCATTTCTTCAATATTTGTACATTTTTCCAGTTTCATATTTGGTTCCATCGGTGTATTGACAGGTTTACAATCTGTCATTTTAAACTTTTTAAATAAATTTTCAATATAATTACTTTGAGATACCTTTATAATGTTCTCTTCTACATTAAATTGAATTCCAAGGCAATAATTTAGAGTTTCCAAATCTCTCATTTCAAAATTTTTACTTAGCATTGTTTTAATTTCTTTTAGAAGATTTTTATTGTTGTAAGCAATGATTAAATCATCTACATAGATGGCGATAACTACTTTATCCCCCTCTTTCGACATTGTGTAGATGCAGGGATCTGCTTCAGATGTTTGAAAACCTAATTCTTTCAAAGCATTGTCTAATTTGAAGTACCATTGCCTTCCAGCCTGTTTCAAACCATATATTGCTTTTTGTAGTTTGCAAACTTTCTCATTCTTATTTCATCAATTAATATATCATTTAATTATTTTTCTAGATTCTTTAGTTTTTCCATGTATATATCTTCCTGAATATCGCCGTTCAGAAATGCTATACAAACGTCCATTTGATTCAGTTTTAAATTTTCTTCGACTGCCATAGCTAAAATTGTCCTTATTGAACTTAATTTTGTTACAGGAGCATAAGTATCATTATATTCTATGCCTAGTCTTTGGGTAAATCCCCTTGCAACTAATCTTGCTTTTCTCTTTTCTATTTTTCCTTCGGGTCCAAATTTTTCTTTTAGGATCAATAAACTTGTAATAATATTTTGGTTTTCAACTTTTTCAACAATTTTCCAGGTATTGTTCTTGATGTGAGCTTTTATTTCAGCTTTTATTGCTTCGTTCCAAATAGGATTTCATAATTATTACAGTTTTCTTCTTCATATATATTCATGACATAATCTTTTGTCCAGGATGGTAATTTTGTAGATCTTTTTGGCTTGGTTTGGTTTGTTGATAATTCTTCTCTGGGTTCTAAATCTTCTGTGGGTTCCAATTCTTCTCTAGGTTCCTCTTCATATTCATTATTTTCAACGATTTCAATTATTTCATCATAATTAATAATTAAATCATTTTCTTGATCATCTTTCTTCTGATAATACATTTTGTTTAATACTTTGATATCTCGACTGATTATCATTTCTTCTTTTTCCGGAATCCAAATTCTAAATCCTTTTGTTTGCTCTGAATAACCCATGAATACTCCTTCGTATGTTTTTGGACTGAATTTACCCTCTTTTTTTGCACCAAATATTTTTAAATGATTTACTAATGGAATATGTCCAACCCACTTTTCAAACGGTGTTTTATTTTTATTTGATTTTGTTGGAAGTCTGTTTGTTAAATAATTAGCAGTAAATATTGCTTCTGCCCAAAATTTTTCTGGTACATTTAACTCAATCAGTAAACATCTAGTTTTTTCTACTAACGTTCTGTTTTTCCTTTCAGCAAGTCCGTTTTGCTGCGGTGTGTATGGAGCTGATATCCTTCTTTGTATACCATTTTGTTTTAAAAATTCGTCAAAGTTTTTATTAATATATTCACCTTTGCCATTATCTGTTTGTAAAATTTTAATTCTTTTACCAGTAAAATTTTCAGCCTCATATTTATATTCTTTAAATTTCTCTAGCACTTCATTTTTATGTTTGATGAAATATACTTTACTGTATCTTGTATAGTCATAAATAAATGTGACAAAATATTTATTTCTTCGTGGTGTTTCTGTTCTCATTTGTCCGCATACGTCTGAATGTACGATCTCTAATGGCTCTTTTGTTCTTTCACTATCTCTTTAAATGGTTTTTGTGTTAATTTTCCTTTAATACATGTTTCACATTCTTTTAATTTTTCTTCTTTATTTAGATGTAGTCCTTTCAACATATTATTTTTTGATGCTAGTTTCATGTCTTGTTCATTTAGATGCCCAAGTTTCAAATACCATTTCATGAAGTCATTTTCTTTTAAAATATTTGCTTCTTCGTGTCCTTTATTTTCACTTTCGTGTTGCAAATTTTTACTTTCATTTGTTTTTACGTAATATAGACCATTTATTTTTTCAGCTATCAAAATTATTTTTCCTTCTGAATTTCTTACTGTGGCTACATTCTTTTTGAATAATACTGTATGTCCATTTTCTGTTATTTTCGCTATTGATAACAGATTTGTTGATAAAGTTGGCACATATAATGTATTCCAAAGATTTATATTATGGTTATTTAAATTTATAGTTGCTTTACCTTCACCTTCTACTTTTGTAGTACAACTGTCTGATGCCAATTTTAAGTAATTAAAGTCTGATTTTCTTTTCAAATTCCGAAATATTTCTTTATTAAAAGTCATGTGTGAGGAACATCCGCTGTCTAAACACCATCTTGTCGTTTTCTCATTTAAATTTATATTTGTAGATAAACACGCAGGTTCTAAATTGAAGTTAGAATCTTGATATTTTCTTCTAAAACAAGAACTTGCTTTATGCCCTATTTTGTGACAAATATGATATTCCAAATTTGAATATTTATTTATATTCTGGAAATTATTATTTTTATTTCTAAAATTCTTGTTTTTATAAAATTTATTTTTGTTTTTGCTGTAAAGCGCTTCTTCGGAGTTTTCTGATTTTGGATAATTATTTCTTCCAGCTTCATTTTCTTCTAATATTTTTATTTTCAAGTCTTCCGGTAGTGGTAAATTATCTCTTGATTCAATTGCTATTCTAAAATTTTCATACGTAGGTGGTAAATTATATAACATCATTATACTTAATAGATCATCATTAATTTTTATGTCCATTTCATATAGTTTATCTACAATATCCATAAATTGATTTAATATTTCTCGTATATCGTCATTTTCATTTATTTTATTTAATATTAATTTTTTTAATAAAGTAGCTTTTCTTGCAGGACCTTTGCTTTGATAAATATTTTTCAAAGTATCCCATACTTCTTTTGATGTATTACAGTTCTTTACTTGTTTTAACTCTGGAGGAGAAATGATTAGTAAAAGATATGATCTTGCCAAAAAGTCTTTTTCTTCAAATTGTATTCTTGCAGCAGCATCTAATTCATTATCATTATTCTCGCCAGGAACATATTTCCACAATTCATTCCAAGTATCATAATTACTTTTATTTAGAGGTTGAATATTATATTGCATATTGGATTTTGACATTTAATTATTACTTTTTATTTAACTATATTTCTTGTACTAATGTTATCTTTAGTTAATACTATACCTGGGTCCCATAACCTGATAGAATTAGTTGAATACTTTATTTAATATTTATTACATTGAATTACATATGACATAACACATCAAAAACATATATTTTATTGACAACTGTATATCTGTTTCTTTTATCTTGAGTGACTAGCTTGATCCACTTCCAACAGATATATCTAGTTTGTGTATAGTACATGGACCAAATTATGTGTTGCTACTTCACTCGCGACAAAATCGCGAATTTCCGCCGGGAAAATAAACATATTCGTGCCCTCCATAATCGACCATATCACTAAGCTAGCAAAGTACAATAATTTGACAGTCGGAAAAGAAGAGATAGTGGACTTGATTAAAGAAATCGATACCAAAGAACTGAGAGATGGTATTCCGATGGCGGAGTGGCAAGAGCGTATTCGACAGTTACGCAGTAACAAGTTCTACGAGTCGGCTAAACGGTCTTTTGGACTCGGGAGCGTCTTCCTTGTAGGTGGGATCGCGATCTATTATCCTATCCTTTGGTAGCCAACCAATGTTTCACGTCATATTGGAAACTCAGATCATGTAGACGTGGTGACGAGAAACCTGGGTGTAGTATAGTTATAGATAATTTAAGATATACATATAAACTTGGAATTAGTTGATTATTAAGTAAAGTTTAATAAAAGTCTCATATAATTAAGATTAAAATATTTTCGGCCGCTTTATTTGAAAAATCCATTTTATTTGCGATTTCAACTTGAAATTGAATTATTTACTGTAAATAATAAGTGTATGCATCTGAAAAATATAGTTGTGCATAGAATTTGCCAAGATGAGATATTGCCGCCGCTAATCCTTGTTACAGCTTCTCCCTGATACCCCTACGAGGAAATAGCAGCACATCATGGACCAGGCGTCCACACTTCAAGCCAGAAAGTGAGCAACATGCCCTGCGAGAGCCACCGGCTAAAATGGAGCAGTCGGAGTCATCTACGAAATAATACTGGAGATAGAGAATTACACCGATCCGGCAGCAGTTGAGAAAGGAGCAAGGTAGCTCTGCGAATAGGACTCCGACTATGCTCCAGCGTCGAGACGAAGACTGCGAGGGTCAAGGCACCAGCCAAGAAGAAGTCAGGGTCCGTGATGACGTTATATTCCGAGTAAGGATTATAAGTATCATTTTAAGGTGGGAGGAGTTGTTGCGAGCAAGCTTGGCGGCGATACGCAAGGTGAATTTTATGCGTGACTGTACTAAGGGTTGGCGATTTCTCTAGATGCAAGGTTACGGGGAAACTTTCTCGAATTCTTAACATTTTTCAACACCCGTCTGCGGGACAATTTTCTAAAAATTCTAATAGTTTTCAAGACTCGTTACAAAGGCTGGAGAAATCGCAGGTCGGTTGCGGACAAGGGAAATTAGGTGGAAAGGGAGACGATAGCTTTTCGGGTGCTCATGAAAAAGCTAGCGTCTCGTCTCGCCGGTCACTCTAGTACTCCAGTTTCCAACGGAGAAGGTTGTGTAAAATAAAGTGATCGACGGAGGCCTGAACTATTTTAAATTATGTACGTAAATTTTAAGATCTAGCTAAGTAATTGTTTTTATGTGTAATCGATGAGAGCTAATAGACCAGAAAAGTAAGGTTAGAATTTGCTTTTGGCGCGAGTTCATAGTTTGAATTCCTCAGTATAGGTTTCTTATGGGAGTGTGATTTTACAGACAAAAAAAAAGATGTTTTGTAAAAGAAATTAGTCAGCTCTTGTTAAGAATTCGATAGTTTGTTTATTTAGTAATAGATTGCAACAGTTTAAATCCCTAGAAAAGGTAAAATAAGTAAATTATTAGAAATTAAATACTACGTGCAATCGACAATTCCGTATGTCTTTGATAAGTCCCTCAATCTGAAGTGAGACCACTATATCAAATATGAGCAAGATAGATAACTACTGACAGCTGTTTAAGTGATAACCTTTATGTTTTGCAGCTTTTGTGTTTTTCGAATATTTTTTGTGTGAAAAGTCATTAAATATTAAAATGCGAGTTATATCTATTGCCTCTATAAATGATTTCTTCGTGGACGATAAAAATTGTATCAAAAATGGAGAAAATGCCTTTAATTCGAACAATGTGTTGAGCTGTTCAAGCAAGAATGCGAAAATGCCAATACGAAGTTATGGTAAGAATGTGACTTTATTGAAAATAATAAACGTTTATAATAATTCTTATGGTTGCAGATTTACTTAAGAAGTGATTACACCATCGATAAAAGTACATGTAGCTGTCCAAGAGGCGAATTTATATGCCATCATATGGCTGCACTTTCATTCCATGCCCATTACAATTTGTCTCGGACAGATATACCGTGCCCTTGGGTTTCTCGTCCTCGACAAGGCCATCTACAAGATGAAGCAATGGCTTTACCACAGAACCCTTTTAATTCCGAAGTTTCGAATAAATGTAACAGTGAAGATATTTTTAAAAAGAGTCTTGAAGACATTGACCACAATATGGGACTGCTTTGGCTCATGGCTCCAGAACCTGATGCCTGTGACGAACATCTTCTTGTATATGTAGAAAATCTGCTGGTATCTGAGGAATTTTTTAATACAAGCTTAAAACAAGAATTTTTGGAACTAAAATTGAAAATCTCTGAAGCTAAAATTGAAGAAGTTGCTGGGAAAACAGTTGGCCAATCTGAAAATTCACTTTGGTTGATTTGCAGGAAGCATAGAATAACAGCGTCAAATTTTGGCGCTGTAATTAAAGCTTACGCTATTAACAGTTTTCCTAATTCTTTATTTAAAAGATTGGCAGGTAAAATTTGAATAACATTTAACTTCCACATTCATGTGAATACATATATCTTTATTTTAGGATGATATAACCTCGATGGGATTAAGCAGATCCAGTATGGGCGAAGAACTGAGAAAACCGCCATAATTGCTTTCGAAAAAAAAGAAAACGTTAAGGTAGAACCAACAGGATTGTGGCTTGATTCTTGTGGGTACTTAGGAGCTAGTCCAGATGGTTTCATAGGTATGTAAAAATTTGCTATTATTTAATACAATTTAGTAAAATATGTATTGTTTTCTCTTACAAGGTATTGATGGTCTCATTGAAGTGAAGTGTCCATATACACATCGTGATTCAAAACTTGAAGAGGTACTAACCAAAAAAGATATCATCTTTTTTCATAATGGTCAGTGGAATTTAAATATGGACCATGCGTATTACCATCAAATTCAGGGACAATTATATCTGACCAGACGTAAATACTGCAAACTTATTCTTTACAGTTCTGAAAGTCTAGTTATTTATCAAATTGAGAAATATCCCGACTGGGAAGCAAAACTGACTTTGTTAAAGAAATTTTATTTTGATTATTATATACCATATATCTGCAAAAATTAGTGAATTTGAATAAGCTTGTTTTTCATATTTTTGCGATGATGTCTGTGCGTGTGTATATATTTATGTTCATGATTATTTTATATATAGAAGAACACAAATAAATTCGAACAGAAAATTTTGTAGTTTTCTTTTGTATGCTTTAAGAAAGAACTGATTAGATTTTCAAAATAATAAACCAGAAGTGGTAAATTCTGCCAATTTTTTTTTCTTGTACTTGTAATATATTATGATAATATTTGTTATAATTAAGAAAGATAATATAAATTCCTCTACTCTACTTTTACTGAAATATAAAATCGATTTTTTAAATTGAACGACGTCAAAAATTAAATATGTCAATACCTTTCATTGTACAGTTAGGATATTTCGACGGGAGGTAAAGTGCTGGACAAAATTTAAATAACACACAAAATATAATGTATCTTAAATAGTGATTAACAAACTGAAAGACATTGCTTTGGTCATAATATAACATAATAAAATTATCACAAAATATAAGGCTCAAAATAAAAAATAATTCTCTAATAAATAACATGTAAATGAATATGTATAATATAATATGTCTATATATTGCACAAATATCTAAAGAAAAGTTTAGTCTTCTGGATCCAAAAGGCCCTCAACTTCTTTTATTAATGGGTTTTGCAAATTAACTAGATTGCAACAGACTTGAAACACAACCGTTGCGTGCTTTTTTAGTGAACTTGGAATCAAATTTAAAATTCTAAAAGCCTTTATCCTGGCATTAGCTCGCTCCACATGAATTCTACACCTGGCAATGTTCATGGTTTCTATCGCCTCTTCACGTGTAAAACGCCTGTTCATTAGAAATGGCGGTATATTGACATGTACTCCTGCAGGTACCAAATCTTTTATTAAAAATCCTTTGTCCACCATGATCATGTCCCCCGGCGTTAGCTGGTCACTTATTTTTGAAGCTTCATAGATTTTTTTATCTGACACAGAACCAGGGTACAGGTCACTAGCATACACAACAACACCATTAAAAGCTACGCCAACTAAAGCCTTAAATGTATTTGTATGTTTGTAATTGCTATAGGATTCTTTTTGCTGCTTTATGTTTGTTGGTCTATGTATTCTTATCTCAGTGCAATCTAAAATCAGTCGACAGTTTGTAAAGGATGAAAATGAGCTCGGTAAACAAGTTTTCGTTTTTCGCTGAGACGGAATTTCCTTCATAAACGTTTTATGTAAAGTCTGATGTAATAAATATAGCCAGGTAAAAAACGTATTTGAAACTGTTGTTGTACTACAACCAAATCTAGTAGCCAAATCTAAGTGCGGTAAGTTCAGTCTTAATTTCATTAGAGTTAATAACAATTGATCTGCTTTTGAGAACCGAGTGACTTTCCAACCATAAAAATATTTGAAATCAAATGTTACGAAATACTTTAATAGCGCGTCAAACGTTTGTTGGTCAGGTAGTCCAGTGTACAGAGCTATCAATTTATTGTTGTCCTTTATTTGGTTATAAGAAAATAATTTTTCTGACTCCAGTTTAATCACCTGCTCTTCCAAACTTTTAACTTTACTCCTCAGCAACACAATTTCCTCCTTTAGCTCATCAATGGTTTTTCCATCATCTAAACTGCTGGTTGTAGATTGAGATGTTGAAGGTGCCGAGCTTGGTGCCGAGGAGGAAAAGGTAGATTCTTCTGATGATAGTTTGCTAATAAACACAAATTAATATTAAAACATACGAAAAAATACAGCTGTTAAGCGTTATATACCTTAGTTTACGAGTTTTTTTTTCTGGGCTGCTAATAGTGAATCTTTTCTTAAGATTATGTGCGAAAATGGTTGGCGCATTTTTCTTGTCCCCATTTACAAAATGACAACTGCAGACCCGTGAATTTTTGGACAAAACTCTATCTGTTCGGCTAAAATTAGTTTCTGATTAATTAAATTATATAAATAAAACTAAACATTACCATGACAACAGACGTGTCCACTTTTTAAAATCTTCTGCATCACGAGGTACTGCAAACATTTTGCAACCTTCTCTGTGGTCATGACTGCACCCAGGGGCAAAGCACAACACCATTTTTTAGTAAAATGTTGTAACAAGTAAACAGGCACACAATAAACATATAAAACCGGGCATAAAACAATAAACTATTTCAAGTGTATGAAAGGGGAGCATAAATTTTGCGAGTTTCACGACTTTTTGTGGTATTTGAAGTATTTTATTAATTTTTAAAATTACATCAGTATATCCCGCCATTCCGCCAGTAATAATTCTGTCAGCGCAACAGAAGCTATGACGCATGCACCAAAGTTGTATGAACACGTCGAGACATACGTTCACTGAATTTTGTAGTGTTGTTTTATTATTTAAATAATTATAAAATGTGCACAGTTCATGTGAATATTATTGTACGAATCTGAAGATAAATAATCAGTCTAAGTGCGACATATAATGCTTTGCATAAGAGATTTACTTTTATGAGATATCTCAGCCTTTAAAATTGAGCAAAAATTTTCTAGGTAAGAAATACATGGGGAGTAAAATTATATGTTCAGCGTTATGAACTGAGTTTGAATTTGGCGCCTACATTTGACCGTTACACTTTTCTGGTCTATTCTGTAATTGTTGTGTTGTCTGTGTAATAGTTACAATTTTTTTACTTCCTTGTACGAAGTAAAGGAAGTATTGTAATCGCGAAAAATTTCGGTTTCCAGATTTCAACAGAAATATCCATTTTGACCATCCCTGAATCCATTTTGACTAATTTCGGCGTGACGTCTGTACGTACGTATCTCGCATAACTGAAAAACGGGAAGCCGTAGAAAGTTAAAATTTTGTATTTAGGACTGTTATAACATCTAGTTGTGCACCTCCCTTTTTGGTAATTACATAACTTTCGGAAGTGGTACTTTACTTGAAGCCTATAATAGATTTTCATGAAAAATTATGTTAAAATATAATCCAAAAGTTTTGAAATTTGATATATAAGACTTTTATATCAATGGGTATAATATAATAGATTGTAGTTAAAATGGTATATCCGGAAATGGTACTTTACTTGAAGCCTATCATAGATTTTAATCAAAATCTATATTAAAATATAATCCAAAACTTTTCAAATTTGGTATTTGGTACTCTTATGTCAATGGGAATAACATAATAGATTTTAGTTAAAATGGTCTATCCGGAAGTGGTACTTTACTTGAAACCTATAATAGATTTTAATGAAAAACTATATTAAAATATAATCCAAAAGTTTTCAAATTTGATATATAATACTTTTATATCAATGGAAATAACATAATAGATTTTAGTTAAAATAGTCTAACCGGAAGTGATACTTTACTTGAAGCTGTTATCAGTTTTTCTTGAAAAAAATGCTGTTATTTTGATTTTAATAATAAATGCTTCAAATAAAAGTTTTAGAGAATTGAATTCTGCGTCGAAAACATCAAGCATGATTAAATTAGCTCATTGTATAAGCGAGATATGTCAATTTAAAAATTATGTACTTTTTGGTTTCTGTAATTAAGTTTGCCATGAATTAGGACAAAAAAAATAACAAAAAAATAAAGAATTTAATGTCAATGTCAAAATATGTCAAGTACGTGCAATTTTATGATTGGGTCTGTTATAATACATATTTTAATTATTAACAGGCGTACAAGGAAGTCATGTGGTGTCCACATCAGATTTTTTATTTAATACATATACCTACTTAATGCAAATTAGTGTTCACCACGCGGTTTAAATATTTCCTTCCCCTTCCCGGTAACAATTGCAAAGGACAATTTGGCACCTACTGCTTTTTTGAAACAATCAAACAAAACACAGCTTCCTGGCTATGTTGATTATTGTACGATATTTTCAACTTTCTCAAGTACCTAGGCTATTGTTGCGATATCTATTATTTCCTGAAGTGGTCATCTAAACCGTAAACAATCCTCATAATTGAATTAATTTTAATTGGAAATTCAACAATTTTCATTTGTTTATTTAGTTAGGTAGTGTGGGCTTCTGAGCTTCACGTGTGTCGCCGATACAAAAGAAGAGTGTCTTAATTTTGTGTCTTAAAGGCCATATCCCACGATACAACATATTGACAATTTCTTGTTTGTTACCGTTAACGACAACAGTTGCCCATATGTTATTATTATTTTATTTATTGTCACTCGCTTTTGAATATAAGCGCCGATATCATGGGGATGAAACAGATTTCGTATACGTTATTATAACTTTTCTATTTTCTTCGTTGCATTAATGGAGGTGAGATGATAAAGACAGACACAAGTCACAGCCATACCTTACCCGGGATTCGAACTCGGAACCTTTGGATCGTGAGCCAGCTACGTTGCCCACTACATCACCGAGGTCGGTTGTCCATATGTGTGACAAAACTTCGTGTGCCATAGACAACTTTTTAGCGGTAATTTTCTTGGAGCAACTCGTATGTGCACTTCAAGTAACCAAGAAAAATAACTAACTGCGCAGGCCTTATTCAAACTCATACTTGTTTGATAACAAACGTTTCTTTTTGTGTGTTCTTGAAATTTTTTGTTTACACCTAATATCATTTGTTTATAATAATCGTTTGGCCAATATCGGATACCTAAAGTTGCTTGTATTTTTCATATGGTACAATTTTTTATGCAGAGAAGTTACGTTATAAAAACATTACATTACAATATAAAAAATCTGTTGTGGCCAACATAAAACCTCCCGCTATTTAATTTTTATTAATTTTAATACATACCTACGTATTTACTAAAGTTGCAAACTGTTCCATTGCAGAAAACTATTGCTTTATTTACTATTTTCTTTTTAAAATGTCACTATTATTAATTTTAAGTGATTAGTATTTTGACAGTGACATTTACTGTAAGTTACATTCATTTGAAATATGAACTGTGTAACAAAAGAAATGTGTTTATCTTAGGCTTCGGGACCACAGATCACAGACACTATTATAGATAGGAAACTGTAATGCTGCAAACCGGTACTATAAGTACAGCGCCCCCTGGTCGTGGGAAGAATAAGTTTCATGTATAGGAGGCGGGAATTTTGAATTGATTCGAATTCAACAACAATACTTGGTAATAAATTTGAAGATCTCGCAATGAGCCGATGTTGAAATTTATTTATATCAAGTATTAAGCTATTAAATTATATACGTTATATTTTATATTTATAATAAAATGAGTGAAATTGTAAATTAATAATACAAAGTATTTTACTTGTTGGAGATTTAATTTTTTAATAATTTTTCGTATTTCTTCTGTGCTATTTTTTTATTATCGCTAATTACACAATTTTTCAAAATTTTCATCCCATTTTTTTGGGATTTGGAAATCAATGTAAAGTAACGTCTGTAAAATATATCAACAATTAATACCGAGCTTACAAAATACTAATTATGCATCTAAGAACTAATAAAGTACACATATAATACACATCTGTCGTAATGCAGTCTGGAGTACAGAAATTAATGCGCGATATGATGTCTCTTTCACAAAAGTTTCTTCACACACAATATCTGATGATAAACTGTTTACTGTTTATATCACAAATAATCACAAACACCACAAATAAATGTGTACATATCATAAATAAACAAAGCCACAACTAAATTTCAAAATATGTCAACCAATTCAATAACAATCGAGCTGTCATTTTCAAATTTGAAATAAAATTTTATATACTACCGCCATCTAAACGAGGGAAGAAAAGTTATAATGTTGGCCCGCTTTGTCTAACAGGAGATTCCACCGTATGTTCGGGACTAATAAAAAAAAAATTTAATTTATCTGTAAAATATATAGAAAAAGTATTAATGTCTTCCTGCAGAAAAGTCAATAATCTTTAATTTTCATAAGACATAAAATGCGAAAAAATGGCATTTAATGGTATTTTTTGATGAAAAACCATTATGAGCTTCAGGTAAAGTGCCATTTCCGGTTATCCGATTTACACTAAAATCTAATGGCTTCTTTTCTTATTAGAAAAGGATAGAAATACAAGGTTTCAGAATTTTCTGAATGATAGTATTTGAGTTAGAACGAAGACAAAATCCATACACATACGCACACACATACACACACACATAACACATATACACATACACACATACAGACATCATCGTGACAATGTTATAATTGGATTCTAGGGACCTTAAAACGTGACCATTTGCTAAAATCTCGGTATGTGATTTTTAGCACAATCCCTTTACCTCCCTTACCAAGGCAGCAGGAGATAAAAAAACTATACTAATGACCTAGTGAACTTTATGTTTAGAACAACGTAGAAAATAAATTCGTACTACATTTTGCATACTATACGAAATTACATAATAATTTATTACAAATAATTGTATTTCATTTTTTTACCACATGTTCGCACTATTAGATTTCAGTATTTATACCTTTATACAACCGGCATTTCGTGTTCTTTTATTGTTTTTATCTTTTCGTATGATAACATTTTTTTTTAGATTTCATCACTGTCTCCTTTTTTTTCAATGCAAAAGCAACTGTCTTTCCAGTTGTGTTTTGTTGTTAGAATTAAATTAGTATTACCTTGTAAATCTAGTAAATCCTTGACGTCATTATCTAGTTACAAACTTTAATGACGTGACTGCATGTTTTTACCTCCCGCTACCCTTGGTAAGGGAGGTATAGGGATCGTGCTAAAAATCACATATCGAGATTTAAGTAAATGACCACGTTTTAAGGTCCGTAGAACCCAATTTTAACATTTTCACGATGATGTCTGTATGTGTGTGTGTGTGTGTGTGTGTGTGTGTGTGTGTGTATGTATGTATGTGTGCATGTATGTGTGTGTGTATGCGTATGGATTTTGTCTTCGCTCTAACTCAAATACTATAATTCAGAAAATTCTGACACCTTGTATTTTTACCCTATTCTAATACGAAAAGAAGCCATTAGATTTTGGTGTAAATCGGATAACCGGAAATGGCACTTTACTTGAAGCTCATAATGGTTTTTCTTCAAAAAATACCATTAAATGCCATTTTCCGCATATTATGTCATTATGAAAATAAAGATTATTGAATTTTCTACAGGAATACATAAATACTTTTTCTATATATTTTAGAGATAAATTTAAAAATATTTTTTTTTATAAGTCCCGAGGCCTAAGATAAACACAATTCCTTTGTCACACAGTTCATATTTCAAATGAATGTAACTGACAGTAAATGTCACTGTCAAAAAACTAATCACTTCAAATTAATAATAGTGACATTTTAAAAAGAAAATAGTAAATAAAGCAATGGTTTTATGCAATGGAACAGTTTGCAGCGTTAGTAAATAACATAGGTATGTATTTAAATTAATAAAAATTAAATAGCGGGATGTTTTGTGTTGGCCACATCAGATTTTTTTTTACTATAATGGGATACAGACTTACGGGAATTGTGTGTCGTTAAATTTGTGACCTGTGCTATGCACTCATTAAAACGTGGTTTCTGAACGTAAGAAAATGCCGCGAATATTATGCATTTTAAAATATGTATACTTTCACGAAAAAATCGTAAATGTCCATGAATGTGCATGACCATTTAGCAGCAGTTCTCTGCGCGCCTTCTAACTCCAATTAATAAACAATTACTATTATACTAATATTACTCTCACGGTTTTCTCCTGAGACCATTTCTTTTATGTATAACTACAACAGAATCTCTAGGCTGGAGAGAACACGATCAAACGCGTTTAAACTAGCTATCGTATAGAATAGACTTTAAAGAAACTAAAATAAATTGATGCCACACACCAATTAGACACGTTGGAACAATTATTAAAATGGAGGATGAGAAAGCTGTCAATTTCAATGTAGGTGCCGTTTAAATTTGGCACTGGTTAAAAAATACAGAAAATAGAAGATGTTGGATTCATTCATACAATACGCAAGAAAAAGGAAAATAGATACTAAGAAAATTTTATTGCGGAATTAAGAGCAGACTACGAAAATTTTTAAAAGTATACTATGATAATGCCCAGTAACCCAGCATCTAGCACATTTAATGATCTTTTAGAACCTGTGAAGGATACAATAAGAAGAAAATATACTAATTAAAGATAAAGAAATTTATTTATCTAGAACACTTTTGTTATGGCGGCATTATATTATGGTTTCCTTTCTTGAACCAAAAGTAAAAATTTTTCGTTTTTCTTAACAATTGGTCAGGAGCAATGTGTTTTTAGGTTTTTAAATTTCTAAATTGATTGCCTGAATAAATGTCACAATTAATTTTGTTATTTTACTATTTCCTTCTGATAACAGTATGCTGCATTTTGTAGGGAGTGCCACTCTCTTTAATTAGATCTACCAGTAATTTATTTTGATCATTCCTATAGTGCAAACATCTGAAAAGATAGTGGTCTATATCGGCTTCATCAGTGTCACTGCAGCTGCATATTTCCGATTCAATGATTTTAAGTTTACATAGGTGACTTGGTAAGCGGTGATGGTTGAACCGTAGTCTGCAGATGGCAGAAATAGCTTTTCTATTTAGGTTGGATTTATTAAACCAAGGTTTATTAGAAATATTTGGTTGAATTTGGTAATAATATTTTCCTTTAATGTTGCTTATTTGTTTATATTCTTCTTGCCACATAATTTTTTGGTATTTTTTATTAATTGAAGTGTATTCTTCTAAAGTTATAGGAATGTTTATTAGCTCGCCATCTTTTGCTGCTTCTTTGGCTAGTGCATCTACAATTTCATTTCCTTTAATTTTTGAGTGACCTTTAACCCATGCTAATTTTAAGTTATTGTTGAAATTTAGATAAGACCTTTTTATGTTTTTTAATATCTCATATACCATAATGTTATTTTTAAGACCAGGAGATTTCATTATTTTAATTGCACTTTGGCTATCCGAAAAGATTACATAGTTTGATTTGTTTATACATATTCTATTATTTACTATATATTTTACTGCTTGCAGAATTGCAAATAGCTCTGCATGAAAGATGGATGTGTATGATGGTAATTTATATTTTTTTGAATGTTTCCGTGTGGGGTCGTATAATGCCCTCCAGTGTCCGTTTTAGTTTTGGAGGCGTCTGTATAAATTGTGTAATGATCAGGGAAGAATGCGTTCAGATTTTCATTAAATATGGCATTGGCAATTGTCTCATTCGGTAGATTTTCTTCAATCAAATTTAGGTTGTCATAAATATTATCATTGTTTAACGAGTAGAGGTAATGATAGAGGTAGCAAGATGAGGACTTTTGTTCTTCAATGAGCTTATTTTCAGTAGTGTAGTTAATATACATCTGAATAACTGGAGGTGTATTTCTTAGATGCCAATATTTATTTGTAAGGTATTCTGTTGTTAGTGTAACAATTCTCTGAGTTATAGGATGGTCGCTAATCATAATTCTCGAGATTCCAAATTTAATGACAAGTTGCATACGACGAACATATAACGGTATTTCAGCACATTCATTCAACAGGCAATGTATAGGGGTGGATTTAAATGCACTTATGCACAGCCTTAAAGCTTTATATTGCACTCTATCTACTTTTTTCAGATACGAGAATGATGCTGACCCATAGGCTTAACTTCCATAGTCTATTATTGATCTGACAAATGCCTTATAAAATAGTATCGATATGCTTGGATCGGCTCCCCATTTGAGACCATTTATTGCTTTGAGTATGTTAATTGCTTTTTTACATTTTGTTATCATGTATTCTATGTGAGGTGCCCATGTAAGTTTAGGATCAAAGATTATTCCTAAAAATTTTATACGTGCTGTGATTTGAATATTAAGTCCTCCCAGAAGTATAGTGTTGGTTAAGTTGTTCAATCTGTGACGAGTAAATATACATACTTGGGTCTTATTTGGGGAAAGTTCTAAACCATTTTGAAATAGCCATTGTTGCAAAATTATGAACGTTTGGTCCAATTCGCTTTGACAGTTGTATAACTGTTTGAAAGAGGTGTACATACAAAAGTCATCCGCATAGTTTAAGACTGTTATAAAATTTGGAAGACGTGAGAATAAGTCTATACAATAAATATTAAATAGAAGTGGACTTAGTACATCTCCTTGAGGAAGGCCTTTGGACGTATTTCGTATTCCAATAATGCTGTTGTTATGCTTTAGGTGAAGGTTCCTGTTGCTCATAATTGAAATAATTGCTCTTATCATCGCGTTAGGTATGCAAGGGTTGTTAATTTTTCAGTCAATATGTGTAAGTTGACATTATCATATGCACCTTTAATATCTATAAATGAAGCCATGAGATATTTGTTTTCCGAGAAAGTGTTTTGTATGTCATTTGTTAATAAGTACAGGTTATCCATACACCCTCTTCCTTTCCTAAATCCGTTCATCATTGGTGGATATAAGAAATTTGATTCTACCCAGAATTCTAATCTAGTTTTAATAACACGTTCGTAAGTTTTGAGTACGCAAGATGTTAGTGCTATAGGTCTATATGAATCAACATTAGTAGAATCCTTTTTAGGTTTTAAAATAGATGTCACTAAGTGTGATTGCCAAGGAGTTATCTGTATTCCAGATTAAAAGATGTTATTGAATATTCTGGTTAATATTTTTTTAGTTGTATTAGGCATCTTTGCCAGCATAATGTAGTGTATGTTGTCCATTCCAGGTGCTGTATTTATATTATCTTTAAGGGCATAGTTAAGTTCCTTATCAAGAAATGTATTTAGGAGTGCATGTAGATGTGAATTTCTATTGAAGGGTATATTATGAGGTAATTCTACAGATGGGGGGGGGGGGGGGGTTAATTTGATTAGGAATTCATACATTAATTCAGATGATGGGGATGGAGACTGCCTAGGCTTGTGGTATCTTTTTAGAGATTTAATTTTGTTCCAGATTTCTTTAGTAGGTGTGTCTTTGTTTATTGATTCACAGTATTTTATCCAGTTTTGCTTCCTATTTTTCTTGAAAATTTTACGTGCTTGTGCCGTTATTTTTTGACAATTAATAAAATTATCTACATTACTTTGCTCAATATATTTCTTATATGCTTTTTTTTCTTCTCTTCAGCTTCTTTGCATTCAGAGTCCCACCA